>CM060846.1:204068011-204668011 GCA_030762175.1 Metallyticus violacea
GTAATTCTTACGGCATAATGTCGCATTTTGCATATACCCTGTTTCCTCGTCTGTCGTAAACCCACACCTTCCAAAGGTTACGCAAATGCTTGCGCAAGCGCACTTACAATCAGTAAGAACAATAACTGCGTCATTTTTAATAATAACTTAATTTGGTCTTTAAACCGTTAATTTATAGCTTTTTATGACGTAGTATTTAGCCAATCGGAATAAAAGTTTCCATTATGTCACTTTTATTAATAGCTCAAGTTAATCTTTTAAACCGTTAACCGGCCAATCACAAACAGTCATTTATGTTCCGTTTTATCTTTAGCCAATCGCGTTCCGTTTTGAAACAAGCCGATCGATGCCTTTCATCGGTACTTATAATATGGCACGCAACTCTGCGGATTATTATTCCTTTCGTGCATAAGGCGGTGTTACCTCTTTCCCTCTCTCTTGGAAAGTACAATTTTTTTATCGTTAAATTACACATTACTTTAGTATTAAACAAAAAATGTATTTTTTCTCCTAGATGAACTTTTCCGGCAGTGTAAACCATATTACTACTCGAAGTCTGTCTACTCAACGTCAAAATACCAGATTCTGCTCTACATCTTCGGACGATATTATAATCAGCAAATATATAACTGGTGGTAATCGTTTAAATACATTAAATTACAGTGAACGTTATAAACTTTCATTTTATCCACATCTTTTATGCATTCACAATCCAATTGACGTCGACATCGTTTGGTCTAAACTAAACAGCTTTACAAAACGGCATACTCTCCATAGCGCAGGTGTGCACAACACTTTAATTCTGCTTGTGACGAATTCGACGGACCACCTCCTTACGTTAAAAACTGTGACTTATGTCTACGATCTCGTGCTAATTAAATAAATGGAGTGTAATTTTATAAGCATAATTATGTTTATTATGTTAATTACTTCTACATTATATTTTCACTATTTTAATGTGCCATTACAGTTTTCATTATAACATTTGTTTTTTCACAATGTACATGTTTTTTTGGTACTCATGTTTTTTCATAAATTGTAACTCAATATGATGCAAAATAAAAAAATACCCTTCCAGAGGTCGGCTGGTTCGGATTCGCCCGGCGCCAGGGTCGCGCAGCGACCTCGAGACTAACGACCTCAATCGATAACCTCGAGTTCATTGCCATGCGATAACCTTAAGGTCACGGACATAACTTTTGTCCATGATCTTAAGGTCACAGACTTGACCATGACCTTTAACCTTAAGGTCATGTTCAGTGAACCGTGGCTGGCGGCAGGGTGACCTTTGACCTGTCCGCCGCTGGGAGGACATATACTACTTTGATATAATCACAGAAAATTATTATTGCATCGTAGAGGCTGCAAGCCCATTAAATACACACTTGTACATATTATATCTATGGCACGTAAAACAAGCAAAGAATTCAAATAAGAAAACGGATTGTATTTACAATACTAACTCTACTGCTTCTACCTTCAAAGATATAAATTTTACCATCCATATGTATTATTTCTTTATCTATTTTGAGGAATACTAAATACGTCTTAGGATGTGTTAAATTCAAAACCTCTTAATTCTCAAGATAAGGATGTACTTAACGCACATCCAAAGTTTGAAAAAACTTATATTTGTTAAAACGATTTACAAAATATGTACCGTTCATGCGCACATCCTGTTTTCCGCGATCGATGTATGAAGTTGTCGTCTTCTTTCTTACCCCCTTTCTTCTTTTTCAGTCCTATTACATATGCATAAAATGAGTCTGAGCTTGCTTGCCTATCGGTTGCAACTCATCATATTGTAACAGAATTAACGGTTACCGTCTGTGTAATATAGTTCACCAGACACCTCTTCTTCTCTTATATTAAGACGCATCAAGAACGCTCCAGGAATTTGGTGCCATACATTTTCTGCCATACATTTAGAAATGATTGCTGAGAGTTTCTGTACTATATCTGTATAGGGACCCAAGTATTGTATATTAGGGAAGATTTTAATTGTACACTTTTTTAATTACTAGATTGGCACAAGGTCATTTTATAATGTTTTATTAAGAAATGTGTACTACTAGAACAAAATGTAAGTCATAGCATTTTTAGCAAGGTTAAACAATTTCTTTTAAAATGCAAGGATTTATTGAATTTTGGTATTTATAATTTGCTTGCTCAGAATGAAATATGTTTGCCAGTTGAATGTGCTAAAAATTTAAAAATTCACTACATGAGCTTCTGTGATATAAGGTTCGTATTTAAATGCTTTAATCATGTAAATATTCATTGCATTATTGTGACCTAACGTTATTTTTTTTGTACGCTAAAGTAATATGCTGCTTTTCACATTTATTTTTTTTTAACTAAAAACTGTTTCTCAAATTATGTGTACACAATTTTGTTATTTAGAAAATTACGTTTAAGTGGTTAATTGTTGAACATTGTGAATTTTTACTGCTCTTCCCCGGTACTACCGAGTCACCTTTCCAGCCACATTCTGGGGGTTTTCTCCAGCACCATCCTAAACTAGGAGTTTGCCCACATCACCGTGAGGATGTCGCTCTCAGATTACTGAGATACGATGCAAGAGGTTTAACAATCAATGTTATTGCTTTGTAAACGAATATATGGAAGAGAATTTTAATATTTAATTTTGCTGCTGTTCAAATTCAGTTGTATCAACGTTAAATTGACATGTACATTTGTATTATGTACAGCTATGTAAATAAAAAGTAAACACAGGCTATTAAGACGCCCTGTATAGAAGTAATAGACACGCATTAAATTTTAAGCTGTAATTTAACTAATGGCATGTTTTATGGATATGAAAATTTCTTCCCTTCGGTTCATAACTGCATTAAGAGAAGTATCTAATCACACTGTTATGAACATTATGTGTAATATGCAAACTCAGCTCACTCTCACAAATGTTGCTGTGTCATATGTAAGAATATTAGGAAGAGATATTACATGAATTTTTGTGAGAAGTAACTGCAGCGTAAACCATAACATAAAGCATAAATTATATCTCGTGTCCAGTGCTTCCGCTTTCCCGATCTATTTCACTGTGTACGCTGTTGGTCGACAGTGTATTGCTATTTATGTGCTGAGTGTGGTACTTAAGAGTTTAGAATGTATTGTTCGCCTATTTCGATGCAATGAATACCACGGTGTGAAATGAAGCAGATTTATGCACAATGGACAGACATTTCAAGCAACTTTGTAGCAAATACACAGTTGTGGAATAAAATCTGCACAACGAATTTATGGGTAGAAAAGGGACTTAAATATTTTGAGAGTGGAAACAAATGGCATCAGACGCTTCAACAGGGAGCTAGAGCATCGATATGGATCGCGTCATAGTTACGTTACGTGTGTTTATAGTGGAGTCAAATGTAAATCATGACTTTGGTGGAGGTACAGTCAAGCAGGCAGTAACTCGATCCAACCACAAGTCAAGCAGTATCACTCAGTGTGAAATATTCTTGAAAGTCGTTTGGCGTTTTGAAAACTACAGTAGCTACATTTTATGAACGATTACTGTTTTTGAAGATCAACTAATTAATATGAAATATGATTTTTTTTCACATAAATAGTGTGTTTAGGCTAAGGTTTGAAATAAAAGCTCGAAACAAGGATCTTGGGCTCACCGTGCCAATTCTGAGTTACAGTGACCGCGAATATCTCCCATGAAGACTGTCTTCTTGCCTAAGAAGGACACGAGCTGTTTCAAATGTTGCGATAGTAAATCTGTGACATTCCAAGTATTTTATCATTTTTACTATCTAGTTGTCGTTATTTAGATACATTTCATTGTGATATTTTATTTTTCATTTATATATATTGCGGTAGGGCAGGACAGATATGTCAGACGGTAAGAGCATCAGCACAGTAAGCTAAGGATTATTTATTTGAGTTCCTATTTGTTATCTGAATCTGATTCAATTAATTAATTACTCATATTGTCCACTGAGGTAATACTCGTATTTTACAGAATAAACTATTTGTTTAATGTAAGCTATTGTGTTTTCCGTCTTATTGACATTCCATAAACACGTTTATAGCTTGGAGGTAACGCCTTCAGTATCACAGTGAAGAGTCTGAAATAATTTGTTACTTTTCTTGAGGTGTGTAATTTTTTACTACAATTATACTCGTACACATTTTTACTGCATTCTAAGTAGCATAGGCAGAAATGCAGATAAACAAGTCTATTAACCATCAAGAATAGCTCTGAAAGCGTAAAATCCACTCCGTGATTAATTCGGATATAAATTTATATATTGTGTATATTAACAATTAAGGAATTTTTGTTATTTCTCCTGTGTCAACTTATAAAAATGTCAATGTATATTAAAATTGATGTAGAACTACATGGCAACATGGTCAGCATTTTGCAAAGCAGCTATCATTTAGGCCTGCATTTACAATAGGACATATAATTTGCACAATTAATTTCATTCATTCGAAAAAAACCAATTTAATTATTTATTAATGAGAAAATATGTACCAATTCTTAAATTAAAACCACAATTCTACCAATAAATAAACAATACGTTATTTATTTCTGTGCATTACAAAATGTGCTTATCCTTCAAAGCAAATATAAATAAACAAATAAGAAAAATTACTGCAAAAAGGAGAAGCAGAATAAAATAAGAGCAGAACAAAATTGAGAAGTAGGAAAGGGGTCACAGTATTTGTGACTTACATTTTCTGTATGCTATTCTAATGGAGTGCAGACCTGCTGCACCTAAGTACACTTCTCAATTGGCGAGGTCAAGAAAACACTTCCATTCATCTGTAATGGGATACCCGTTTAAGGACTATCACCAATAGTCCTCTTTTTGCGGCTAGCACTTAAGGCTTCTTGGGTTATCGATCGTTTACGGACTCTTAAAGTAAAGGTTGTAGCAAGGCCAATGAGGCATGTCGGATTCTGTTCCCACGGGTTAGTATTTCATATTTCTGTATCGAGTATACAAACAACGCCTTTTAAGGAATGATGGGTTTTATTCAAATTTCTCTGCAATTTCTTAAATTGTTTGTAAAATTCAAAATGCAGACTACTGTTGACTGAGCAGACACTTATAAGCCTTAGGCACGATCTCATTCTTAGGGCTGTTAAATAAATGACGTTATTCATGGCACAGAGCATGTAGGGACTAATGCTTTACTTTAGCTAGACAGATGTACGGACATACTGTCTCTAGATGTAAATTTGAGTCGTAGGTGTGACGCAAATAATATTTTGAAATTAAAATAATAAAAAACTGTCACTGATTACAGTTAAGACTTGACCAAAGTATCTGTTGCCAAGAACGCCTGTGACCTTTTCAATTAAATTCTGAAAGAGTATTGTTTATTAATGGTAATAATGTTTAATTTTTTGTGTGGTTTGTATGTTTTTCTAGATGCATGCAATTTTAAAGCTTAAAATGATATTGGAATTAATTGATTATAAATTTGGTATTATTATTATTTATTGTGTGAAGCCTATGATGCAAAACATTTTTTTTTCATCGCTTGCCCATTTTGGAGGGCTTTGAGTTTACCAACTTTGTTTTCATTAATTCACACTCGCGATTATAATTCAATTAGCTTATTCAAAAAGGATTTTTTTAAGGAAGAAAACGTTCCAGGCTAAGTTTAGGGTACCTCCCCGGCATTTGCCATTTATGAGGACTGAGGAAAACTTGGAAGAAACCACAGTGAAGAAGGAAGGTCCTAGAGGGATTCAAACCCCAGACCTCTCCATCATGAGTCCGCGCCTTAACGACCTCGGCCACCTGTGGTAGTTTGTGACTGAAAGGGGGAGTACACAAGTGACGTTTCCCTAAGTGTGAAATAGAGAAACTGCCTTTTGTGAAACTAACAGTGGGACGTGACAATCTTTGAGACTTGTAATTTGTAAAGTTTGATAGTTTAAGTCATTGGTTTCGAACGTCAAGTTTAAAGGGTATTCACCACAAGTGACAATTAAAGTACAGTTTATGGAGAAATATTAAAAGATGTTTTAGGAATTGAATCTAGCCAAATAGAAGCTAAAAAATAAGTTTGTTTTATGGTTGTTCCCTCCGCAGTGGAGCATGCATTTTGATTTTGTCTGCCACTGCTCTTAGTGCACATAGGCATAGAGAAAGCATTGATAGTGCTCCTTTGTCTGCGTAATAAAAGGCTTAAATTATACAGAAATGGAAAATACAATAATAATAGTGGCCTAAAGTGTAAGTGTATAAAGAGGGTTTCAAGTCACAAAGAAATGAGATTGGTATGAATTCGATTAGTAGGAAGGGAGGAGGATCTTTCATTAGTTCAGTCGTGCTCAAGGGCAGACATTTGTTGCTACGCCCCCAGTGTGTGCACCACCGGGATAAAGAGGGATGAGGTGACGGAGATACAGGGCTGCCGGGATCCAGGGGCGGTAAGACTCTGACTTAAGTGGGATCCCTAACATTGTTTCCAGATAGAGCATAATGTTGATGGAGTCCCTCTTCAAGAAAATCGATCGCCTCAAAAGGGCCTCTTCCCCAGACCCCAGGGCAAGAACCTCTCCAAAGCACGGCACCCAGCACGAAACCACCGCGCTTGGCACTTTCGACTGTAACAGTACCAGCGGAATGAAAAGCGATGAAAAGAGAGAGCGGAAAATTCGTGGAAAGAAAGTCTATTTGAAAATTCGCTATAGGGGAAGAACGAAAAAACCCAGTTAGGATGGCGGACGCCAAGGAATTGAAGCCGGGACGTACTTAATGCGGGCTCCAAACGTTACCCCTTGAGTCACACCGCTTGGCCACAAAGAGGCTACGACAGCGACGTACTTTGTCACCAAAATTTTCTAAAATTTATATGGGGAAAACCTCAGATATTTCCTTCATGGACGTTGGAAATAGGAATATTAAAATACATTCCTTTAAATTTGATAATTTATTTTTAAATACAGGACTATGTAGACGTTGGATATATGACACAGACTCTCATTGTACAGTGTAATAAATGCAGTTTGAGTATTGAAAGGAAGAAAACATACTACATGAAAATAAGTATAAGGTGTCGACTTTGGTTTTAGCAGATGAGAAAGTTGATTAAAATTACAAATGATGGAAAGTAAGGTGCAAGCATAAATGTAGAGGTATGAACCACATCTAAAATAAATAAGAGTTTTTAATATACTTATTTATAAAGAACTTACATCAAATATACAGAGGGTGCCAAAAATGTATACACACGTTAAGCGAAGAAAAAACTGCGTTAACATCTAAACTGGATTCACACAAAGAGAAAATTATCGGCATTAACCTTCTTAGAGTTTTACAGTTGCTGAAAATGCCCACCATCGGAGTCGACACACTTCTGAGTACGTTTAACTACTGATTGAGCAACTTTTGTGAAAGTGTCCTCAGCGATTGCAGCACATGCAGTTTCAATTTCTCCTCGAAGTGCTGCCAGTGTAACTGATCCGCCCAGATCCGCCCTTGTGAACATCGCATATTGCACCATGAGTCTCAAATTTTTCTCGAATGCGTGCAATTATTACTCCCGTTGGCGGTTCTGTTCTGTACACACGTCTCCATTGCCTTTGAACTTCAACAACATTCTCGGTTTTCCAATACCACTGCAAAATTTCTTTCCGCTGTTCAAACGATAATCTTGGCTCTTTTTGTTGTAGCAACGCTAGCATAATGTAATGAGAGTAACATCTGTTTACAGAACATCAAACGATAATCTTGGGTTCATTTGTTCATTGTTGATTTACCTGTCACGTAGCAAAGCTATCATAATGTATGTAAGTCACATCTGAATATTGAACATCATGCTGCACATTACTGTTGTATTTCCATCCAACTTTGAAACATATTAAATAGATATCTACTGTGAAAGTGTGTATACATTTTTGGCCCCCTCGGTATGTGTATTTAAAGCGAATGTTAGAAAAGTTTAAACATACGGCGTAGAAGAAGAACTGAAAAGAAAATGCAATACCACAGGTTGAATATTTGAATTAGATATAGTCGAATGTAATATATAAGTCCTCTATTATGTTTTACAAATATAATTTATTTTTTATCCACAGATAAAATGAATGTTAAAAGAGTAATTGCCATTAAGTGATGAAATGGACACGAAGTGGAAGAAGAAAAAGTAAGACCATGTATAACTTGGTGTCAAGAGATTCAAATTTCGATTAAAGAGAAAGTATCAAAGTAGATTCAATGACACAGTGGAATAAAGAAAGTAAATTATACTTTTAATGTATAGTGATATAATTTTAGTGATGTGAATATTGGTTCCGAAAAATGTTGCATTGTCAAACCGAGTTAATAATATTCTGTAATTTTATAGTATAATTAACACTAATTTTACTTTATGTATATGTATATGACCGCCTCCTTGGTATAATACTGATTGCTGACGGGGAGATCTAGGGTTTAATCTTTGTACCTGCTAAGAAACTTTCAACGTTAAAAAGTTCTGGAATGGGGTCCATTCAGCCTCGTGAGGACATTTTTGAACTGTCCGATAGAGAGGCGACGTCTTTTGATCTAGAAACTAGCGTAATGGCGGAATTTCGTCATTGATCTTTTGCCCCTCTGCAATACTGCCGATGATGTTGCAAGAGCCAAGGCCCATGAGGGCTATTGCGCCATGAGGGAGGAAAGATTAAGGGCAAACGAAAAAGCATTATTGAGATATCACTCATGTTTTAATATTCATAAAATAACTTTAAAATAAAATACGTTTAATATAACATGTATCTGATTACTTAATATGTTAGAACCTGTTATTTGAAAAATGCAGCCTGTTAATTGCAATATAAATGAAATCACATCAGTAACCTAATTAATAAGAATGTATGTAAACCGGGCTATCAAATTCCAATCCAATACAGTTACTACTAATAAACTTGAAACGGGTATTATTGTGGTTTCTATTTTGAGGAATTGAATGGGTGATTTTGGACCGTTTTTAATGACGTAAAGTCATTGGGGGGGGGGGAGGAGATTGCCCACTGTAATATTGAAGTTCGGCACTGGTTGAACATTTAATTTATTTTAGAACTTGGAAGGTTCTGGAACATGCTGTTCCTCGGCGGATTATAGTTGGCGGTATTCACTCTCGTATTTATTCACTTGAACACGATGGTGATTATTATTGCTATTACGTTACACTGCCTGACTGACTCTTACTGCTTTAGAATGGCTTAGAATTCCTTAGGCTGCCATCGACTTAACTAGAAACGTCTAAGACTGACCTCGACTGCTTTATAATGTCATAGATTGCCCCCGACTGACTTTAGAAATGACTTAGACTACCTGCTGATCAAATGACCTGGACTGATTTTTGACTGAACATCTTCTGATCCTGCACTCCAGTTTTCTACAACAACGTCACGCCTCTCACTAAATTAAATTCCCTTGGTTATTATTCTATTCCTTAGTTATTTGTTAACCATTGGCTATCTTGAAATATTTATTATATTGCTAAGTTCTCCTCATTTGTTGATTTTTATTCGATGCTCATTGGCTAAAATTACTTTCCCCTCTCTGATCTGCAATGTCTTCCCAAGCTTGAGTTTTCCAAGAACGGCCTGTCATAAATTTCGGCACTTTCCTTACATGCTTGATTTCTAAAGTAATGTATTTTTCCTCCCTTAGTTAAAGATAGTTTGGTTTCTACGAAAACGCGTGTTTCTGCCCGCGGTAAATTCTTTTGAAAAGGACAAGTACCGTTTCCAATTGAACCCTAGCCATTTGCAGTGTTATTACCCTTGGCGCCGAACAGGGATATCGGTGAGGGTTTGACAATGGGTAAAGCTTAAAGACCTTTTTCTCTCAGGTACGCTAATGGCTTCCGACAAACAGCAGTTTCATTCCCTTTACAAACATAACAAAGTCACATAGACATGTCAATCATTAGTATTATAGAAATATAACTTGAATATTGCTTACTAGTAACAAGATATATATACATACATACATACATACATACATACATACATACATACATACATACATACATACATACATACGTACATATAATATTGGGGTTCTCCTTTTAATTGTAATATTAATACCCTTCATTACCTGAAGTAAGACACAATTATTATTATAGTAGTTGTCAGAAGTAATTATACTTAAAAAGGAAATTTTGGGACAACATTTCCTGCTTTAAACTACTTTTAATTAAAATGTAAGTACAGTGTTTGAAAAGTTAATTTTAAATATGAAGCAAAACTCTCAGTTGGCAACAAACTTTAATGGGCTTTCATTTTATTCTCAAATTAGATATATTTTGAGTACATAAAGTAATTCTTGTCACAAGATTTTAATTTAGTATTTAAAGAGAATTGTTTTCATACTATATTGAGTATTTACATGTCAAAGAAAAATAGTAACTAGAAAGAACTGAGGAGGTAACTGGACTTGTGAAAATTTTGTGGAATCAAAACAGATCTTGTGACTTTTTCTCAAGCGTCATATTTAATTTTAATAAGAGAGCATTTTCAATGTTAATATAACTGTGAAGAAGTGAAGTAAATCCCAAGAATAAAAGTTAATAATAGTTCTCGGTAGCTTACTACAATTTTACAATGCTCTCTGCTTACTAATGCCTGATATTAGGAAAAATGAAATATTTAATAACGGGACTTGAATTTCTACCGATGAAAACGAAGATGAAAACAGCGAATTATTTATGTGAACCAAACTGTAATTTAGGACTATTATGTTGGAATTGTACTCAGAATCAAAATCTGTATAGGGGATGGGGCAGTAAATCAAAACGGAGACTAAACGCACTAGACATGGGATCATATAGCTCAGAGTAGGGCCATAGCGAATGATTAAGATCACCGACGAATATGAGTGGAAAATTTGCCATATCTGTAAGGAAGAGAATTCATGGAAACACATTCTTGCTGAACGTAAAGGTACGGAAGAATGGGGAGAAAAGCATCTATGGAACCGAATAGAGGGAGTTGGTGTGCTGGACCGCCACAGGTGGCCGAGGTCGTTAAGGCACGGACTCGTGAGCGGGGGGTTTGGGGTTCGAATCCCACCAGAATCGTTCTCCCTGATTACTTTTTCCAGGTTTTCCTCAGTCCTCATAACTGACAAATGCCGGGGAGGTACCCTAAACTTAGACATGGAACGCTTCTATCCTTTCCCAATATATAATTTCATCTCATGTATCATTAATGTTCACCGCCTGTGGTGCCTCAATAGTAAAAACGGGCGTTAAACTGTAATAAAAAATGGTATGCTGAGCTCTGCCGACAGGCAAGGAAGGAGAGCAACGATTAAGTATATTTCTGATGAAAGTAAGACAACTCAGATCTGAAAAGACTGGTAACCGGTGAGGGTATTGGGGGAAACAATTTGATGGAACTCAGCTGTGTTCCATTCATAGTGGGATTTTTTTTTTAATTTATGTATTGTAATAATTTTAAAAATTAATTTTTTTATTTTTATTTATTAATTTTGTCTTATTTTATTGTATGTTCTGTTGCTTATTGTGAAATATCTAATATCTTGTACTAAATCAAACAGATCTATTGTATTACAAAAGTTCGTGGTCCCGTGCAGCTATTGAAGTTATTTGCAATTGTATTGTATTGGTGGTACTGTAATAAATACACTCCTCGTACTAGCTACATCTTGGTTGAGTAATGTTCTAGACTTTTGCAATAAGTAACTCAGAAAAAGCAAATGAAATTCGCTACTCTTAAACACCTCTTAATACATGCATGAATATAAAATAAAGCATGCTTGGGTTATTTGTGGGTTGACATTGTTAAAATGCGTTCATTCTTTCTATTAATGTTTACCACTTTATTCATCAAGTTTATCTAATTCATACCTCTTCATTTCGGTGTTTCACACTGAAGTCCGGGGACCGTAAATGGTTTTCAAAGTATGCTTTGTGGTGTTCTCCATAATTTAAATTGAACTGACATTTTTAAAATCGAGCATTAGCCCGAGAAAGCCGGAAATAAATCAAAAGTTACGCGAATTGTGCTTCACACTGTGCGCTTGAGAACCACAAAGAAGCGATTTTTCTGTTGTAAAAGTTTAATTTCATGAAATCAGCTATTGATAACTATTTATAAAGTTAACTTCTTGTAGCCTTCATCTTTCTCCCCAGGACGAATATTTTGTGAAATTTATGGCAGCGTCTGCTCTAATGGACAAAGATGTGTATTTTCTTACATGTAAATGTGTGTTGAGCACAGTTTGACTTTTATTGCTGTGTTTATTTGCAACTCGAAACATTTCAGTTTTTGGAAAATCTACTCATATAGTGAAATGGATTTAACTAAATTGGGTTGTTAGGGATAGATAAGAGTATTTCAATACTTCAGCCACGCTCTAGAACTGGCCGTTTGTTCCTACGCCCTAAGAGTTGGCATCTCCGGGAGAAAAGAATGAAATGAGGGAGACAAACTGGCTGCCAGGATCCATGGGCTGTGAGGCATGGAAGTAGACGGGATCCTTTGCTTTGTTTCGCTGGCGGGAAACTTTCCAAGCGCAAGTCACCGTTACACCGCACCAGCCCACTCGCCTGGTAATTTTCACCCTGTAGCAGAATCAACGGAATGAAATGAAATGGAAAGGCGGAAAATTCTTGAAAAGGAAAAATCCATCCCAGCTTTTGCATAAGCTACGAAAAAACCCAAGATCAGGATGAACGTACCTATGGAATATGAACCCGAGACCTCCCGAATGCGAGTTCCAAAAGTTGCCGCCAGATTCACACCGCTCGGTGTGCTAGATGATAGTAGCTGTCTATGTGAATTAATACACATTAAAGAAATAGAAAACTGACTTCGAACCGGAATATAAAAAAGCATACTTTATGTAGAGATTATGCAGACATTCTGAGCGCATCCGGGTTATTATCGTTTTGTTACTGCCATTAAAGAAATGCTTAGAAGTAACTCACAAAACAAACCAAAAACCTCAAAATATTGACAACAAGATTTGGATTATGGATTTATTTGTTATGGTTATAAAGTGAACACAAATGCAGTGCGTTGTGAGTTACAAATTACTTTTGAGTGTCATGATAGAAATGTTTCAGCTTATGCCGCGTGAAACTTAATGATAATACCTTGCAGTCCTCCTTAAGAGCTATCAAGGAATGATAATTAAGTTTTATGTGGTATAAGTCTAAAAACTTTTACCATGACCAACTTCGGCCGCGAAAGCTTACGCGGTACCTTTGAATGACTGGATAATACCGAGGAAATAGAAAAGGGCAAATGTAACAGCCAATCGATTTATTTTTAAATCCGTAGAAAAAGTCAATAAAGAAACTAAATTTTTTTTCTTTCTAATTTCGGTTCTCCGTTATTAAAATTATTTCTAAGAAATTCTCATTTTTATAATGAATTTTCGCGAATTCGGAAACTTTTTCCAGTACTTTTTTAGTAGTGTTTAACTCCCGATTTTACTACTGAGGCACCACAGGCGGTGGGCGTTGATGATACATGAGATGAAATGATAAACTCGAAAAGGATTATTTTTTAAAGTAAGGAAACGTTCCAGGCCTAAGTAATGGGTACCTCCTCAGCATTTGCAATTTATGAGGAATGAGAAAAAATTCAGATAGGACGGTCCTGACGGGATTCAAACCCTAGAACTCCCACTCACGAGTCCGCGCCTTAATGACCTCGGCCACCCGTGGCGGTCCTTTCCAGTGTGATATTGATCATAATAATCTTCACTGAATAAGAAAGAACAATAAATTAAACTCTTGAATGACGCTGGACTTCAAATGAAATTTCAGACAGAAATTATAGTTAATTTTGTGGACCTGTTCGCCAGTGTAAAGATATGGCAGTGCACAACTTAAAAATGCTTTAAAATTTATGGTTCCGTTTTTTCTACGTTTCTCTGTCAGTAAGAGTTTTCACTCTTCTTGAAATAAAAACAAAGTACAGAAATTGACTGGAAGTAGATGCCAATATCAATCAATTTCCAAACACTGAGCAACTTTGCAATGGTTGGCAGACTCATCCATTCAATGAAATTGAGTACCTTTCATTTTCTTTCAAATAATAAGATAAAAATGATACACATTCTATACTTTAAAAACAGCTTATAGTTTACATTATCGTAAAAGTCTCTGTATTCTTCAGTTGTTAAAAAACTAATATGTATATTTGATTAATTCAAATATAAAATGAAAGGAATGTGATTAATGTTGTTTTAAATATATAGGTATATTTATTTAGGTAAAACAAAAACACGATGAACTCACTTTCTAACAAGGCAAGAGAAACGTGTCCACAAAACCTTTTAACTTAATAAAAGTGGTTACACTTAAAAATTAATGCAGAAAAGCTTTCGTAATCTAACTGAACACGGGCATTAGATATTTCTTTAATCGTCTTTTATCTTAAGCAATGATTTAAAAACTATATTGTCTAATTTTTGTAACTTCTAATTTAATATTGCTTAATTGCCGTTTATACTTTAGCTTAATACGTTTCTGTTTTATAAATTCATTTGATAATATTTATTTTGCCATAAGGTTAAACAATAAATTCTATTTTTGTCTCTTTTAGTACTCCTTGTATTGCACGAGTTTTTATCAGAGTGTTTTTGCATATAAACAAACTTTTGTGGCTGCATTTAGAATTTCCACAGTTTCAGGTTTACCTCAGATTCCAGTTCTTAAAAATAAATATTTGCAAATAGTATTAATATTCACTTAGTGCAACAATATAAGCTCGATTTAGTTTTGCTTCTGACCATTCATTTATACGGTATGGCAGCAAATATAATGACAGGTATCGAAATTAAAAGAAATAAAATAGGTTTAATGTTTCTACACAGATATTCATGAAATATTTCAGACTAACAAACCGAGTTCTTAATTTTAACATTACAGTAATAATCTATTATGTTCTGACTATGTATGCTGTTGCCGTTTGAATATTTCATTTAAATTCATAATTACTGGAATGATACATGTAACGAAAACTCACTATTTAGTTTTAGCTGAAGACGTTTCTCATTGTGAAGTTCTGAAGTAGTCAAATGTTTTTGTGACTGTCCCACTAGATTTAAAATGAAATTCCTGTCACAGTTTATGTTACATTTCTAGACCTCATCGCCAATGGAAAGAGATGGCAGTAAAATATTCATAGCTGTTTTTAACATCATAGTTCCGTTTGTTTCTACGTATCTCATTAAGTAAGATTTTTCACAATAACTGAAATAAAAACAAAGTACAGAAATAGACTAGATGTAAGTGCGGATGTCAAACAAACAACTAAATACTGAACAACTAGGCAATGTTTGGCTGGCTCATCCATCTAATTAATAGCTGTAATTATTTACCACATGACTAACACAATGAACATATTTGAATTACGAGCCGACAGAGCGAGGTTATGTGTGGGAGAAGCCAGTCATCATGTCTATGTATGTGCTAGTAGCAGTTTGTAGTTAGTTTGAAGGTGACTTTGTCAACGAGTATTCTTTGTCTTTATTTTCAATTGCAGAATATCTTTTGGCATTGGATCTATATACACACGGTCTTTGAGTGTGTCTCACAATTAAGTGTCAGGCCTGTCAAGTCACGAAAATTGAATATTCTTTACTTTTGGAAACTATTCGCTGACCGAAGTAACATGGAAATCGCTAAAGCGATTTCCAAGCAATGTGTGCAATAGCGCTATTTTGCTGGAACCATTTTGCATCTCGAGGCACATTTCTGCCCGACAAAATCTGTGAAGATCTTTGAATCACAGTTCTTTGATGAGTAACTGTCACTGGATTTCCTTCGTCATCCTCTGAAATGAGTCAATAAGGTGACGTGCAGATTGGCACACCAAACTGTTAGTTTTTCACTGTAATTAACTTGTAAGGTTCAAGAAATTTGGCCCTTTATTGATATAACCATTCCATAAAGCAACGCTCGTGGGAAAACCAGATGGTGCTGAAAAATAAAATCTTCATTTTCTTACATATTGGATAATGCATTCTTATCTGCTTATTCCGTTCTCGCAGCTCTCGTTACACGGCATGTAGTATGAAATGGTCCTACTTCATGAACCATTTTCCGAACATATGTTCTTCTAATAATAAGTTTTCTTTGCGATACGTCTATGGCTTGGCGAGTCTAAAATATTTTGAAACACATTTCGCACATTAACGCTGTCTGTGCCAGATCGTCCACTTCTTATCTTTTCTTCCAGTAAGCCTGAACTTACTTATCAAGAGTAATTGTCCGCTTGGACGATGAAACTGCCAGAAAACTTCATTTACTTCTTTCAGATTCAATCCTTAAATTCGACCAATTCGGTATGAGTGTATATACTGCTGTACAATAAATATACTCTCTCTATCACTGAGAAGCATAAAAATTATTAAATTCGTGTAATTTCTCAGAAACGGCTAAGCTACAAATAATATCAGCGATAAACATGGCCAACTTCGTTTAACTTATTAAATACCGAGGGAGCCAAAATTGTGTACACTCTTTCACAGTAGATATCTATTTAATATATTTCAAAGTTGAACCGAAGAACAACAGTAATGTGCAGTATGATGTTCTGTAAACAGATGTGACTCACATACATTATGATAGCGTTGCTACGTAACAATTAAACCAGCAATGAGCAAATGAAGCCAAGATTATCGTATAATGCTCTGTAAACATATGTGACTCACATTACGTTATGTTAGCGTTGCTACAATAAAATGGAGCCAAGATTATCGTTTGAATTTTGTAATGGTATTGGAAAACCGAGAATGTTATTGAAGTTCAAAGGCAATAGGACGAAGAGGTTTTCCTCTGCGTTCCCTTGATCTAACTCGTTAGACTTCTACTTATGGGGAACTCTTAAGAATGTTGTACATCGTAGAAAACCACCTACATTAGCACTTTGGGAAGAAATTGAAACTGCAAGTGCTGCAATTGCTGAGGACACTTTCGCAAACGTGGCTCAATCAGTAGGTCAACGTACTCAGAAGTGTATCGACGCCGATGGTGGGCATTTTGGACAACTGTTGTAACTGTAAAAATCTGCGATGATTAGTGCTCATTATCATGTGTTTGTGTGAATTCAGTTTTGCTACGTTAACACAGCTTTTCCTTTGCTTGAAGTGTGTATACATTTTTGGCGCCCTCTGTACTAATACATTTTGGTAAAATATATTTGGAGTAAATTGCAGATTTGTTAAGATATAAGTTACAATTAATAAGAATAACAAATATCCTAATTTAGGCCTCCGTTTAGAAAGTCCTTCCTACTTGTAGGCTAAAAATGAAAGTTAACAGATTTTTTATGCATTATACACTTAAACTAATCATTATATGAAATCTATAATGCGATTATGACTGCTCTTGTCATAAGGAATGCCTTAGCTTAAAACTGTATAACTAATGTTACCTATTTTCTCTCTTCATTTACATACTCGTTTCATGGTAAAAATATTAGTCGATGTATGGCGTTTCTCCTTAGTTAAAAATGTTTCCCATTTTATAACTTTCTATTCTTGTCGAAATTTTTATTTAAAGATTGTTGAATAGATTGAACACCCTATTGCTGAAAGGAATGGCCTTTTTATCTGTCGTAATTACTCCTGTGACTTTGTAATACATTTATATATATCATCGGTTAAGTTAGGTTCTACTCATCTGCTATTTTACTTACATTCCATAAGTAATTAAATGATTATGCCGTTCCTTCATATTTAAAAAAATCCATATTACGTAATTCATTTCCGGGTTTTTCTGGATTTTGTCTTTTTTCAGTTTTATTCAATCAGTTGCATCTAGTTTATAAAATTTCGGTTTGTAACCTGGTATCGTTATCAAATCATGTACAATTCTTATTTACTTAAATCTCATTCTAACCTACAAAAAGACGATACCATAATTATTTTTCCACTTCTGTGAACAGTCCGCATATGAAGGGCCAGGAAAAAAATCAGGTAGGTAAGTCAACTTTCTTTGAAATCTATAAAACGAGAATTTCAGTTTCAAAACGATTATTGGCAGATAATATTTAAAATGTCACATGCTTTGAACAATTACACTTTATATAGTAAAAGTTATAAAGCCTAAATTGAAGTTCTGCATATCTCCAACATGCAAGGAAAACAGGTAGTCTGAAACAGATAAGAAATAAACAAGTACTAATACAGTATTTTATAATTGTTATAATAAGTATAGCAATATGCTTCAGGGACATTTGCGACATGGGTTTTAACCTTGGGGCCGTTCGTGGGGTATAAGCTGGTAGCAGTCCGCTCGCGGGAAGAGGTGTCGTCGATTAATTGTTTTTCTTTGAGTTCTGGGTTGGATGCCCCTTGTGTCGGGATCAGGAACCTTTACCTCAGGGAACTCTGGAATTTTGTGACTCGTCTGAGTCAGAGGGAAGGGAAGGAAATCTATAAAGTTACACGGAAACACTGGAGTTCTTATCTGACATCATTTATTTAACTTAACAGAATACTGGATTGTTCGCGTAAGCTTGGAAATGTGTTGAACTGACTGACTATTTTTCTTCTCCTACCGACTTCGCTCACTTTGATTTGGATTGTCTATTCTTTTGCCCGCTTATTTAAATTGACTCTTACAGTTCCGTTCTCCGACTATCCAACCTTTAGCTCTTAGCCTCGAATCCCGGACCGCTAACTTTTCCCTGCTGTAGAAGTCCAGCTGCTCTCTCTCTCTAAGTCTCACTGCGGTTGAAGTTCTGCTGCTCTCTCTCTCCAAGTCTCTCCTGTTCTGTGTCCGTTACATTATATATCAGATGTCAAGTTTATTGTTTATTAGGAACCTCCCATCGTGAAAATTAAATCCGCGAAATTTATGGAGCTCAGTTCGATTCTATCTGCGTTATTGGTCCTTCCTTAATATCTATAATTATGCAGGCTCGCTCCGATTCGTTCAATTTTGTAAGATTTCTATTGGTTGTGTGGGACCAATTTCTGGAAATACCTCTCACGTTATAATATTTCTAAGAACGGACATTCCTGCCCTAAATGTTGGGAAATTTTTATAATCCGACTTATCCTTTCACTTTTCTGTCCTTTCAAATTTGCTCACAATGAAACCTCGGCCATAAGTAAGGAACATCTATTTGTTTTGCAAAGTCATGTCAAAATCTGTCGACGTTTGAATGTTATTGTCATGAGGGGTTATAAACTTGAGCTGTCATCTGAGATTGACATTTGTTCCTTCTTCGAAAGAAATCCACCCGTAAAGTCATTAGTGCCTTTACCCTTAGTTATTGAAAGAATATGTTTCTCTGCTTTTGTCTGCGTCTCGGTAAATGGTTTTCTTTAAACCCTCTGAAAAGAGAATTGCCTCTTTTCAGGACATAACCCTTTTCCCCAAGGTCAAAACTTTTACCATTTCCAAGCTTAACGACCCGAACCGTTTTCCATTCACATAAATACACAATGGACCTTTATTACTGTTTAGCACAGGTGCTGTCTAATGACTACAAACTACATACATGTATCAGATGATCATATTTATGTTAATTATTACTAGCCTTAATTATAACAATGTTAGTTTAATCAAAGACGGCCTTTAATTCCGGCTACAACATGCCCCCATATTAAGGTTTATATGTCGGAAGACATATAAATTTTAATATGTTGTTCCCGTGAGAAATTAAACCTTATTACTTATCTTATATACTCTTGATCTTTTTAGGCTCTATGCTAGTCATATAGATACATCCAAATGTCAATGTGGTTTCCTAATACAACTTCTGGCCTTCTGAGCCTTCTAAATTATTTTCTTACATAATTGGCTTTGTTGTTGTAATTTAGTCTTTCATAGAAACGCGATTCTTCATCAATATTTTACCTAATATTTGCATCATTGTCCTTTATATTTGCTAAATTATGTTTGTCTATACACACACTGTTGATTCGTTCAAGTTATTACACTTTCTGTATTTATACATGTATATATGCACTTTTATTCAGGTTTTATTACTTTGACTTCAGTTATTTCTCTGATTTCACGACACTTCCTATCCATTTTAACACTTCATATTTACCACTATAATTATTATTTAGCACTGCACTTTATATTTGTCACTATCTTCCATTATACTGCATTGAATTTTCTAGGAAAACCTATATACAATAATATACATATATCTTATTCTTACAGACTAACATGCAGGTGCTCAGTTCCGGGTTAACCAATTATTACTCTAAATGAACATTATGACTTATCAAGCTTAAAAGAAGAAACATTAATTTCAAATGGTCTAAACAAATTTTGTAATTCTTTACTAGCCTCTTTATTATCGCCTTCTCTGCGCTGTATTCACCCTGTATGCCTCTCTCACTTTTGTTCCCAAAACTTCCATTGTTTCACACTGACTGCCTAATCTCAAGCTATTAAGTTTTCCTTCCTCCTTTCTCCGAGTTGCTATGCTGGCTCCGTTCATACTGTCCTTGCAATCATTACAAAAAATCATCGGATGGCTACACAGGTTTTTATAATCAACTGTGAACGATTGGTTCTCTTCATCTATTTTAATCACAGCATTTGCGATACCAATATCTATTCTTTCCACGAAAAAGATCTCATCTACCACTTCTTGCTCATCATGTGACATTATAATTTCGTTTTGATCTCTCTCTTCGTGAAATTTCGCTGAGATTAGCTCCTCTGAGTTTCGTATCGCTAGAATCCTATGTTCAAAATTAAGAATGGCCTTCCAACTGTATAATGTATCGCATCCTATGATGACCTCGGTAGTTAACCTTGGAACAACAAGAAACATCACCTCGAAAACACGACCTAGTAACTGGATGTTTACCATAGCTTGATAATTTACCCTCTCCTTACGTTTGCCTACTGCAACAGAGCAATAAACACCACAAATTGGCAGACACATCATCTTTACTTTGTTCATGATAAGTTTTTCGTAGAAAGTAGAGCTGCACACTGTGTTAGTGGCTCCCGAGTCAAGTAAAGCAAGTGTATGAATATTCCCGATCTGTATATTAATTTTAGGTGTTTCTACATGTTCCTCCTTTGAATTTTGACTTGTTGAAGTTTCGTTTTCCTTTGTTAATAAATTAGTGTGACCCGTTCTCTGTCCCACCAGCATGTCTTCCGGTAAGTTAGAAGTTCGTTCCAATCCTACATGGGTCTCTGTGGACTGACTGGTAAGTTTCCCTGGTCTCGCTCGACGGTTTGGTTACCCATACTTCTTCCATTTTCGTTCTGATCGTTTGGTGACCTCGACCTCACATATTCATTAGTATCCACAGTTATCGATCTCCGGTCTTCTGGGTTCCTCCATTGATTTTGGTTATTCCTTCCGTACCATGGAGTTTGTTGACGCCAGGTCCTGATATTTCTACTCCATCTTCTTGGCGGTTCGTTTTGATTTCTATAGCTTTGATATGGCAGTGTTCTGCTCGAGTATTCCATCGGCATCCGTCCTCCAGGAATTGTCTGAAGTGCGTTGATTTGAGGTCGTCGGAAATTTTGATTCTCTCCATTATTTCTTAATCTGTTGGACCTTGCCCCGTTCCCGTGAGAAGAATATCTAGCTGGACGGAAGTCATTTCTGTAATTGTCATATCGATTTTCTTCCCTTCTGTTTCCATGGTAGTCGTTCCTTTGGAGGTCAAAGGCAGTTAAAAGCTCAATCATTTCTGAACACGTTGTGGGCTTGGCCACAATCAGGTGATTTCTGATGTGTTCAGGAAAATGTCCAGATACCAATGTCATCAATTCTCTATCAGTTAGTGGTGGATCTAAAAGCCTGCTCTTTTTACCTATGGCCAAGAAATAGTCTACCATACTTATGCCGGTTCTGGCGTCATATTTCCCATTTGATATGTCTAAACGAATGGCGTTCTGGTGTGTCGAACTCCAATATCGTGATAAGAATAAAAATTTGAAATCTTTAAAGGAAGTGCAATCTGATAACGTAAGCCTGTACCAATTTGCAGCCTGACCCTTTAAACTTCTCCTAACGAAAATAATTTTCATCTCTTCCGGTACTCCTTTTAAACGAAAATAATCTTCTAAATCTGAGACAAAAATCCTTGCATTATCGTTTCGTTCCTCGTAGAACTCCGGGGGTGTTATTTCATTTATTAGTTGGCTAGGCCACGAATTACAACTTATGTTGGGCATGCATGAATTATTCCCGGATCTAATACACATATTTTTGTCAGAAATACAAGAACTTCTTGGTGAACCAGTAACCTGAGCACTCACATTTACATTTATAGGTAATCCAGCCGAGGCGTTGGACTGAGATTCGTTTACCTCTGTCACAAATGTGTCGCCTGGCTGAGATTCTGATGTTCCACTACTAACATTACTACCGTCAGTATTCTCTACAGTACCATTATGTCTATTCTCTATCAATTCAGACATTTTTTTCGATAGTTGGCTTTGATTTTGGTCTAATGATTGGACAATCAATTTTACTGATCTGAGCTCTTGGTTCATTCGCTCCTCCAACCCTGAATATTTACTGCTAACAGCTGTTCTCAGCTCTTGCCCTACTTTTTCAATTTCAATTATTTTATCATCTATTTTATTCATGTTCTCTCTGACTTCCTTAAAGTCTTTATTTCTCTCTCCTACTTCTTTCTCCCAATTCTCATTATTTTCTTGCAACCGTTTCGAAAAATTTGTCTGAATTTTAAGAGTTTCTTGAAACTTATTTTCTATGTTACTGCACAAAGATTTTTCTACCTTCTCAAGCCTACTCTGAAAACTTGTTTGCGAATCATTTATTTTGTTTCCAAATTCTTCCTGAGCTTTTTCTATTTGTTCTAATCTATTTTCTAGAGCGCTACTGACCCTAATACTAAATTCTATCTGAGAATTTTCTATTTGAGCAAACCTGGTTTCCAAAATCTTGTTAATTCTTTCTATCTGTGATTCCTCCATCTTCTCTAACCTAGAATTTAATTTACTCTGAAAGTCCTTGTGTGCATTTTGCGAATCTATTTTTAACTCTCCCTGTGAATTCTCAATTTTCTCTAGTCTAGAATCCAACCTACTTTGGAACTCCTTCTGTGCATTTTGTGAATCTATTTTTAACTCTCCCTGTGAATTCTCTATTTTCTCTAGTCTAGAATCTAGCCTACTTTGGAACTCCTTCTGTGCATTTTGCAAATCTATTTTTAACTCTCCCTGTGAATTCTCTATTTGTAGTTTCATTTGACTGATCATTTCTAATATTTTATCATCCCTATTACTCTTATCTGATTGATTACTGTCTTCTAATTCTTTACTTTGGTTTTTATTTGTCTTACTATTTTCCCCCATTTGCCTACTATCTACTCCTACCGTCGTTACTTCGTTCGTTATTCTGCCCTGATCTGCCATGTTAATCTTCCTACTTCTCAATAACATGTAATTTTATATTCCTTCCTATTTATGCTACACAGTTTCTACAAAAAAAGTTCAATTTTTGTCTGTACCTTCTCTATTCTGTGTTTGCTGCTGTTGCGGTTCCTGTTCCTTGTTGTCTGATGATCCTCTTCTTGGTGTTCGGCAGCGGTTGTAAGCTTTACGCTCACAGCAGGATCCTCTCCGGTGTCGTCCGCGTCTGCAGTTTGCTGTGCTGATTCAGTAAGTTACACTTACTGCTGGTACCGCTCTGGCGTCGTCCGCGTCTGCAGTCTGCTGTGCTGACTCAGTAAGTTACACTTACTGCTGGTACCGCTCTGGCGTCGTCCGCGTCTGCAGTCTGCTGTGCTGACTCAGTAAGTTACACTTACTGCTGGTACTGCTCTGGCGTCGTCCGCGTCTGCAGTCTGGTGTCGTCCGCTTCTTCCGTGATTATTTCCTTGCCCTATTTCCAGTCTTAGAAGACCCACGTTGTGTGCGCCATTTTTGGGGCCGTTCGTGGGGTATAAGCTGGTAGCAGTCCGCTCGCGGGAAGAGGTGTCGTCGATTAATTGTTTTTCTTTGAGTTCTGGGTTGGATGCCCCTTGTGTCGGGATCAGGAACCTTTACCTCAGGGAACTCTGGAATTTTGTGACTCGTCTGAGTCAGAGGGAAGGGAAGGAAATCTATAAAGTTACACGGAAACACTGGAGTTCTTATCTGACATCATTTATTTAACTTAACAGAATACTGGATTGTTCGCGTAAGCTTGGAAATGTGTTGAACTGACTGACTATTTTTCTTCTCCTACCGACTTCGCTCACTTTGATTTGGATTGTCTATTCTTTTGCCCGCTTATTTAAATTGACTCTTACAGTTCCGTTCTCCGACTATCCAACCTTTAGCTCTTAGCCTCGAATCCCGGACCGCTAACTTTTCCCTGCTGTAGAAGTCCAGCTGCTCTCTCTCTCTAAGTCTCACTGCGGTTGAAGTTCTGCTGCTCTCTCTCTCCAAGTCTCTCCTGTTCTGTGTCCGTTACATTATATATCAGATGTCAAGTTTATTGTTTATTAGGAACCTCCCATCGTGAAAATTAAATCCGCGAAATTTATGGAG
Source organism: Metallyticus violacea (assembly GCA_030762175.1). Taxonomy (NCBI): domain Eukaryota; kingdom Metazoa; phylum Arthropoda; class Insecta; order Mantodea; family Metallyticidae; genus Metallyticus; species Metallyticus violacea. The sequence goes on from CM060846.1 coordinate 204,092,477, forward strand.
CTCAGTTCGATTCTATCTGCGTTATTGGTCCTTCCTTAATATCTATAATTATGCAGGCTCGCTCCGATTCGTTCAATTTTGTAAGATTTCTATTGGTTGTGTGGGACCAATTTCTGGAAATACCTCTCACGTTATAATATTTCTAAGAACGGACATTCCTGCCCTAAATGTTGGGAAATTTTTATAATCCGACTTATCCTTTCACTTTTCTGTCCTTTCAAATTTGCTCACAATGAAACCTCGGCCATAAGTAAGGAACATCTATTTGTTTTGCAAAGTCATGTCAAAATCTGTCGACGTTTGAATGTTATTGTCATGAGGGGTTATAAACTTGAGCTGTCATCTGAGATTGACATTTGTTCCTTCTTCGAAAGAAATCCACCCGTAAAGTCATTAGTGCCTTTACCCTTAGTTATTGAAAGAATATGTTTCTCTGCTTTTGTCTGCGTCTCGGTAAATGGTTTTCTTTAAACCCTCTGAAAAGAGAATTGCCTCTTTTCAGGACATAACCCTTTTCCCCAAGGTCAAAACTTTTACCATTTCCAAGCTTAACGACCCGAACCGTTTTCCATTCACATAAATACACAATGGACCTTTATTACTGTTTAGCACAGGTGCTGTCTAATGACTACAAACTACATACATGTATCAGATGATCATATTTATGTTAATTATTACTAGCCTTAATTATAACAATGTTAGTTTAATCAAAGACGGCCTTTAATTCCGGCTACAACCTCCTCATCTTTCTCAGAGGAACAGAATTTTATCTTTGCTACAAATTCATCACACGTAGTTGACATATTATCCATATGCGGGTATTCTAGACCAATGTAGAATTTAGCTTTAAAACCGTTTCTGTATGTCATAAGTGGAATATAACACTTTAAAAGGTTGAAACATTTCTTCTCGTCATGTTCTTGGCACCAACACTGCTACTTTGAGTCCTTAAGGTTATATAGTGACTTTGGCAACCTCTGAAGCTTTTTATGTGACTACATATCAAAGATTCCTTTGAAACGTCAAGCCTTCTATACTTACATTTTTAATCAACTGGTGCATTGCCAGTGAGTTATGATCTCTTCAAGTATTCAAGTTTGTTTAGTAATAGCAAGCAAAATACCTTGGCACAAACAGGTATGTCTTTTACTTTCAACCCCTTTACCTACCCAAACTCAGTATGCAAAGGTTCTATCACAAATTTTAGTTGCTTCTTCTTCTTCCTGTCTACTCTGGTTTACTGGAAATACCAAAATAAATCCGCCTAGTGGAGGTACTGCACATATGCGATTCAAGGTCATTGAAGCTGCACAGTATTGCACATCTTTTTCTTTCAGTTGTTGTAACAAAGGAGTTGAATGGCTTGCAATTGCATGGGGTGCTCATTTCGTCACTACTTACTGTTATTTTCTTACTAACATCATAAATTTTCTTCCTCTCCGACTCTTCATTGTACTTTAAATTCTCCTCTGAACTCGCTGACACAGCACACCACTTGATATGCAGCTCACAACACAAAATTATTACGGTAAAGTTTGTAAACGTTAAAGCACAGAATAACCCTCGAATCACCAACAACGACTTAAATACGCAATGACGGTTTACCAGAAGCAGCTGTTATTACAGCGATTGGACTGCCATCAGTGAAAATTAACTTGCCTGGCTTTCCTCCGTTCCCCCTGACTCCTCTGGTTTTTTCCCGGTTACCAAAACTTTGAGCACAAATAATTCTTAAGACAAGCCTCTTCAACCAGAATCATTCGTATCAACAACTCCATTGAGAAAGAAAACTGACTTGCCTGCTATTTTTTCCCCCTAACCCTTCACATGTATACTCTTTCTAATATTTGTTCCTATTTTATATAATTCTGCAATTATTCTGTACTTAACCATTTAATGATTTTTCTCGTTAATCTAATTACTTACTGCAAGTATTCGCTCAAATATTTTGAAATGTGCAACCTTTCTTTCGCAATGAAAGTCTGTAGTTATAGGGGCTACATTATAAATTGCTTTATTTTCCTCCGTTTTTCTCCGTGGTGAATTGGCCTGTCCTTCCTTTTATTTCACTCTTCGTTTTATTTTGACTCTTTAGAATTATGTTTTCATAATTCAGTAATGAAAATTTAAATTTTTTCACTTCAGCAACTATTTTGTTAATTTTAATCAACGTTCTTAATTATGCAATTTTAGATAATATTGGTAAATGATTAGATTCTACTTGTAATACTGTTCTCATTTCAATATCACATATTATATATATATATATATATATATATATATATATAATTCATAAAAATCACTGAGAATGCAATATAAAAAAGTTGACATAAAATTTCACACTAAAAACCGTAAAACTGAACACTAAAATCACACGGATATTTCGAGCTTGGCTCTTGGTCACGTGCTGAGAATCCTGAATCCTGATTCTCAGCACGTGACCAAGAGCCAAGCTCGAAATATCCGTGTGATTTTAGTGTTCAGTTTTACGGTTTTTAGTGTGAAATTTTATGTCAACTTTTTTATATTGCATTCTCAGTGTTTTTTTATGATATTTATGCTTTTTAGAAGTTTTTATTATTCCATTAATAGTATATATATTCCCACAATTTCCAAATAGCTATTACAAAATTTGTTACAAATCTCATATCTCGTATTTTCAAGTATAGTCATCTATTTTCCTTTAATGTGAATAGGTATTATGACTGCTGGGTTATCAAAATACATTTATATTTATATTAGTTTTGAGAATTGAGAGCGCCCGTTACTATATAACAATATTAGCCTGTGATACATTTTAGAGTAATTATGTTATAATCTACCTTTCAAAATGTGGATTCGACCGATACTACAAGGCATCAATATGCAAACAATGTCATATTCTGATCTTCTTGCCTCCAAAGTGAATAGTATTAAAGCTCTCCAAAGATTCCTAACACAAGAAAAAAGAAATACTTGTCAACATATGGAATTTATATAGTGTTTCTTCAAAAATATGTATCCTTTCAAAAGTATTACAGACAATTTGCTCTATTTATGGACATAAACATTTAAAACATGATGCAAAACCTATATAATCACTTAAAACTTTAAGAAAAATATTAAAATATATTTAATAATTTTTCTAAAATCCATTAAAATAAAATTAATGTGAACTTGCTGGTTTTTGAGTTTGTAATAATTGATAGATGGTATCATAATCTGCTAGCACAGGTTCTAACATATGACTTTTTTTTTTTTTTAACTAAAGTGGGCAGATATGATGCTCAGTATGATAAAATTTGCATATACTCTCCATAGGAATACTCCGTCTGCAGTATACAGTCAATTATAAAGTCCCGCATAGATATAAGGAAAGGGCATGTGTGACAATAGTTAGTTGTAGAAGCCATAGAAGTTGTACAGTGTAATTTACATATTGGGTACTGGAAAAAAGAAGAATCGTTGCCGCAAGAAATACGTAATTACTTTCATCCGGAAACTCTCTACGTTGCATTTAATTTTGTATGGCCGTTAAATGAAGTACTAAACCTACTTTGATGGATTAGTGAAAGTGGTGATGAGATGCTTACCGTATCAGTAAATGAAAGGACGTGATATTTAAGCTGCATGCATAGGTTACTGGATAAAAGAAAATAAAAACGATAGAAAGGTTGACTTTTTGCCTGACGACTTAAGACTACAGCATGTGGTTTGGTAAGATGTTCTGTTGCATACTATGTTTATAGCTTCCTTCTTTTTAATTAATACTTTCAAACGCCACTTCATGAATTACAGTTATTCTTGCTGTCATACACAGACCGCTCCTCAAGTAAATACCACATCAGTAATCAAGTGTTACGACATATCTTCGAACGTAAGTTTATATATGAAATTAAATGTGAAGACTATTATGAACCCATAATGGCGATAAATTGTCCTATTTTTTTCCCTCCCTGCTGTTTTAAAAGGAACAATGAGTAGGCATTCAGGAGGAAAGATGCTTATGCAATCAAATTCTTGCAGGAAGAATAGAAAATGGTGAGCTCTAATGCAGGTTGTTTAAAAATGCATGACACAATTTCAGGAATGTATGCTCCTCGTGCCCTAGGTCTAATTGCATGTATCATTGCCTTGCGAGGAGGATCCCAAAGCATATCTGATTTCTTTTCTTACGTGGAGTAGATCATTGCTTTAAAAGCGCACTTCATGCACGATGACAGTGCAGCATATTTCTGTATCCCTGCCATTAGTATCTGAATTGAAGGCTTCCTGTTTGGTGGATAGGTAAAAGTGAACCAATTGCTTGATCTCCACGCAAACTGATTTAAAACTCAGTGGATTTCTCCTTACAGTGGTATTTAAAACCATTAGTGTATTCGTTTCCGGTGGATGATGTGGTAATTCTCCACAATGGAATTATGACAGGTCGTTAGACAATAAGGCAAATTTTGGTGTTCAGCACTAGCAATTGTTAACCTAACATAATTATATACTTGTTCACCACAATACCTTAATAAGAGCAATGCTAAATTTGGATTGATTGCTGTTATCAACATTCAGACTACACTGACAAGAAGGGCAAGTGATTCAGGCTGTTTGGCGCATCCAATCAGTAGCCCTGGAATGCGAGGTTTTGTGCAAAAACACTGTCGTACTTTCTAAATAACGGAAATGAATATTGTTAGTGGACACTATTATTTAACAACTAGTTTAGACAAACAGGCTTAAATATATAATAATTTTATGCAACGGTCTTTAGTAGTGTTTTTTATCTGTTGTATTAAATAATTATATAATACAATGAATAATTATTTAAACACGAATATATGCCTCAGATCGTATTCATGGTAGTGGTCAGTGTTGCTGGGTGCTGTCCGAGATGTATCGTGTTCAATCTCCTATACCTGCTTTGAAATTGTGTAAGCTAGGGAGATCTGGAACGGGGTTCACTCACACTCGTGAGAACAACTGGGGAGATGCCTGATATGGTGGTGTCGTTTGATCTCAACCACTAGATAAGCGATGGCGGTGTACCGACATGATCACATGTCCCCCTGAACATATCCTCTATCGCTGACGTATCAAGACGGAGGTAGAGGACGCAGCGGTCCCTGCGGTCGGCCAAAACCTACGAGGGTAGCCGCACATACAGGAAGGAAGGGATTTATGTTTGAAATTGCATTTTTATCAAATATTCAATTTTTGGATTTTGTCTTCACATGTTAGCTCATTCTTGCTGCATTAAAAACATAGAGTTTGTATTCATTAGTACATAATTTTATAATTTTAATTTAAAGAAACTAGTGTGCAGTGTATCTGATAATCCAGTGTGCAATATTTCCAGTCGCGGTCAGTTTTTCTATTCAAATTCAGCGTTTTTCTGTCTAGGAAATAATACAATGAGAAATTTCTTTCAAAGATAGCTTCGTTATTCCGGTTATATACTCTTTCTTCACCGTAATGCAAACTTACTGTGAAATATTACAACTTAGAAAGTTTTTGTTTTAAATACGATTTTTGGGATAATGAACTTTAAATATCGAAGTGGTACGAAGAGAAACCATGGCATTTGAGTTGAAAGTTCTGCCACACTTTGGGGCATAAATAATTTTGTTTCAAAAATACACTAGATTAAAATCACTAATTCAATGAAACAATTAATACACATTGATTAATTTTTACCATTGCTATTTGATCTATAAAATTTTAAATGAAATTAAATATAAAAATAAACGAAACACAAATTACGGAAGATAACAAGAAGCACTTTCGAAAATGCGCAAAATTTCCTGAAATGGCATCATTGTTGACAAGCATAATTTTTGTATTGGTCTATGACAGATATTAGCCAATGAAACGCATAGTTATGTTTGAAAGTACTCGACCACTGTTCACATATATAGCAGATGAAAAAAATGCAATAACTACATACACACTTTTATTTGAAGTGGATGGCTGCGTATATCAAAGTCTAACTGGATAAAGTTTATAGGTACTGTGCACCAGCGCAGCGTTCCTATTTGTTGCTATTTGAGTTAGGAACTGGCTGTACGCCCATGAGGAATACTTCAGATATGAAATTGAATTACCACTAAGAATATTATTTACAAAAATAAATGATATCATAATAAAAGACCGTCGAAGGAATGTAAGATTTTATTTAGACTGTGGCAATTTCAAATGAACGTGTGTACAATGCTCTGCCCGAAAAAAAAATTGCATATAGAAAAGGATGTACCAATGAATGTTGCTTTTTTAACTGTGGACTAAAAATACACGCTAAAGCATTTTATGCCGTGCGTAGCCATGTTTAATCGCAATATGAAGAGTTTTTAAATCGTTTCATAACTGTAGACAAAGGTTGGCTCCACTTTTACACACCTCAACCAATAGCAGGTAAAGCAGCAATCAATGGCGCATATGCGCAAAGAAGACAAAAACAGTTTTGTCGGTTGGGAAGGTGATGACCCCTGTATTGTTTTTTAAATCCCAATAGAGCACTTTGAAAACCATAAAACTATAACACAAATTTGCTATGTAACATTATTGGGCCTTTGAAAAGATGAATTGAAGGGTAAAGTTCCAAAATTAACACAATGAATGTGATGTTTAACCAAACAACGCATGGGTTCACGTTATGGTAAAAGTGTATGAATTGGGCTTCGAATTGAGTCACCAAACAAATCTATTTCGCGTAATTAGTACCTAGAGACTTATTTCTGTTTCTAAATTTAAAAAAAAAAAACTCTGCTAATTTTTTGTTCATGATGAAATCATAGACACCGTCAATGAGTAGTTTGCAGAATTTAACAAAACATATTTTTCTCGATGGAATGGAAAGTTGGAAACCTACTTGACAATTATAAATTTTTTAAGGAAAAGTGTAATTTTTTTTTAAAATCTAAGTTCTCATACGGCTGTTGCAGTTTAATTTTCTTTGAAGATCGCTGAACCATAAAATAAATTTAAAAAATAAATTTAAAACTGCGACAGTTTTAATGGGGGGAGTGAAGAGGGGAAGGTAAATGGATGAAGTTTTATTTAATTAGGATATTAATAGTTTGTAGGATCAATGTCATTCTTCTTCTTTTCTCCTGCCGCAATCTTGATGCGTCGCGATGCCACAGCTATCATCGGTAGATTTCTGGAAATTTTGTTACCTTTCCAGGTCAACGGAGGAAATAGTCGGGAACTTGGAAATATATAAGCAAAGTTCATGACTGGAGATGGCACTATTTATTTCCTTTTGTCACTGGTTTAATGTAAAGGATCACCATTTTAAGTTCTATTGAGCGGTATTTATTTATAGCTTCCCCTAACCGAACTAATTGTCTATCGTATCATTTCCCTTCTTTCACTTTCTACAGTTCAAAATTGAAAATTCACTGTCTTTGATCACAATCATCTACACTCCAGGATCGCTCGATTCTTAATTCGTGGCTCAACTATCATTGCCCGATTATTTAATTTTTTCTCTCCACCTTGAAGGAACCATACTTACTTACTGTCCTACACTTACTTACTGACCTCCTCTCTCAAAAACCCTATATTTTGTTATAAATCTCCTCATCCGGTCTTTAGACCTTCTTCTCCCATTTCTACATTTATTTCACTTAAAAATTTTTCCCTATTCGCCGAGGGGCGAGCATATACTTATTCTCCGATTCCTGACTGGACTTTTCACAGGCCTTAGCTTTACACCTTATTTACATTTATCTCCTTTCGGTCCCACGAGTCTAGATATCTGACTTATTTAAATCTTATAATTTCACCCTATTGTCTATCTGTCTACTACTGTTGCCTTTTGGAGGCTAACTAAAACTGAAATTTACCAGAAGCTCAAGAAAGGCGAACCTTTTTCGACACAAAAGAATCAAATACAAAGGAGACATACAAAAGAAACATACAAAGGAGACTCTTGGTCATCTGTTCTTCGTCCAATACACAAAACACATTTACTATCAACAATATCTGACTTCTTTTCTGAAGTGTTTGTTGCCAAGTTTTCATTTCTCACTTCCCATGACATACACAACAAATATACAATACACAAAATAACTAAACTGCTAACATGAATACATACAAATTGTACACACTAACCGTAATACTAATTATAATATTTGGAATTGATTATGTTAACATTTTATATTATTTTAATTGGGGACGGCGTTTCATTAACATTGCTTCAAAACGTTCAGCATTTTGTTGAAACAAACATACCACTTGTATTTATGTTCTGACGTTTATTCTTTGAATTAAAAACAAAATTCGGTTTAGTATTCTTAAACGGCCAAATAAGCATATAAAGAAATCTAACTTATGCCAGGCACATACTTAATTGAAAATGACGGACATCACAATAAGCCGTGTCATGTCAACTATGCAATATACATTAAATTTCATTTTAAACCCTTGAGTCATATCATTGACTATGGAAATGTATTATTTACATGAACATGTTTTCACCTTTGTTAAGGAAATGTATAGGCGATATTAAAAACTAAAGTACCCATGGACATTTATTACTTAACATAATCATCGAAGAACTTCTGTATTACGTACAAACAATAAAGCACCAAATATATTTAGTGAATTTTTGAACCAAGAGCTTTTCAAATTATGTTTTGAGAGCGAGTGTATTATGCAGCAGTCCCAGAACTCACGCAATAATTCTGCAATATCGTATTCTACGAACACATTTGAATGTGAAATAAATTATTTAGTTGTGCATCGTAGTCTTAGATTTATTAACAAACAAAGTTAGTTTATTAACGCCAGCATTCCATCTTAAAGCTCCCGCACGATAAGTTTGCACTTGGAGCCCGTTATTGTGGGAAAGAGAAAGCTGTTCAGTAAGCGAGACAGAACATTCTGCGCCTGCGCACAACCTCCTTTTGCAACAGGTATATTAATTAATTAATTCTGTGCTAGAGCGAGAAAAGTAAACACGTGACAAGGGAAAATGAAGGTGTTCTATCTTTATTTGCGTAACTAGCCAGTTTTAAGGTAACAGACATCCAAAGTTTTCACTAGAATACGTTATGCGTTTTAGTTTACAGGGTGTTCCTGCAGTGGTCTGAGAGATCAATATCTTAAAATCAGGTTAGTACAGAAACCACCTCCGGCTGTTTTTTTTTTTTTTGTTGTTGTTGTTTATTTAAGGACGCTCTTTAACATCTCTGGTCATCAGCGTCCCATGCAATACAGGGCGTGAAACAACCGATAAATTTTACTCAGAGGTTCTTTCAGGCTTGAGGTTCTTTTACATGGCGTAAATCCACGACATGGGACCCACGACTTTACTTCTCTTCCGAAGGAAGTCAAGCTTACGATTTTTATGCCCGAAAAATATCAACGTTCCTGGCCGGGCTTCAACCCGCGATCTTGGGTATAGGTTACCAGTACACCACCAGGATCGACATATGTATGCAGGCTGAGTGCAGAGATGTTGGGCATCAGCAATTCTCGGATAGCCTGTGTAGTCGCGTTTCAAATTGGAAGACACATTGCAGCACGAACGAACGACTTAGTCTGTGGCTGTTATTTTGCAAAAACTGAACTAAGAGTACAGAACCTTCTCACTTTGGCAGACACTGAGACACTGGTCACAACTTGCAAGATTGCGTGGGAACCGACTGTATGCGTGCGCATATCTGCAGCACTTCCGTGTATTGCAATTCGATTATGTATCAACATGTATTGCTGATTACCATTTGTCTTCAGAACAGCTGTATCTTTCACCATGTAGTTGGGAATGTATATATTTGAGAAAGAATGATATACAAGAATCCCAAGTATTTGCTTTTTCCATTACTATGTAGCTCTGTACCAAGAACAAACAGACACGGGACAAGGAGTTAAAGCACGAGCTCGTTAGCGCGAAGTCTGGGATTCGTATCTTGCCAGGATCTTTCTCCCTGACTTTTTTTTCCAGGTTTTCCTCAGTCCTCCTACATGGCAAATGCCAGTGAGGCACTCTAAACTTATGCCTGGAACGTTTCCTTCCTTAACAAAATCCTCTTCCAATTAATCACTTAATCTCTCGCCTGTGATGCCTTAGCAGTAAAAACGGGCTTTAAACACTATTAAAAATACTGGAAACAAATATTTTACAAGGGTGAACTTCTCAAGTAGAATATTACGTTTTTCAATGAATAGGCATTAGCAACAAATCCACACGGGGTCTTTATTAGCAGACTTAAAATATTTACCGGTTAAAGAAAGTTTAAATATTTTGTTTAGCATTACAACTCATTATTGCTTACCGATTGGGAGAAGAAGGTACATGTTTTTCTTGTAACTTTTCCATTTTCAAAGTTCTCACCAGAATGTGTAAGTATAAAATTAGTGAAAATATTGCTTCTTGGCCAGAAATGTTCTTTGACTTAAGGCTCCAATCCTGCAAAGCTGCGTGAGCTAATTAAGTCTGCTGGTCTATTGTTAATATGATAGAGCACTGCCTTAGAAACCCAAACAAAGCCACTCACTGGAAACCAAGATTCATATTAATAATGAATATATGACAAAAGTAAAATAAGAACGAGGTAATTGTATTACAGTGATTTCAGCACAGCTAGATCTAGAATTTGGTATTCGTGGAAACAGAAATTTTCAAGAGAAAGTAATTATTAGCATGAAAAAATTATATCTGCGAAGTTTTGTGGTTACTCTGGACAAATCATTGTCCAGAATACATATAAAACGTATTTTAATCAATGGGGGTATAATAATTGAACAGACACAGCTGGAGTCGTGGTGCAGCTTCAATTTGAATTATCCAATAATATCAACTTTTCTCTTATGTCAATATAGACAAATTTTCGTATTTGATTTTTCACATTCTGTAATTATACCCCAAATGAGTACAAAACATATCTAATATGCTATCATAATTCCATAAATATTTTTAACAGTTTAGAACTACTATAAAATAATATATATATAAAATCAAACTATAGATATATCAAAGTATACTGGATAGTAAATGGGGTATTTAAATAACACGAAGACACAAAATCAAATGTTGTATAGTCATGGATTTCTTCCTTCTGTTATATGGCCGTGAAATTTGGTTTAGACTATTAAAATTAAATTCTAGACATTTTTAAATGGCTTGATGGAAACATAATGGCAATTTTCATGCTGAAACTGAACAGAATACAAGCTGGTTTTTTCTGAAAAGTATACTCTCTATCCAAATGAAAATGCTAATATTTATAAAGCAGTTATTTTAAAAATATAAATTTTTAAAATGTTGGGTAACCTAAATTGTTATTATTTAATAATACTTTAATACTTTAACAAACCACAAAAATATATTTTTTTTTAACGTTTATGCTGCTTTAGATGAATTTTTCCCAGAAAATATTAATCCAGCTTCCTCAGATTTTAAAACCAGTTTGAAAACATGTTCCTTAACATTTTTGGTGAAACAATATGGAATTTAAAGGAATAGGTATTAAAAATATTGCATATAGTGTTATTCTTTCATTCAAATTAAAAAGTAAAATATTTAATGATTATTCAGAACTTTCATGGATGCATATGTTAAAAGTTTTCATCAGGTATGTAAACAGCGTGTTTTTTACATTCACAAAACATAAATAGTATTTTTTTAAATAAAAGTGCACCTATAGTTAAAATTATGCAACTTAATGGCAAAGGGCAAAAGACTGTTAGAGTGTGTAACAGGATGTCGGCCATATTTAAATTGCCATTTTAATTCATTTAAATACCCCAAACATACAATTATATATGGATGTAATCTGAGAACTATGTAGTTTCATATTATGCATAAAACCAAAACTCTATATTTTGACTCAAAATCTCTACCAAATATCCTTAAGGGATTGCATTAGAAAGGTTAATATACATAGCAACAAAATTAGAAGTTAAATCGATTGCAACAAATAAAATAGAACAACACAAAGAAAATTGGAAGAAATTTCTCGAAATAATGAGAGATGAACTTTCCAAAATTGACCCTATAACGCAGTCATGAAGGTAAGAGATATAGACAGGCCGGCGAAAAGATGGATTTGAGGCCGGAACAAGCCATAGCCCTTATTCATGGAAGGCAGAAGAAAAAGTAAAGGTTATTTCTCATTACGTAGATCGCTCCATATTACATATCTTTTAAAATCATATTTGACGAGGCTCAGATTAAATTGTATTTTATTACTAAATTAATAACTAACGACAAATATGTTTATTTAAATTCGATTGTGCAAAGTAAGTATGACCAATTCTCGAGAAAAATTAAGATAATGAAGCCTTGATATTATCCATTAAATAACTATGTATTCCTTGAAACTGATGTTCACTCTCACTTGGACCTGAAAGCTAACCTATATCTCAATATCTATACCAGTTTGCTGTTTGGTTCTTTTCTATAGAATTCCTCTTTACTTCAATATAAAATAGACATAGTTCAGTACAGATATCTTCAATTAGTATTTGGTATTCTATGGTATGTGGAAAAACAACAGTACACACATTTTTGTTCATTCTTTTACTCCTGTAGCTACATTATCAACCTAAATTAAATTGCTTTGTATCACTTTATGATTTAGTTGGCATTCAGAAAGTACTTACAATCCGCTTTAAAGATTAAAAGAGACCTAGTGAACTAAAACAAATATAATGACTTATGTAGAACCAATTCTATTTTTATTTTTATAATTGTCTCCAATTTTATCAGTGTCAGTTTGTTTTGCTTCAACTTTTAGTGTCTTATTAGAATTATAGTGGTTAAAATATTAACGTTAAATTATTTTTAAGAAGAACTGTCTTTGTGCAAATACCCAGCAGCATAATTATATCACACAATTAAGTCATTGCCTTTCAAATTAAAATGCACCTATTCACTATAAGATACATTTATTTAAACGTTGGAAATTAATATCTTTTTAAAATATTTTACTTTTATATTCTTTAGAAATGTCCGAGATCCTTAGAAGCATTTGTCATAAATATGTATGGAATTGGATACGAGAATAACAAAGTGAAATAAGATTTCTAGCTACTGAATAAGCTAATACGTATTAATTTAATTGTATCAGAGTAGGTGTTACAGAGAAAGCAGATCATACGTTGAATATTTTTATGAAATTCACACATCTTTTTCTTCTGAATGATTTGATAAAATATACGGATTACAGCTACTACAAAACACGTTTATGTGGAATACTTTCTATATTATAATCCAGAGAGTGTAGGATGGAAAACCGATTTGGACATGCTGCACAAGTTGTGTAGGTTCATTTTATAATGACTTTGATTACCTGTGCATTTCTCAAGCAATTGGGTGCAAGTAATTAATGTTATAATACAGAGGATCAATTTGATATGCCAATGTCGTATGACTTCTATTCTCGATGGGTAGCTACCGAAGAAGTGCCTTATTCCTGGAAAAACAATCGTTTTAATATAATGATGTAAATAGTTGCGCCAAATAAGCAATTATGTATATACTAAATAGTTAGATTTTTGTGTCTCAGATTTTTGGCATCTTTAAAATAACTGCTTCAATCAGTTTAATTTTTTCCCCTATTTTTCCTGTTAACCAATATTTCGTGCTTCTATACTCGGATTTATTTATTAATTTCTTTTACACTATCCAGTTTTCCTTTTGTTGCTTCCGTTATTACTCCATACCATATTCTGTCGCTCCTCTATTGCAATTTCACAAACCGTAGCATTTTCATAGGTAATTTCATCTCCTGAACACTTACATAGCAGAAGTAAATGCGACACAAGAGGTAAGCAGAGAGCATGTGATGTTACTTTCTGGAGTTTGTGTTCAGCTGAAAAACCTGAAGGTTTCGTAGACTTACGGCCTTATTAACAATGGAATTAGTTTTTGATATTCCACCTTTAACTATAAAAGCTTCCATTGGTTGTATATTTACGTTATTAACTTTGATTTGGGTTTCCAAATACGAAACGGAAGTCGTGCTTTCTCATTGTACATGTACAGCAAGTCAAAACAATTGCCAGTAGAGTAGAATTACAAAGTAGATCGCTTAAAAAACGTTATTGGAAAATAATATTGTAGGTTGGCTAGAAAACAAGGACTGCATTATAAATAATTAAAGCAGCTTTTTCTTTCTATACATGTCATCATTCTTATTATAAAAGTAGCACTCTTCTTTTAATTTCCTTCAGAAACAACTCATTGAAAGAACTTGTGCAAATGATTTAAACTAGAACAATAATTATTAGTATCAATGGTTATTACAGATAAAAATTAACATACTCAAAAATAGAGCAAATTTAGAACGAGACAAAATGAAACTATATTAAAAATAAAATATAAAAAACAAACAAAATCATTCTCAAACCCTTACCACCGTTGATTACAATTAGTATTATACTCATTATAACAATATAAGTATAAAGTTAATTATATTTTATGGACATGTCCTTAAATTAAAATAGAGCTCAGTTTGAGAGCACTAATATGTGAATGAGTTGTAATGTCAATAAATTTGCTGGCAAGCATTGAAGTCCACATACGGGCGACACAGGGTGGATGGATGGTCTGGGGTGGAGGAGGATACTTTTGGTACGGCTTGTCCTTTGTGACTAGGCCCACAAATGGAGGTACCTCCAGGAGGATGGGCTGAGTTGAGGGAGACACAGGAGGTCAGGATCTACGGGAGGAACTGAGCGAACGCAGGTGAGTCCCTAACATGCTTTCAGATAGAACACTCCGACGCCAGTGGAGAGCCCTTTGTCTTAAGATGTGCGAGTTCCTCAGTATGTCCGATTTCGTTTCTGTCGCCGGGGCAAAAGCCTTTACAAAGCGCAAACCACCATCACACCCCGCCATTACATTTCGCCCTAGCATTTGTGACCCTGTAACATAACTAACGGAATGAAATGACGCGCAATGGGAGAATGGCATATTCATGGGATGTAAATATCCATCCCAGCATTCGTCTAAGTGACCAGGGAAAAGCACGAAATAAAAAAAAAACCTAGTTTAGGGTAATCTGCCAATGGGAATTAAACCCGGGACATCCAGAATGCGAGTTTTAATACGCGTTTCCATCTGAGCCACTCCACTCGATGGCGGCAGATGGTAGTAGCGTAGTTCATTTTAAATACGCACAGCGAGAATCGGCGGACTACATTATACGCTGAATGATGAAGTTGAAGATGGGGATGGGATGCTGATAATAACATGGTGAAATGAAAGGACACGGAGAAAACCTGCCCAGACGCCGATTCGTGCGCCACAAATTCCATTTCTGGACGTCGAAATCAAAAGATCGCCTTGGTAAGAGGCGAGCCATCTAACCACTCGACCAATGCGCCTCCTTTATTGCTAGAAAGTCAAGTTTGCAGGGCATTGGCTCACAACCACTTGCAAAGGATGAGAGCTCAAGCTGGCATTTTGAGGGTTCTAGTTTTAAGAAAAGAAAAAGAAAAGGAATTAAAGTAATATTTTTGCTATTCAATGTAACATGTAAAAAGGAATTAAGTGATTCATTTTTCATGAAGCAACTAGTTATGCATCTCATTGTGATAATTAAAATCATAACGATCTTATTAAATACTTTTCATTTAGAATTTTGCAAATAATAATATCAATCCTGCTGGCTCAAGTACTACGTCCCAGCTTTGCAGCGTATCCAATTAGAATTTATGCAAGGATTTACCGCCATTCTGAGTCCATGACTAACACGGAGCTATAACTAAATCAAAAGTAAACGATTTTCTCCTAAAATGGAAGAGTTTTTTTAATCAAATTTGAATACTGTTCCTTTTTTAAAACTACTTCTTTTCTGAAATTCATTTTTCCACTATATTCTTGTCTATTTATGTTAAATATACTCCCTTGTAAGTGTTGAAAATAAGCTTAAAGTGTAATGTTACTTCATGCGCAAAAATGGCTAATCTCATGAACTATACATGTGATATTGGCGAAAGTCATGCGTTCTCTTACAATCTACAGAATAGAAGTCATGCATTTTCAAATATTCTTTCCAGTCTGACAAATACAACATAATCAGGAATATAGATACTTATTATAACAACAGTTTATTCTTATTTTGTGTTAGAGAGTTGCCTTATGAAAAATCTCTTCAAACGTGATCCAGTTTTCACTACACTGAACTGAAAATAGTAGTTCTATATATTCCCCCTTTTGGAAATGAGTTCAACCTACCCAATACTTTATCATTTTCAAAACTAGCGGTAAATGCATTATAATAAAATCTCTACTAGTTGAAAGTCCCAGTAATAAGGAGCTTGATCTTAAAATACGTTTTGCCATTAACAGTTGAATTCATCTTTTTATGACCAAGAGCAATCAAGAGCTATTGTTGTAAGGATATTTATAAATGAATAAATTTATACTTATTCATTCTAATCCACCATTCACTTAGCTACACAGCTCGCAAGTTTGTGCTACATATTCTGAGGAAAATGTCAATAAAGGAGAAAGAATTAGTGAGTTAAAAAAAAGTATTCCATACATTGATGAAAGTTATAGACAAGTGTATTAAAATCATAAACCAATTTTTGTTATTGAGAAGAAATTGTCACATATTTATAGGCAATACATTATAATTTATTAATTAGATGGTTAAATGTAAATATCTCGGGGATCAGGCAGTGAGTCCAAAAATGAAATTCAGAATGTTCCTGACATGGCTGCCGAGTTCTAACATGTATTCGCAACAAAAATTGTGTCAAAACCAAGAAATGGAAAAATTTTATAACTCATTATTTAGCAAAATGGCAGAATTTCGGATGGAAAACTCTAACGTGCATCTAATGTAATAATTAAATGCTTATAAGCTTCTGCTGCACTTTTCGTTCTTTCCGGAAAATTTAAACTTTTGAACTTCTATTCTGGGTTGTTAAATTATAATGAAGGCTTTTAATATGTCTACTAAACAGTAGACAT
The DNA here is from genome assembly GCA_030762175.1 of Metallyticus violacea. Lineage (NCBI taxonomy): Eukaryota > Metazoa > Arthropoda > Insecta > Mantodea > Metallyticidae > Metallyticus > Metallyticus violacea. The sequence continues at coordinate 204,109,377 of CM060846.1, forward strand.
ATTAAGAGCCACATCTTAAAAATGACAGATTAGTTTCCCCTCAATGACTTCAGTTAGCTAACACCGAATCGTATATTTGAAAATATCGAGAAGGATTGTAGAAGTTTAGATACCATATCATATCTGGACTATTACAATATTATGAAATACTAAACATTCAATATTGAAATGTTTTACGACTTAAAAAGCAAATCTCAAGAGTACCCTGAAGATAGTGTAGTACTATTGTTTTGATATATGAAAATTGACATTTGTGTAGACGACAATTACAGTGCCTTGGAGATCGCCACGGGTGGCGAGACCGTTAAATCGCGGACTCGTTAGCGGGAGGTTTTGGGTGCGAATCTCACCAGTACCGTCCTCCCTGACTGAGGATTTTTACAGGTTTTTCGCAATCCTCATAACCAGGGAGGTACCCTAAACTTAGGCCTGGAACGTTTCCTTCCTAAAAAAAATCCTTTCCCAATATATTATTTCGTTTCATGTATCATCAGTGTCCACCGCTGGTGGTGTCTCAGTAGTAAAAATGGGCGTTAAACACCATTCAAAAAAAAAAGTACCTTGGAAACATTGGTAACAGAGAGAGATTTTAAAAAAGATGCACAAAGTATTGAGTGTTTAAATGAGAATCCCATTCAGCTAGAAGATATATGCTAATCATCCTATATAAAGTAAAAGGAAAAAAAGTAACACATCTTGAGAGAACGTTAAAAAATTATTGAACCTACTTAGAAGTGCAGACACAAAATGACAATGATAAAGTTCTTTCAGAATAATATGAAGTATCTCCATATTACCTCATATCCAATAGCGTTTTTAGGTTAGTTTTGAGAAGAAAGTGTCAACATTTCAGTTATATCTGAATATTTTAATTTGATAATACTTCAATTCTTGTAATAGTTACCTGTTTGTGTTGTAATACATTTAATTTTATATTAAAACATATTGGAGCATCGAGCAATAAGCATAGATAAAGAGTATACGTGCCAATAAAGGGCGAATACCCACCACCAATATGGACATGGGAATACCGTCAGATTTCTAGCTTGAAACTAATTTACGTCTGTCTCAATTCGATAGGCTAGTTCTAGTAATAATACTACTACACTAAATCTAAGATGCTGAGTTTAACTTTCCCACGCAAATTCTTTCTTATTCTCATGCTAAATCAGCACTAAATTCGTCCTTCGAATACACACCTGTCTAAATAATTTATTCAACTAAGATTAAATCTGAGAGGTTAATTACAGCATGTCAGAGCTCCATCATATCTTATCTATGCATTAGGCCGCGAACTCAACTCTCGTCGATGAAATTGGTTTTAATATTATCCACTCTTTGTGTCCTTATGTTTAATAATAGACAGAAATATGCATTTTGTTGAGCACTTTGCCCTATGATTTGCAACGACATACAATATCTTATGAACACCTTAAGTTGAGGATGCGAGTTAAAAAGCATGAACTAAGCAAATAATAAGAGTAGAATTATCTAACACATACGTGAGGCAAAACACGAACTTATAATGCTTACTTAACATTTATAAAAATGTATATATAACTTGATATAGTACACAAATAAACATTTAATTTCTCAGCAATTAGGAAAAACACCATTACGTAATTGTGTAAGCTTTAATTAGTACTTTGAGATGGGTATTACCTCCCTAGAGAGTTGCAAATAGCTTCGGCTATTTCTCTTTCAGAAATCTAAAATATAAGACATAATTTCCTGTTAGTTAAAGCATATACCAGTTTTCTAGAAGACCAAGGCTTTAGTTTGGGTGATTATGAACAGTGCGAGCGCTAAATAAAATTTGGATCATACGTTAAAGCCATCCGATTGAGAGGGGTAACGTTTGGGACTAGAATTCAGAGAGTCTAGGTTTAAGACCCTGGGGTCATTCAACCTGACCTTAGGTTTTTTCGTGAATTTCTCTGGCCGCTTAGGCGAAAGCTGGAATGCATCTATCCTTTATACGAATTTTACGCTCTCCTATTTCAGTTCATTTTACTTCGCTGGTTCTGTTACAGGACCGAACATGCCAGGGCGAGGAGGGCTGGTGCGATGTGACAGTGACTTGCGCTTTGGAAATGTTTCCACCCCGACGTGTGGTATTTTTTTGAGTAGTGTTTAACGCCCGTTTTTACTACTGAGGTATCATAGGTGGTGAACACTGATGATACATGAGATGAAATGATAACTTGTGAAAGGATTTTTTTTTTTTTTTTTTTTTTTTTAAGGAAGGAAGCGTTCCAGACCTAAGTTTAGGTACCTCCCCCGGCATTTACCAGTTATGAAGACTGAGGAAAACCTGGAAAAAACCTCAGTCAGGGAGGACAGTCCTGGCGGGATTCGAACCCCAGACCTCCCGCTCACGAGTCCGTGCCTTAACGACCTCGGCCACCCGTGGCGGTGACGTATGGTATGGAAGCGGAACCTTCTGAGGGGCTCGAATGCCTTGAAAGGGAGACTCCGTAGGCGTCGCAGTTGTATATCTGGAAACAAAGTTAGGGACCTCGTCTACGTTTGCACTTCATAGCCCGGAATCATGGCCGCCCTGTGTCTCCCGTCACCTCATCCTTTCTTCTCGGAGGTGGGGACGTAAGTATCAAAGGGCAGCTGTTGAGAATGACTAAACTACCGAAATATCTTTCTCCGTCCCTAATAATTCAATCCAATCCAATAAAGCCATATGCTATTCGTCTTAAGGACTGAAAGCAAATCCCATATAAAACTTTTATTCTGATAGTTTGATACAGGGGAATTCGAATCTATACCACGTACTTTTGCAGTACTTTGGATCGACTCCTTATTCAACCACACGTCCCGTCTGTGAGTTTATCAACCATCATAGCCATATTGAAGTGTTTTAAGTTACTATGTAATTCTTAGCTACAACGCGAAAGTAATTAGTTTTATAAGTCGTTTAAAGCATAGTTACTCTTTTAAAACGATAAAATACATAAATCTAAGAATAAAAGTAAAACAAATCAACAATGGTGCTGTTGATTTGGTTTATTTGCGAGCGCTCTTTAATATCTCAGGTCATCAGCGTCCATTCAATTTAGGCCTGAAATGGCCGATAAATTTTGCTCAGATGTATCTTCCTTCAAGTTTGAAGTCCTTTAATGTGCATTTTTTAATAGTGTTTAGCGTCCTTTTTTCTACTGAGGCACCACAGGCGGTGGACACTGGTGATACATGAAATGAAATGATAAACGGGGAAAGTATATATATTTTTTAAGGAAGGAAGCGTTCCATGCCTAAGTTTAGGATACCTTCCCCGCATTTGCCATTTTTGATGACCGAGGAAAATCTGGAAAAAAAAAAAAAAAAAAAAACACCCGCTCTGGGAGAACAGTCTTGGTGAAAATCGAACCCCAGACATCCCGCTAACGAGCCCGCGCCTTAACAACCTCGGTCACCCGTATGCTTTAATGGATCACTCTTTTTATAATATATCATCATCAAGATGTTGATGCATGTTACTTTTACACTTTTAGCATTGCCATACCAGCTTTCAAGTTCTTCAACTTTGAGGAGTGGTGGTGTATTTAGAAACATTTATTATAGTTATGAAAATACCTGGCTCTTATCTGGAGGCATAAATAGTGGCAGCTTGATGACAACAGCAAACAATTAAACCAGGTATCAATACCATTGATTGCTAATGAGAGGCATACTGCTCTATGTTTTTCGCAAATTTATGCACTAAATGTACACAAGTAATTCTGCTATATTCCTGTCATTTTATTGGAGTGTTTAGAACTTCGATGTTAAAATTTTTAGGGTTATAAAAGAAGTCATGTCTCTTCCATTTTTTTTTTTGATTTGTTTTATTTAAGCACGATCTTTAACGTCTCAGGTCATCAGCGTCTCATTCAATTCAGGGCGTGAAACAGCCGACAAATTTTGCTCAGAGGCCTCTTCTTTCAGGCTTAAGGTTCTTTATAGTGCCGCAAATGTACGACACGGGACCCACGGCTTTACTTCCCTTCCGAAGGAAGTCATACTTACGATTTTTACTCCCGAAAAATCCATCGATCCTGGCCGGGTTTGAACCCGCGATCTTGGGTTTAGAAGGAAAGTAAGGTTACCACTACACCACCAGGACAGTGGTATCTCTTCCATGTTTGTAATGAGGTTAATTGCGTCACTTTGAGCACAACGCAGTATTTTTGGCCCAGGTTCAATAGTCGCCAATACATAGTAAATGATAAAGTTTATGTTAAGAAGTATCTACCAGAAGAGAAAGCCTACGTTAACAAAACTACGAACCATCACATGACCCAGAGATATGTACGAGTCCTCAGAAAACAGAGAAAAAACTACGATCGTGAAGAAAAAACTCACTTATGGTATAAATCTCAACATCTGGACTGTGAAAATTAGTGAAAATTGTTTGCTCATCGTTGATTTTATTGCTTTTAATTACACTAAGAATAGGGACAATTGACTTTAGTTTTTACAATTTAAAATTACACTTTCCTTCCGAGTGAAGTTCGTTGGAAAACGAAAATGTGAGTTGTGAGAACAATTTTCAATATATTTTGAGATGACCAGGCGAAGATTCGATATAAAGAGTTTGCAGCATAATTTAATGTATCTTCCTCCTGGTGCGACGGCCCAATGAGGGCCCAGGACTACGGCAGCGACCGCTGTGTCCTTCACCTCCGTCTTGTGATAAGAGGGGCATGTGAGCACACCGACATCCTGCCGGTCACCATCACACGGCTTTTAAGATCGAAAGATCCCATCTCCCTAGCAAGCAACTCCACAATTGTTTTCACGAGGTTGGGTGAGCCCCGTTTCAGACCTCCCTAACATAGAAAATTCATAACCAGGTGCCGGGGACAGTCGGAAATCGTCCGGACATTAGCCAGACACGCTGACCACTAGACCAAGGAGGCAGTCGCAATACGATGTATGAAACACATAAGTGTAGTGCTTGGGATGTTATTAGCATATGAAACTGGAAAAGTGCACAAGGTTGAAGGAGCTATGTTAAGTGGTATAGAAAAGTGAATGAATATTGTGAGATTTTTCCATCAGCCACCACCAATTTCATGCAAAACAACGTTCCACACCACAAGACAAAGTTATACATAGTAAATATAAATTGAATACCATAGAAAAAGCATGACTATGAATTAGATGGAGACAGTTTACAGTAAATTAAAACAAAAATAACCAAAAACCAGAGAAGGTCGTACAAAACGTGTTAAGATTAGAACAATTCACAAATGTGGAGCATTTCTATTTTTTTTTTTTTTTCCCCTTTTGGAATGGTGTTTAAAGCCCGCTTTTACTACTGACTCACCACAGGCGGTGAACACTGATGATACATGAGATGAAATGATATATTGTGAAAGAGTTTTTTAAGGAAGGAAACGTTCAGGCCTAAGTTCAGGGTACCTCCCCGGCATTTGTCATTTATGAGGACTGAGGAAAACCTGGAAAAAACCTGCCAAGGAGAACAGTCCTGGAGGAATCCGAACCTCAGACCTCCCGCTCACGAATCCGTGCCTTAACGACCTCGACCACCGGTGGCGGTTGGAGCACTGCTATAAAGGGTATGCATGGATGACCTCATGCCTCGGGTTCGAGTACTGCAACATGTTAACAGTGTTGTAAAGTAAATGGAACAAAACAAAAGCATGAAATTGTAACACATTATTATAGCATATATTTTCAAATAAATGGTCCATTTTATAATAACTTCCTCCCTTCTATTTCTTTTTCTACTTAAAATGTATTATTAAAAACACTTTCTACATTACATGGGAGATGAACTAACACAAAAGTGCATGAAAAAAAGAAGCCTTAAAATAACCCTGATGTTTGGTCAATACAAGCAAGACCCTGGGGCACTTGGAATAACATGTACGGGTTTGTTTCTATTTAATGAAAGGAGTGAAAGTTTGACCCGTGAAGTGATTAATTTATTGACAATGCATATATGAAATACACGTACCTAAATGCAAAAACCAATGTCCGTGTCCGTGTTCACGCGATAGCGAGGTTTCATTTACAATGATTAATTAACGAGATGGCCAGCAAGAATGCCTATTCCCACGCGAACGTGGCGGCATGTTTGCTTTACAACTTATTACCTTGCTGTGCACTAAAGCTCTGGAAAGTGAGGCATTCAGAGGTTCACTATTAAAAAGTGCTCCACCAACCCCTACGACGGAATTTCATGATCAAAGGTTCCATAATTAACTGCGTTACTTCCATGACTATGAATAGGTTTTTTTTTTTTTTTAATTTAGTTTAAGCAAAGTAAATATTTTGTTATAAAAATTCAACAATAAATTATTTTACTAAAAATAAACGTAAGAAAAATAACATAGATTTTTATAAATATTGTAGAATTAACGTGGAGTAGAAAACTTGCTGTGTCTTTTTAGATCATTTTATGGGTTGCCTTTGGACATGTACTGCTCTTAAATGTCTATTTTGTTTTGATATTTACAACATTTAAAACATTTACATTATTAAAATGGTATTTGCATATACACTGATTTCATCTAGTGCTGAAAATCTGAAGAGTTCCGGGAACCTTACCATCCCCTATCGCAAGAAAGTAATCACGTTAAAAAGTACGTTTATCTTTTTAAACTCATAACGCATTGACTAATGCAGAATGCCCTAAATGTACGCATTGTGTTCTAATTGGTTGAACTATTTGCATTTGTCGTCTCTTTATGCCAATTCGTGGTTAGGCAAACAAAATACCGAAGATGATAGGAATATTTGTGCAAGTTTCGAAATGCAGTCTGTATATTTTAAGTATTGGTTGGTCAACAAAACACCGGCCCGGCCACGACGAATCAGTTTTGAGTGTGCATATAGTCAAGGCTGCAACGAGCCAAATAATGAAGGAATACTTGTGGAGAGGGAAAAGAAAGGACGCTAAGTCATCGCTACTATAGTAGCTATTTTAATGTTGTCAGTACGGCGAAGCGGTTTATGCCGTGAAGATATGTTTACAGCCGTACCTTGCAAGATGTACTCTCTGCAATAAATAATTACAATAGTGCAGTCGTACGTGCGCAATGGTTCCAATAAGAAAACGCGAGAGAATTTTGCATCGACTCTTCTGGTGTTGGTGTTCCTACAAACATCAGTATATAAGATTTGCTAAAAAAGAAGGTACAACGGGACCAGATGTAATGCGAGAAAAAAGCGAGCCCCGTACATTCTTACACAGCTGCAATCGCGATATTTCCTGCACACATCGTCAGAAGCCCTTCAATGTCACACTAAATTAATGCAACAGGTAAAGTGAGGTTTTTTGAGTGCACCATATGATTTCAAGTGATTTGAACATGACATCCTCCCATTAATTTCGGCAGGATCTTACTTTAGGAACGTGATGGAGGAAATTTCCATGATATGGACATCGAAGGGTGACACAACAGCACAGAAGAAGAGTAGGGATAATTATTCACAAAATCCTACAAAAACGTTTCACTACATTTGCTGAATAAAATTATGTACATAATATATGTAAAACAATTTTTAATTTTGAGTGATAAAGAACTGTGGAAAAGAGCAAATTAATTTAACATACAATTGAGAAAACGTACAACAGCAATAATACATTGAATTTTTGCAACATTATTAAACATGCATGCAAACCTTAAAACATTAAACCTCGTGCAATAAATCTTGAAATATTTGCCTTATTCAACAGGAAAAAATTAATTACTTAAATTAAAATTAATTTCTTGTCGGAACTAATACAGTGAAGCAATTAATGAATCTTTATTAGCACTTGAGTCGATTTAATACTCATACGCTCCACTTGCGATTGAATTATACTGAATATATTTCACAGGCTTTTGCGCGCATCATCAGCTGTGGGTCGACAAGTACAAACACAAAAGTATGAACTCTTCTATTTTAAAAAAGTGATAATTTTAAAGTCTTGCCAAATTTATCATGTCTAAGCACTTTCATCCACCACTTGCTTGGTCTAGTGGCTAGCGTAGTGGGTTGGATTCCCTGTACCTACTTAGGAACTTTTCTAAGATAGGAAGGTCTGGAACGGGGTCCAGAGGACAATTGGGAAGCTGCCTGATGCAGAGGAGATGTTCTTCAATCACGAAAGCCGCGTGATAGACGACCGGAGGGATGCTGGCATGCTGATTGCATGCCCCCCTGCTATACTGTTGATTGGTTTAATATTTGGACGCTCTTTAACCTCTCAGATCATCAGTGTCCCATTCAATTCATTTTTTACTAGTATTTAACGCCCGTTTTTACTACTGAAGCACTGTAGGCGGTGGACACTGGTGCTGCATGAGATGAAATGATCAATTGCGAGAGGATATTTTTATTTTAGGAAGGAAAAGTTCCAGGCCTAAGTTTAGGATGCCTCCCCGGCATTTGCCATGTATGAGGACCGAGGAAAACCTGGAAAAAAACCCAGCCAGGGAGGACGGTCCTGGCGGGATTCGAACCCCAGACCTCCCGCTCACGAGTCCGTGCCTTAACGACTTGGGCCACCCTTGGCGGTACATTCGGTTCAGGGCATGAAAGGTCCGGTACATTTTGCTCAGAGGCCTCCTCTTTCAGTCTTGAGGTTTTTTATGTGTTGTATATTTATGACACGGGACCTATGGCTTTACTTCCCTTCAGAAGGAAACCGTACTTTAAGGATTATTACACCCGAAAAAATTCATCGACCCTGGCCGGGATTGAACCCGCGATCTTGGATTTATGAAACAAGTACGGTTATCTACGGTTATCACTAGACCACCATAACCGACAACTCCCTGCCCTCTAACAAAAAGTAGTGAAACGGAGGTAGAGGATACAGAGGTCGCCGCGGTCGGTCGGTAGGCAAAGGCTCACCCCGCGCCAAATGAGAAGAACACTTGGGCCTACCAGTGAACTTTTCTTGACAATACATTACAAAATAATAATTAAATAAACCCTTTACGAATAAAACCTTTTCCTAATGAATTACATCAGTATCACTAGGTGGACACAGTGAAGAAAGCCCCAGCGGAACGTATTGAATTACAACGTCGAAAATGTAGACCCTACTTCTAGCTGCGTCTTTTTGGAAGAAAATTCAAGTAGTGGCTAGTAAGCTACAACATTACACAGCCAACGACCCTTAATTTCGTTTACATATGATGCGTTACAACAGATAGGCAAGCAAACTGCCGACCAGACCATGCATACGTGGCAACAAAAGAAAGATAAAGAATGGGGCAAGGAAGAAAAATGCTTCAAGGATAAGGAGATGCGCGCAAAAACAGCACATGCGTTACGGGCTACCTGAGGGTTTTTCCCAGTACGTAGTCACGATCTGCAGGTTAGTAACTCAAATAACCTCACTGACCAACGTCTGCGTTGTTGTTTAAACTGAAGGGTCGGATTTTTGGGGATATTTAAATATTTTGATATTGGAAAAATACACTCAAAATACCTGTTATGTATAAAGTAATCATGGCTGGTAACTTGCACTGCGTTTGAAAAAGTAGGGCTGCAAATAAAAACAGTCATTTTAAATGTACTAGCAGGGCTATCAAAATTTTCACAATTGGGAAATACGCTGCATGAAATATATACGAGATGAAAAAGAATTAATGAATAAAAAGGAGTAAAAAATAAGTAACTCAAAAAACAGAAATAAATGGAAAGACTTCGATGTGGTGCCGCCGCAGTTATCTCTAAAGCTGCAAATATATTTATGGATGGTTGAGAGGAATTAAAAATGAACGGCTTACCTCAAACAAATAAATTATTCTGTCTGTCAAATAGAGAGCATTATTTCAGTGTATCACGTATTTAATTTATTGAAATTCAAGTAAAAAAATTCGTCATTAATAAAGCTTATCTAATGTATTTCTCAAAACGACTTCCACGACGATTTTTCAAGCGGTAGCTTGCTTATGGCTGCTCCTTCACCAATGACATTAGATTGGCTATGCCCACTTGTCGCATCGCAATGTAACTATGGCGTTGATCCACATTGACGCCTGGAGTTCCATTAGCTTCTGGGATCAATTCGTTTCCATTATCAAAATACTAAGCTTCAAACCCCTTTCTACTAGTAAATTCTTTGTACATATCATTTTTGCACAGATTTACAGTCTAATTTCAATGGGAATGAGCTCTATGTGATGCTGTTGTCTAGAATTACGACAATTTGCTTGCATCTTGAAGCCGGAAATAAGGCTGCCTTTATTAATTTAATAACTAAAGGCTGCAGAGTTATATTTACAAAGGCATTAAATTTGATAAGGGTAATTGTTATATATATGTATAAGGAAATATTTTAGATATAGGTATAACAGAAATTGAAATAATTTGTAACTCTTACTTATGTGTAGGTCATTTGACAGGTGATAGTATTTTACAAAAGGGTTTTGGTATACATTTTGTAGTAAAGATGTTAGAAAGAGACGCCTCTCCACTGACCGCCCCTTAGACAAGGCTGAGGAAAGGGTAAACTATCTTTTGTTAGGTCACGAACCTTCTGCCCAGGAAATACTTAGGAGTTCACAATAGGAGAAACATGTGGCCGTAACGGGACAGTATTTGAACAAAATCAGACGTAGCAATAATTTAAGAGAAAATGCGAATGTCAGAACGGAGACGAAAATGTTTTATTACAGGTAAGCCGAAAACAGCCCATCAACACGTGCGTTATCTCTGAGAACATTTGGAAATCTACAAACTAAGGAAGACAAAAGATTTTCAATAGAAATCAGCGTGTAAGGAAAGTGCCGAAATTTACAACAGGCTGTTCTTAGAAAATCCAGGTTCGTGGAAAGATATTGTGAATCAAGGGGGAGAGAATAATTCTAGCCAATGGTCATTTGATAAAAGTCAACCAATAAGGAGAACTTGGTTACAAATAAATATTTTTAGGATAGCCAATGAAGAACATACAACACGGATATAGGATAATATACGAGGGAATTTAATTTAGCGAGAGGCGTGGCGATGTGGTAGAAAAGCTGGAGTACAGGAGTCAGAGATATTGAGACATTCGCACACTCGCACATTCACACATTCAGTAGAGATATGAGAGGGAGATAGATTCACCGATTTACATTCACAGATTTACATTCACAGATTCATACATTCGCAGATTCATACATTCAGACATTCATTCAAGCGAGACACGAGAGGATTCACTCCAGAGATATACGGAAGCCGGCAGCCTAAGTCACACGAAAGCAATCAGTTTAAGTCATTTCTAAAGCCAGTCTAAGTGAGTAGCGAAGTCAGCGACGAACAGTCAGGAAGTAGCCCCAATATTTTTTACATGTGAATAAAGTATTTTAAACAAGTCAACCTGGTGTATTTTTGGGCAATACATTTCTCGTTCCCGTGGATCTATACTGATCCGCGAAACACTCCAGTGGACCCTTAGTTAAAATTCAACAGACTAGGAGGAAACGTCACTTCAGTGAGCAGCCCGGCAGAGACATCGAGACCAGGGCCCTCGACCTTCAGTTCAGCAATCAACTACATTACACTACGCCCCCGCACCTTTAATTACTGCTCCAATCTGTAGTAAACGACAGTTTGTAAAGAGTGAAAGAAGATACAATCGATCACATCCTTCCTTTTAATGGTGAGTGAAAGCATTTTTTTTTTTTTTTTTTGTTATGAAGTAAGGTAAGGCTTTGCCATATCTTGCATTTCAACATAATGAGACAAAAGTATGGAAAACCACATGGTAAAGCCAAATTTTGACGTGAGCAGTGTTTGCTAAGAGACTAGCAGGACTATTTGGCAATCCAAATGCAAGAATGAAAATTTAATGGCTCTTTTAATCGTGCTTCAAAAGTTGAACCATATTTAATGAACTGATGGCGAGCAGGAGAAAAGTGTGTAAATGCACTACAGAAGCCCAGAAATAGTTTATTTCATTGTGAAGTGTTAAGATATAAATGTATTTGTTCTTTAATGTTTAAATTGTTTAATATAATTCCTTTGAAAAATTGCTCTTTTAGTATAACTCATATAAACCCTTAATCCTATATTCTATGTTCTGAAAAAGAAAGTTGAATATAGGAAATAATATTAATAAACTATTACGTCGATTTGTCTTTTATTTTGGCAACTTCATAATATTTGTTAATTCTGTGTGATTTTTTTTATTGTTTTCAGTATTAAATATGACATCGTGATATTTGTTGTAAAGTTGTAAATTCTTAAATAATATGACTTCCATTATATGTTAATATATTGCATTTATAAAATAATAATTAATACTTTTATCACGTCTCATTTTAAAATAAGCGTGCATAGTAATGTGCATATAACAGCTACTTTAGTATTTCAAGTTTAATATCATGTGTCATTTTATGCATTCTTATAAAACCTCCTGCTGGTTTAGTTGCTTTCAGAAGACGGGCAAGAAACAAAGAGAGGAAATAAATTAAAACACACTTTCGCAGAATTAATATATTACATAATTTGTATTATAGCTTTAATTGTTGCTGAGCTTAAGAGTAACATAATTTAGTGCATATTATATCTTTTAACAACAAACTTCATTTAAGACCTTTCCATCGGAAGATAAGAAAAGCCGTGGGTCCCGTGTGGTAGATTTCTGAGCAAAGTTTATCGGCCGTTTCACTCCCTGAATTGAATGGAACACTGATGCCTTGAGATGTTAAAGAGCGTCCGTAAATAAACAAAAATATAAGACAAACAATAAATTTTATTTGTTGTAACAATTTGTCTGTAAAGAATGGCCATAATACAAACGACCCCCTCTATTGTTTTCAATTGTGATCAATTAATTCGGCTGTGAAAGGAGGAGCTGGGGGTGAACTGCATTCAGAAACTAATTACAATAAGCCATTCTTTGAACCTCATAATCTTTTTGGACTTGTACTCACAAGATTTCGCATGACTTCAATGTCAAGGGAAAGACGAGATAGCTCGTAACTGGGGTGCCAATGCAGAGCATACCTCCAGGACGCATATGCCGTATATACAGACACCATATTGGCATTATCTCAATTTAATCAGTCATTATATAATATCTGAAATCCTATGAATTGTACACTACCATCAAAGATCAGAGAAATATATTATGAAAGAGCCTTCAAAATACTATAAGTTAGTCCTGGTGGTGTAGTGGTACTTGCCTTCTAAACCCAAGATCGCGGGTTCAAATCCGGTCAGAATCGATGAATTTTTTCGGGCGTAAAAATCCTAAGTATGGCTTCCTCCGGAAGGGAAGTGAAGCCGTGGGTCCCGTGTCGTACATTTACTGCATGAAAAAAAACCTTAAGCATGAAAGAAGAAGCCTCTGAACAAAAGTTAGCGGTCGTTTCACGCCCTCAATTGAATGGGACGCTGATGACCTGAGATGTTAAAGAGCGTCCAAATCAAGATACTATAAAAATGTGCCTTTTAACTGCGCTTTCCGTTTGTTCGGAGAAGTTTGTTTACTTTTATTCAGAATTGACATTAAACGAACTTTTATGGGCAGCTATGTTTTATTAAAGACGAAGTTACTTTTTTAATGTTTGTCAAAATATTTTCAGAGAGTTCTGTGAGCTTTCTTAGCAATGCATCTTACGTTAATCACTTTAAACAGCAATGTTAATGCTTACTGTTCACAGCAATTAGGCTGTGACTATTTAACATTGCTGAGAGAGAAAACGAAATCTAAGCAGGGATTCCTCATATCTAATGGTATCTAGTTAGCCTTGTGGAAAATAAGTATGCATTATTCATGTAGCTACTCATGAGAGGCATAGGGTTTTTAAACAAATAGCTTCACGAATAGTTTACCAACTGAAACCCGACAAAAGTTTTCTCGTTCTCATTGGAATTGCATACACTTTGTTTATATTTACTAATTGTCACGTTGTTTAATCAGCTCATTATGTAGTTAAAGCGCAGAATGTTTGAAGAAGTTTTGAATTGTTTTTGTATTTATTGGGATTAATTCATTTTTAAACTCTTGACCCTCAAATACTTCGAGATTTTTGAAAGGGTACAAATAGAAGTTTTTTAATTTATTATTATTTTTTCAAGTCTCTAGCGGTTCATCGATACTCATAGCTCTTGGAAACAGGTTAATACAATTGTTTAATCCAGCCCTAAATAGGTTCACTAAAGTAACTAGTTACTGTCAGCTGGAAACCGAGATATTTTATTAATTCTCTTAAAACTTAATAACGATATATAAAACTGTTTGAGACGCCAATAATAACAATATCACGAACTATGGATGGATACAGTACATAAATTATCTAACATTCAGCATTTTATACGAGGGAGAACTTTGAAAGAATCCTGTTCGAAATAACTTGTTCCTATTGGGAGTAAACACCTGCTCACTAATAGGTATGCATGCACTTTGATCCACAATTGAGCGTACTGGGGGCATTCCGTAGTTTGTACTAAATGGCTTCGCAATACAGTAAGCGGCAGTGACAGGGTGTTGTAAAACCAGTTAGGATATGCACGATGTATGTCAGGAGCGGGCAAATTTTAATTATACTTTCTTAGCAATACAAAAATACAGCACGGTGTGTTGAAAGTCGCAATATATGCAATATGGTAGCAATGTTCTAGGGTTGACCATTCATCTAGTGTTTGCCACTGCACAGTTTACTAGTTGTAAGGAAGACGAGCAAAGTAAACATACACGTTAGCATGAAATGGCGAATTGACAGTTCAGACGTTGTAAACAGGGGGAAATCTGTTCAAGATTGAATACTCAAACATTAGTACTATATATATAGAGAGTATAAATGATCTCGTAGTTATGCGCGCAAATAGTTTAGCGCTCTTATGGTTCTAGTAGGTTCAGAAACTGTCAGTACTATTTAAAATACGTTGTTTCTGGCAAATGTTCATTCTCATGGCCTACTAACGCCCAATTTATACATGTATTATTTGAAAAATTGTGTCAATGTGCATCTACTTTGTGTTTAATTGATTATGTGTGTGTGTGTACGTACATGTATTCCTAATTGAACTTATTCAAAATTTGTAAAAATTAAGTTCACTAAAATAGATTTTCGAAATTCTATTAAAATAGGATATCAGTTCAGGAAAGGAATTGGGAATCGATGAATATCCCACTTATTGTGTCAGGATGTAGCTAAATTCAGAAACTGCTTAATTTTTCCTTTCTAATATTCATATCTTGAAATTACAGTATGCTTTTAATAGTGCTAAACATATTCCTCTGAAATGCTAGTGTGAACTACAACGTGTTGTGCATAATAAAGAAAGCAGAGTATGTTCTGAATTTGTTACCTGAAGATTCTTATTTTCTCTTTCTCTAAATTTCCCTCTATCGCTTCTTCTTTCACACTTCACGTGAGGTTATTTATGTGAAACGTGAATGATCTCTCTTATAAGTAATTTGTTTCTCGTTGTTTTATCAGATTTAATTTACTCAGTCGTGAAAGTAGCTGTATTTTAAACACTTTAAAGACACAGGGGCTTCGAAAGACGTTTTCTAATTTTTGCATCACGCTAAGATCTCTTCCGTGACACTGATTAATGCCAGACTATCCTATATAGAAAACATAGTTTTTGTAAATACATTTATTATCTAGTATCTATGCATCTACGGACACTCGCTGTTGCTTTAAATGTACTGAGACCTGAATGCTGCTTGATTTAGTTATTTGGGTGTGCCGTCTATTTATTTCTTCAAATTAAATCAGGAATCAACCAAAATCACAACAGCAACAGTAAACAATTAGAACTATTGTCAGGCCGTTTTATACTTCACATGGACTTTTTCTTATCAAAATTCATTTATTTTTCATTCAGCAATGTATATTTATAATGTCTTCCTCTTAGTTCACGAGCAATTTTTCTATATTCATTAATATGTAATGAACCTAACACAAATATTATTTTGGAAATTGTTAAATATGGCATGTGCTTAATGTATCCATATCTCTAGATTCCAAAAATGTTCTTATAGTAAATCTATTTTATCTTTTCCGAAGTTCCTTAAAAATATTTCCTACAGTCTATTTCGACTACGATCAGAGTGTTCGTCTGATGTTTATTAATCGGCAAGTGTCTGCTCGCATAATATTGTAGAGATAAGCAAATGTATTGTACATAACAACGATGGTGCTGCAGTCGTTTATTCCAGGACTATCGCCATTTCATTTGCAATGATTTACTGGCTTGTTTAATTAAGCACGCTTTCAGGTTGTAGTGGCATAACATGATTTTAACAGTTACTTTCGGAGCAACTCGATTAACACTTTAGCCCATTCTCAAAGCAGAACTTTTTCAACTTCTAGCAAATGATTAAGGAGCTGCAGGCTGATGTCCGTGTTGAAATTGAAGATATTTCGTGGGAAATGCTAATACTTGTAAAGTTAAATACCAGAGCCGGTTATAAAATTGTGAAATGAAAGGAGGATATTTATCGGAAGTCAGGTTTTTAGAAATAAATTTTTATTAGCATTAGAAAACATTCCATAGTGAGCACATTCATAGTAAAAAATACAATATTTAGTAAGGTAGTTATTATTTTTATTATCTCCTTGTTATAATTGTTAGCAACTCTAACAGCTGGCTGGAAGGACCCGAGTTCGATTCCTCGTACCAGCTTAGGAATATTTCTAAGTTAGGAAAGTCTAAAACGCGTTCCACCCAGCTTCGTGTGGATGACCGGGGAACTGCCTGAAGGAAAGGTGGCGTTCTTCGATCTACAAAGCACGTGATAGGTGACAGATGGGTTAATCACATGTCTTCCTACAATATTGCCCTCTGTCAATGAAGTTCATAAGATGAAGGTAGAGGAAGCAGAGGTCGCTGGGGCAGGCCATAGCTCAATCTCGGGTTATAGCACCATAGAAGAATAAAAAGTAGTTCTTTTTATGCAATATATTTGGCTTTACCCTATATTTAGAAAAAATGATAAAGTTATAAATTATTTCTATTCCAAAAAGCTGAATTTATTATTAAACTGTCTCCTCTATTTAAATTTGATGTTGGGTTTTATTTTTATCAATTTTGTCTTCCATTACCCATGAAGAACCAAGGCGATAGTGTCAGCTGGGCAAGCTGATTCCTAGGTCTTTAATAAGTAAATTGTAGGTACATTTTTTTAATGTAATTTGGAAGGGCTTCTGCAGTCTAACAAAAAACAATTATAAGCTTTAGAATTCAAATGATGTTGCGTCATTCTTCCATGCTCTCTTTAAAAGTGGAAGAACGTAAGAAAAGAGAAAGAAATACTAGAGAAAATGCTTAAATCATAGCTAGAACAAAACATAAAAAGTATAAAATAAATAAATAAAATAAAAAGAAGAAGGAACATGAAAGAATAAAAATACAAATTAAAGCGACCATTAGAGCAGAATTAACAGAAGGAAGAGATATTTTCTTATCTTTCTTTCCTTTGTCTATATTTTTATTTGGTTTTTCTTTAAAAATAAACAAATAGATAAAATAGCTTTAATCTATTCATACTCCAGCGAAATGGAGAGCTACTGAAAGGGATAGAAAACAAGCCATTTCTATTTCAGTGTGTCTGTGGATTTTTCGGGACTTGAATAGCGAATACAATTTTTCATTTAATTCAGACTAACCCTCTCGATTCCAACCGCTTAGTAATTGTACACTGCACGGTAGATATACATATGACCGATATGGACCCCCCTCTGCAATGCGAGCGTACGAATATATGCAAATCTGTTTATTTGCATTCACAAATGTAGCTCCAACAGCAGAGTTGGAAAAAAATTAAAATGAAGTGAATGCCCGAAGCATAATTATAGGGGAAAGCTGTGTATTTTTTTTTTAACCTAACCAAAATTATTTCTGCCATTACATTAAGGCTATGACTCGAAAAGGTGCGAGTACGATAACTTATTACTTTTATATGCTAATAATTTCCAACTGTTTTTATATATTGCGCTGTTAGCTGCTATATTGGTAAGCAAAAATCGCGTAATAGAGCAGATTAAAGCTATTTTCAGCAGTATTTTAACAGTTAATCAAACTAATTATAACGACATTTCCCGACAATTGTTTCTTTTGTAAAACATAACGAGCAAGAGCATCACAAGGTATAAATTAACCTGAGAGTTCTTATTACTATATATGGTTTTCGTATTTGCACTTATTTTATTTTTAAAAAAGCAAAGAACCTACTATCGCCTATTGATAGACTATAGGAACAATGGAAAATGATATAACCCTTAAGTCAAATCAGCAAAAAAGAGACAAACTAATTAAGAGGAATACAAACCTGTAGGGGAATGGATGTATCCCTCTACAAAAAACAAGTTTTGGCATTCTTTTTAATTCATTTTTATAAATATGTTGATTTTTAAGCACTAAAGCAAGACGAAAAATTAAAAATTAAGTCGTATAAATGAAAATAATACGTTAGTTATTACTATTACTGTTTTAATAGTATATACAGAACGACAGTTGGGAAAAGGCAGAGAATGCTTTACACAAAACACCTTTAGGATTTGTGAAAATATCCCTATCTTTGTGATGAAAGCAGATCCTGACACTGTACACTTATTTCTGGAAGATAGCACCATAATCAGCGAATCTCACATGAATCCACTTGGAGTAAAGTAACGGAACCAGTAGTCTATATAAGCACATCCTGGGTCATGAAACCCGACCTGAGAAGTCATGACTGACACAGATCCTTAATAGCACTTTGGTTTACGCACACACTTGAATTTCCCAGCCTTCTCACTAGTCGGCATTAATAATGTGTTGGCGGGAGAACCAAGATAGCAGGTGCAAAAAGTACACCAAATAATACATGTATTTTTTTACAAGGTCAATTCTACACCCATCTTCCCTGTACCTGTAGAGGAGGTCAATCATGGTGTTGTTTCCTGAACTACAGAGATAACTGAGGAGTTTTAGTTCCCTAGGTTTAAGTTAGCTGCATATGTACTGTAGACGCCAGTTTGCACCGCTTTTTGTCTGTGGGTAAGAAATTGCGGGGTGACACAAGCAATGCCAGTACGCTCGCCTTTTGTATAAACAAGACTTGCAATTGATATAATGGGAAACAAACCCAATGGGTGATGATTTCCCAATACGTTTATGCACGCTGCTGCGTTAAATAAGGTCTTGGGTTATAATTGTTTTTTTTAATGTATTAATATTTACAATTACATTATTTCCTTTCAATGGTTATAGCATATTGTATTCTTCACAATAGGTTACACGTGTAATATATATTTACATTCTATCATGCAGTTGCCACCTAAATTCGCAAAATTACAATGAAAGACAATACATGATCGTAACGTTCATAGGTGAAGTTTCTCATGTAATCACTGAAACAAGAATGCACTGTGAGAAGTTTCTCTCAGTGTCAATTGACGTTATGAAGGAATACTGCAAATGTGCAAATTACAGAGCTTTAGTCCGACATTAACCTTTAGCTATGTATTATTGCTGCATTATATATCTCTAATTGCAAACATTACTGAATATGCACGTTTTTTTTATAGTGAATGCTCTGCAACTTTTCCCTCACTTTTCGGGTAACATCGCCATTTTTCGAGGTACTTACTGCTTCTTTAAACCATTCCATTAGATTTACAGCAAGGAAAAGTATTACATTTGATGCTTCTAAATTTGTAATTATTCCAGGAAGATTATAATTTTATTTTGTACGAACTAAAAATGTCCATGCAATTCCTCAGAAATCAGAGATTTTTCATTTCGAATTGTTGAGCAATCTTCACCAGTCATCTGAAAAATTTGCTGGTAATACAATGCAGCCTTCAGCCAAATGCCCCAGTGGGTCAGGACTAGATGTCAGGTATCATTTCTTTCAATTTGAAAATCCTAAATGCAGCTTTTAAAAACACATTTTTCACATTCGATATAAATATGTGCATTATTCTAACAATATTTTATTTCTCAATTACTCATTGTACATGGGTAGGTCCATAAGTTTCTGTCCTAACCATTTTCTAGATAAGATAAAGTCAAAAACTACATTTCACTTTTCAATATAGTTACCCTTTATTGCAATACACTTCTCACACCTTTGAATTAACATTTCAACCACCCCCCCCCCAAATAGTCAGAAATTTTGTCTGCAAAATGGACATAAACAGCATCCATTACTTCTTCGTCGCGCCTAAATATCCCTCCTCGAAGGTCCTTCTTGAGTTTTGAGGAAATAGTCACTTGGAGCTATATCTGGGCTATAGGGTAGTTGGCCGATCTCCTTGAAGCCACGTTCCTTTACAATTTCTTTTGCAACAAGAGCTGTGTGCACAGGCGCGTTGTCCTGAAGAGGGCGCACACCACCACTCAGCTTTCCTGGCCTTTTCTTTTTGATGGAAGCACGTAGCTGTGCAGTAGGCCAGCACAGTACTCCCATTTGCTGCGGTGCCCTTGAAATTAATTAACAGTTTTTCTTCACAGTCCCAAAAGATTGAGCCTATGATCTTCTTGGTTAACTGAATGAAGTTGGCTTTTAGAGGAGGTACTTCGCCTGGTTTACGGCACTCCATTGATTCGACCTCTGTTGGACAAGGGATCATAGTAGAGGACACAGATTCGACCGCCACTAGTGGCCGAGGTCGTTAAGGTGCGTACTTGGAGCGACAGGTCTGGGGTTCCAATCCCGCCAGGACCGTCCTCTCTGACTGAGGTTTTTCCCAGGTATTTCTCACTCCTCATAAATGGCAACTGCCGGGGAGGTACCTTAAAATTAGCCTTGGAACGTTTCTTTCCAAAAAAAAAAAAAAATCTTTCACAATATATCATCAGTGTCCAGCGCTTGTGGTGCCTTTGTAGTAAAACCGGGCGTTAAACACCACTAAAAAAAATCAATTTCCTCTCCTGTATCAATGGTTTGCTCAATTTCTCTCTCGTTGCCACGGCAGAGCTCCAAAAATGCTTGACAACAGATGACTCGTTGCTGTTTTTGGACTAAGGAAAGAAGTCAAGGTACCCACCCATCTTCACCAACCTTATTAATGTTTAAATGTTAGGGAATAATTCGAAGAACTGTTGTTTTAGAAGGTCCCAATCTTGCTGCTATTTCTGTAACTTTAAGCAGCCGGTCTTCCATAATTTCTCCTTCCACAAGAGCGAAGTTTTCAGGAGTGAGCACTCCCAAAGGCCGACCTGCACGCTTTTCGTCTTCAATGCTTTCTCGACCCATTCGAAAAGATTTGGCACATTCTTTTACGGTAGAATATGAGGGGAATGCTTCCCTATATACACAGTCCAATCGTTCTTTAATTTCATTTGGAGTAAGTACTTCTTTGTGAAGAACTTAATAAATGCTCGATACTCCATTTTGAACATGTCAAAATCTTCTACACACAGCCTTCTTTATGCAACTATATGTGAACAACTGAGCACAGCGGAGCTGAAGTTACAGCTTCAATTATTTACTTAAAAGATAAGGTATGACACCAGATAAAGGTTTTGTGAAGGCGACAATCCTTATCGGCGAGGCCGGAAACTAATGGAACTACTCTCGTAGTTCAAGAAGCAGGAATATTAAGTGAATAAAATTAATAACAATGTCGTCAACTCTTTTCCTGCTTTCGTTATGTAAAACGTAGCATCCGTAATCAACGATACATTTTGTCGCGGAATACTTAGAGGCCATAAAGATCCGTTGAAACACAGAGGTTGAACCATTAACTTTGTATCTTTAGGTAGGAAATGTTTTTGGCCTGAAATATTGAACGACAGTATCCCAACAATAATATTCGCCCAGTAGTGTTTGTAGTTTCATCTATGGGAAACCAGATTCCGTACTCAGCGCTAATTTTTATACTAGAGGATACTTTTTTATTCCAAAGAAAATAGTGTTTCCTAAATTTTGTCTCGTTTGGCAATTTTCTGTTATAAATTGTTGTGTGAAGTGTTAAATTATTTGTTTTGAAGCTTCCAAAATGGTATATGAATATGTACAATCATCTCGCATTTTAAAAAGTTCGGGCCTTCTTCCTGGGGCAATTGCAACTGGAGTCTAAGGTTGTCTGCTATCTTTATATTTAGATGACGCTGTGTTTTCGAAATGCATTGTTGCACATATCTCTTTTTATTACCTCTTTGGTTGCATGTAATTGGCTCTCCGTTTGTGGAAAAATGTTCGTTTCTAAATTTCTTCAAGAGTTGATTTAGTTCCATTAAGTTTAAAGCTTTTAGTTTTAGACATAGGGAAATATTTCGTATATTCGCAATAACATTCTATCAAAGAGACAGGGAAAGAGTAACTATCTCAGGCCGATGGCATAATATGATGGTTCTCATTGCTGAGTGTTGCAGGAATCAATGCTTAAGTCCTGTATCCCGTTGAACAACGAGAGGGTTCCGCGAAAGCTCTTTCTTTGAAATCTCTCCTTGCAAACAGTTGGCAGATTGATCAAGTATCCCAACTTTGCCAGTTGATATCAGGCTATTTTTAGGCGATTACAAAGCTGAAAGGCCAGACGCTATGGAACAGCCTAGGAAAAATGAGGTCGTTGTGTGATGTGTGGAAGTGTACAAAACAATAATACTAGAATTGAATGCTCATTATGTAAACCATGTTTGTAAAAACCATTTATAAACAAAAGGATCAGTGAGAAACGCAGTGTAAACACATCTCAGGCTGAAGAGGACTGAGAATTTTCCACTATCTACTCATTACCAATTTAGTACCGTTTATAAAATGTTCTTCTTAATAATGGATTTGCTTGTATTTATGAATTTGACAGTAGTTAATCTTTCATTTATTGTTCTTTTAAATAATGTCATATGTTAAATAATGTAAAATGTTTGTCATTTGTAGAATGTCACAGATTAATAAATAGTGAATATAAGGCCTTTATAAGACACGTACGACCTTAAAACAGTTAAACAAGAAAGCTATAATAATTATTTATAGCTTTATAAATTTATTATTTATTATATTATTTATAATTAATAACGACCACCTTCGAGTAGTAGTGGTAGCGTTTGGGAATATTAATCGAAAAGTCCTGGGTTAGAATCCCAGTCAGGTCAAGCTGTCTGGGTAAAATATTTTCGGAATTTTTCCTTATTCCGGGAATGTGAATACCAGATAGCTTTAAGGCGCCGAGGACCCGGAGCTCATTCTTGCCAGCATTAATTAATTTTATTTTATTCGTGACTACAGAAACTATGATATTCACATCCAATCTAGACGTGTCGCGAAAAGAACCAAAGCTGCAATAAATAAAACATTAAAATAATTCAATAATAAAATTATAAGCTTCAATTATTTCTGTCGAAACATATGAAATTTCAAAGGGTAAGGGCATGCTGATACCGGTAGCTTGAATGATTACCTGGCGAGTATGTGGTGAGAGAAATGAATGCCTGAAATCAGCACACATTGACGCCTGGTTGATCGCTTTACAGCCCGCTTTCATGCTTAATGAATGCTTCCAGTCCTTCCTTTCCGCTACAATCGTGCACTCATTGCGTGTGTGTTTAAAATACCTGAATCGTGGAACCAGGCCCATACTGACCATCAAAATCGATTCGTTCTCAGTAAGTTGTGTAATATACATTAATTTGAGAAGAATTTAATAATAAGCTTGTGTATTTGTTTTTACTAAAGTAATTGATGTTGTTCCATCGCTAGTTTACTGCGCACGTTGAAATACCTTTAACAAGTTACAGAATCATCCTAATTGCTTATAATGAGTACACGAAAGAAAAATACGAAATGCCATATTAAGTCCTGTTAATAAGAGATGACAAGAACGACAGCGGGGAAAGCCGAAATAGTCGAAGGTAATGACTTGCACAGATATAACTAGATAATAAGATTTAAGCGCAACGTCATAATAGCTCAGACGGTTAGAGCGTCTTGCTATAGTTGTGAAGCTATTGGGATGCGAATTCTCACGTGTATGTGCTTTTTTTCTGCCGGAGATAAAGGAGATTTTCCTCAATTACATGATTTACTCGCTAAACCACTGAGTCCACCAGTTTCTAGGATTTACCCGAGATTAGCGACAGGTTAGGTTAGTGTGTGTAGTGTAAATTAATTAATTGCGAATTCCAATAAGAGGGAATATGCAATATTTCATCCGCCTAGCAATGCCCTGATTACAGTGATTTACCCGATCCTATCAATTATTATTTACGAAAAGGAGATTGGTTACAGGAGTTCGGTAACATAGCTATTTGAGTTCCGTCAATACATTCAGTTGCACTTGCTGTCGCTCGGGACTGCTACGTTGCGCGAGTTGCTCTTGTTGCACTAGCACCAAAAGAGAAGCACTAGTGACTTCCGCACCGCGTGTAACGCCAAGTAGTCCGCTATGCTAGGCGTCAATATGTTCGTACCCTTAAAGGCCAAGATTGGCCGCAGCAACCGCTGCGTCCTCTGCCTCCATCTCTTAACTCCATCGACTGAGAGCAGAGTTGCAGGGGAGTATGTAACAACTAAAGCCCGGATATTGGCCTAAATGCCTTATTTTATATTTTTGTTCAGAAACTTAGACAACCACAACCAAAATCCGTTTTCAGATTTTTAGAATAGTATAATGCAAATTTTATAGTACTTATAAATGCCAATTTTGGAGTTTAAGGGCCTATTATTAAAATGGCGTCTTATAAATAACTACTTTGATCTTTTATAATGAAAACGATTGGATGTTAATTTATTTGTCTCTAAAACAAAATCGCTATTACTGAATGCTATTCTGTGTGCTGTTGATCTACGCCTATAACTTCCCCCAGCACCTACATTGAATATGTATTCATTGTAGACTTACAATGTAAATTGCGAAGATAAGCAAGCAGTAAAGTACAGGATGGCCGCTGGTTAGATTTCACACTGTAATTCAAAGAACTACAGAAATAGAAGCTGTTAAGAAAACGCAGGTTATTCTTTTCGCGATTCATGGATACATATTTCCTGAAAAAATAACACGAGCTGTAGGTGGATGTGAGAATAATATTGCTTTCCCGCTCCATTTTGCAGCATTGTATAGCAAAGGTTGTATCGCCTCGAATGCCCTATTTGTGAAAGAGAAATTCCGAAAGAAAAGTCTTCAAACAGTGTTTTACTTAAGCAATGGATTTGAGGTGATTTAAATTTTATAGCAGGTGGGAAAGTTTTGTATTTTGTCAGTGCTGTTGCAAGAAGGTAAATTATTCAAGACACAAATGCTTTAAATATCTTTAAAGAAGTAAGAATATATCATCTTTGTGTATGCATATAATTTTTGCTTTTCTAATTAAGATATTTGGCTACTGATTCGAGAAAGTTATACTTTTATTTTACCTGACTTTTTGCATTTTAAAGCTAACATTTATTATTTCATTCGTGTTTGAGGAATAAATTATATTACAATACTATAACAAATTATTATTATTATTATTATTATTATTATTATTATTATTATTATTATTATTATTATTATTATTATCCAATAAACTAATTTATCTATTCTTGAATGAGAAATACAAGTTTGTAAATTTCAATTAAAGTCACTCTATATTGCCCTCTATGCAAATCTTTCAACTATGCATATTAGAGTCGGTTCTACTTATAGATATACCGTGAAACTTAATACTATTTTGGTGTGTAAAAATGTAGCTAAGAATTCAATCATTAGACTTACCTTTGCATTCTGCATGGTTTCAAAACTACTTCGCTGTATACCTCTTAGGCATTTCTTGCGGAGACCGTAACATATTGGGAATGTACAGAAGGCTACCTCAGTTCTCTGTCATAATTGGCTCTACATCTTGGAACAGCACATTTGAAAACAATTTCTACCTGTAGAAATATCCTCCTGAACTCAGAATGTGTACTAAATAAGTCAATAACTGCGATAAAGCCGTCCACTTCATAACTGTATACAAACACAGCAGCTATCTTGAATCATTTAAGTACTGGCAACCTAAAACGCTAGACCTAATCTTCGTGACGCTATGACTCCAACCGAAGCTTGTTATGAATTTGCCAGCGGCTAGGAATGTGCACACAAGAATATGAATGCTGGTGGTTCTCAACATCGCGGTCTTCCAGGAACATTATGGTTGTGTCTGAATTGCTTATGACTGATTAGCGACAAGCTTTGATGAACTGGAATAATGTCAGACAGGCCTCGGCCACCCAACCCTGCACACCATTATTCACGATGATTTGAATATGAAAAAGTGTGCGTTCATTGGGATCCATAGGACTTATCACAAGCACATTATTAAGAGCGGGGGATTCCTCCCCTGACCAGAGGAATTCCTAACACAGAGGTCTGTGCTTCCCAGTGGTTTTTGGTATTTAGGACGGCACCTAGAGTCTAAACCGACCCGCCTTTGAGCCGCAGACGAATTCGTCGTCCAAGCGCGCTAAGTGAACTTAGCATTTAGTATCTCACTGGTCACGTCTAGCATAGACCTATTCGTATTTAAGAGATGAGTCACCCCAGCATTAAGGTAGCCACCACCCTTCTCACTAGTAACGGTGATTCAGGAAAATCTTCCCCCAAAGTACACGCTAGCGGCACTCCCTTGGGACACACCACTCTTGCGAGTGCTCAATTACCCGTGAGTTCCGGGACCTACTGCCAAGCAGAGTTCAACCCAATCCGGACAACTCCCCTTTGGGAGGGGCTCGAATACAAGTCCGGCCCGGCTCCTTCTAGTAACGTCAGAAGTACCACGGGTACTCAGGGTCCGCAGAGCCCGCACCAGGAATATCTGAAGAGAACGACATTAGTCGCGCCCCCCTCTCCTTACGGGACTTATCACGGGCACAGAAGGACAAAAGGATTGAAGTCTGTTGTTGGCTACTGGAAATGTATAATGAGGATTTGGATTTTTACAGATGGTGGTGACTGGTGTCGAGTCATGAGGTCACTACCGGACGCCAAAGAAGAAAGTCCAACCTATTCAATGAAAAATTAAGTGAATATTCGGTTCAAGAAATTTCGTGCTGTTTCCCTGCGGGCAAGCAGATGACCATCTCTTGGGACACTTCAAGCATACTGCTAATGAACTGGTTTTCTCAAAGAACTACTGTCAACAACGAGGTGCATGTGAGACACTTACGGCTTAGACGCAGGATTCAGCAACGGCAAAAGCGGAAGTGATCGACAGAAGTGATCCTCCAACAGCCCCACATCAGCAACACCTTGACCGCAAAGTTGGCATCGCCGTAGTTCATTGTTGCGCCGCACCCACAATATTTACCGGATCTCGCTCCCTCTGGTTATGCCTTATTCCACTACACGAAGGGCAGGCTGGAATGTAAAAAATTCGTCAACAGCAAGGAAATTCAGGCACCTATCCATGAGTTGTGGCGAGTACTCACAAATAATGGTTTTGCGAGGCCATAATGAAGTTACAGGGAAGATGGAAACTGCGCATTGACATTGGTGGAGAGCATGTTTAGAGATGTGATGTGAATTGAACCATTGTGCATAATAAATAAGGTACCAAAAGTTGTTATTGTAAATAATTTCCGAACTCCCCAGATACAATAACATTTTAAACGTTGTTTAATGCCCGATTGGCCACCAGGCATAGCGGACGGTGGACTCTGGTGGTGCACGAGATGAAACGTAACATTGCTAATCTAGAATAGGTTTTTTTTTTTAAGGAAGGAAGCATTCCAGGCCTAAGTTTTGAGTACCTTCTCAAAATTTGCCATTTATTAAGACTGAGGAAAACCAGGAAAATTTCTCGGCATGGGAGGGTAACTCTGGCGGGAATTGAAAATCAGACATACCGCTCGCGAGTTCGCATCTTAACTACCTTGGCCACCCGTGTCGGTACATTGCTATTCTGCAATTGCTCTACCTGAGATAGGTGGAGAACACCCTTTACTGAGGCCTACTATGTGTTTTGTTGAGTTTAATGTGAAGGGCAGCGCGGTCCCTGCATGTCAAGGTAGGCGTGTGCATTTATATAGGTAGCTAATTGCAGGCCCCGAGCATTTGATGGAATGTAATTCCACTGCCTATATTTGGCATTAAAGTCACCCGCTAGTAGCGAAATTGGAAATGCACAAAACACTCTCTGATATACTGCCGAAACAAATGACTCGCCGGGGGGGGGGGGGGGGTGATAACCCATGGTTAGTGCTTTTTCCGACCGCCAATGCTAGTTAATAGGGCAAAAGCCTCCAAATGTTGTGTAGGAGGTAGCGGTGTGGGCTCATGTGCAAGCTGTGATCGTATAAGAATTGTCACACCCACTCCTGGGTAGCCCACTCGGTCTTACCGATACGTGATAAACCCAAGAAGCCTTAGGCTCTATTAGGGGCCGAGGTGCGTTTCACATATTAGCATAGCGTCGAGTTCGTGCTGGACCACGAACTCTGATAGGTCTTCTTTTTGAGCCCTTATTCCATTAGCATTGAAAT
The DNA here is from genome assembly GCA_030762175.1 of Metallyticus violacea. Classification (NCBI taxonomy): domain Eukaryota; kingdom Metazoa; phylum Arthropoda; class Insecta; order Mantodea; family Metallyticidae; genus Metallyticus; species Metallyticus violacea. Next base: position 204,137,713 of record CM060846.1, read on the forward strand.
AAGCAAAGTGGAAAGGTTTGAGGTGGTCGAGTGCCACTAGTAATCGGAGATGCGGAAGAGGACAGACACCTTCAGAGAGCGCCTGAAACTTCATGGTAGCAGCGGGATTGCTCTCAACGTTCTACTTAAATCTCGTAGGATAGGCAGTGAATCTCCAATGAGTTTTGCAAGACATTCCAGTGAATGGTTTGCTCTCTCAAATTATCCAGGGACACAAATTTCATGGAGTTGTCGCCTTTTATTTGAGTTATAGGCGGGGAAATTGTAGGCCATCTGGCGGCCTTGCACACAGTCGAGTACGAAGGTCTCGCTTCACTCTCCAGCAGTTCCTCTTGTTTCCTATGCTCTGCGCAGAGTGTGGGAATGGGTGGGTCAGTGGCGAAAAGGAGGAGGGGCACTGGAGCCAGATTGGTGCTGCTTTTCTCTCCTTTCTTTTGTTTTCGCGGACTTCAGTCTTGGATCCAGAGGGTGGATATTGGTTCATTTCATTGGAGTCTACGGTGCTTTTTTCTGGTTTCGTGGTAGCCCTTTGCACCTGTGAATTTTTCTATTAAGTAGTATGGAACTCCCGGCTCTACTGTAAGTGTTGACACGCTTCTCGGACCTCATTAACCAATGCATCGTTCCTTTATTGCAGTGGAGATACAGGAGGGACGCGATGGCTGTCAATCAATGTTAGCTGCTCAAGAATTAACATTATTACAATTATTTCCGCCCCTTACAAGCTAAATATAACCCTCATTTTCAATTCTTCAATTCAATTAACAATTCCAAGAAAATAAACCTCACACTCCTCATCACCATGGAATTGTGGTATGTTGCCACATGTTCATCGTGACAATGTTATACATCTCAGTAGTTCAGCAATCCTGTTACAGTTTGCAGCAGTGTGGTTCCCACCATACCTTAAGCAACGTTTCCCTTCTCATTAAATTAGTGCTGATATGCCCACATGCAAACACTGAGAGCAATAAGATGGACCAGCCCTGGGATGTACTTTCTCCCACCGGACTCTCGTCCAGAGGATGGAGTGAATGCCATCAAGCAGGGAACGTTCCCAAGGTCCGGCGTAGCTGTCCTCTTACTGGGCCACCTTCTTCTCCTCGTACAGTTCGTGCCGTCTAGTAAACTACTAAAAGCTTGGTGCTGTTGTCTTTGAGGACCATGGCTATCTCCTTCGGGATTGTCTCCGGGTCAAGACCTCTTAATACTCCTCCATGCAGGTTCTGCTGCTTATCAAATAGGTATAGTCCTATGATTTTCTGTCTTAAATAAGATATCACGTGATGTTGCTCCACGGAATATGTTTGTAGGTGGACATAGTTTACGTCCTCGCATCGCCTGTGCACTTTTCTTGGTGAGCAGACGTTATTTGCCTCAAGGGGTCAAATAACTGGGAAAGATATCTGCAAAATTTGGAGGCACCTTCTGTCCTCTCGGAGCAGCCTAACGCTGTGATTCTGATCTTGGGTAGGGATCAGGATTCGAGATGGGGGGAGTATCTGGCACATTCGTATATTTATGGTGGGAAACGACGGTGCAGCCTTTCCTTCCTCTATGACCACAACATCACTACCGAAGGACAAGCCAGCTAAGCATCCAGTCAAAATGCCAGACAGCACCAAGAGGGCGCCAACGATATAAATAGATCACACCGAGGGTAAGTTGCCTAACGTATTTGCTTCCTATACACTGACACTACTGATTGGACTGAGCAAGTGGTACATGGAGTGTCTTAAGAGCTAAGGGTTTTCCCCCAGCCCGTGAGTTCTCCCATACAAATCAGGCACACTTCCCTAATCAGCGAGGTTAAACCTCAATCACACATCACTGCTGAAAATTTTTTTCTTTTTCATTGATAGACCCTGACTGTACCTTCCCCTTTCCCTTCCCCAATCCCACCACCACAGTCAAATCTTGAAGATACCGCAATTCTATGCCCAGTATTACGACTCCGCTGCCCCCTCATTAGGGAACCCATGTGCACCCGAGACGAACACTAAGTTCATTATGGCCAGTGCTAATTTACAGTATGCTGGAGCTGTGGTAGCTGTCATGGCATCCAGGACAAGGTTCGCAGCAGGGAAAGCGTATATCCGAACCAAGGTGTGACACAGACGGCTTCACCGTGGGCACACGTCAGAAAAGAAGGCCTGTATCAGACTACCCTCCTCAAACAACCCTTCCTCTGTTGCCGCAGTGAGGCTCCAAGAAGAAGTCATAAGATATCACCAATCTTCGCGAATTTCTTCTCTGGCTATATGTCAGTTATGAAAGAAATTGCTTCCCTCAGACCATCTCACAACCGTAGATTTTATTTGAAGTAGAAAGGAATTGGACACCACACGTACAATGTGGAAAAGGCGAAAGAGCATTGCGGAATCCTACATGGTCTAAACCTCGGGACCATACCGGAAGAAGTCACCGTGGCAATAAAAGGTCAGGGCATAAAAGAGAAACAGGTGCATCAGATAGTAAAGGCAATGCTTGGTGCAGAAGGTAAAGAGCACAAAAGTACCAATGCCACTTTGTTTCGTGGTGTAGGCCTCCACACCAGTACAGCGCTGCCAGCTGGACGGCATACGTGCATTCCTCGGACAAACGTCTGGTGGGAGGCGGTCCGTGAAAGAACCGGGCCTACACAAAGAAGTGTCTAGGTTACAAACCACTAGCACCAACTACAACAGGGCTCTGAGATGCTTCAGGTGCGCAGGCAATCCTCTATCAACAAATTACGAATGAGCAGGCTCGCCCATTTACAAAAAAGAATATGTGGCCGCGTATAAAAATGGTTCGGAGTGACAGTACCTGAATGAAGCTTCTGTGGCAGCGTCTCTACTTCAGATAAACCCTGCTGTGGAACAGAAGTTTCAAGAAGGAAGGAGCCAGATCCATGCTATGCAACGGTGGCTTCAAGTTCCGGCCATACCTACAAGAATGTAACCGGCCCAGCAGGCCAGTTAGCCTACAACCCCAAATTTTACCAAGAAACAGCCCAGCCCCGGCCAACTACACTGAAACAAACCTCGGAAGGCCTATCCATTAGATCCAAGGTTAAAAGCCTGAAGTACGCAGCATTTTGGCGCTTTCTCCTATAACCTCCCAAGCTCCAAAACCTAGCAGAGAGTGCACCGCTGATCTAAGAGTTATGCAGCGGTTCGAGACTAGCACTTCTTAGGCCAATGCAACCAAGGCCTCTCACAGGCCAGCAGAGACCAAGCGTACTTCTTACGAGCAGCCAAATTCATTAACGGATCTTTTGTCCGTGGGTGTACTGACGGAGTATGCTAACCTGGAATGCCATGCAAAAATAATTGAGCATCCTTCCCTATTCTGTGGGAGCGACAGAATTTATAACACACAAAAGACAGAGCTGGGAGAATAAAGGGAGGAGGAGTGATCCTGATTAACTGACATCTAGCTCACAGCCCTACCTCGGTTCCCCTCATTACTCATCTGGAGGCAGTCGCAATTGTGACGAGCATTGGGAGCAAGGAGACTGCTTGATAGTTGGCTCATTGCAGCGGACATTTTAGAGCGTGCTGCATGAATTTTCCAAGATATTACTAGTGGGCAACTTTAATTCCAACCATAGGAAACGGAACTACTTAGCAGCAGCAACAAACCCTCTTGGTGAGCAATTTGCAAATTTCATTAATTCGGACCCTCCCTTCAAGTTCAGAGACCGCGAAGTCCCAGGTAAGACTAAGTGTTGCAGGTCAAGTATTTTTTAATTGATTTATTTATGGACGCTCTCTAACATCTCCGATCATCAGCGTCCCATTCAATTCAGGGCGTGAAACGGTACAAAAAATTTGTCAGAGGCCTCTTCTTTCAGGCTTAAGGTTCTTTTCCGTGCCGTAAATGTACGACACGAGACCCACGGTTTTTTCCCTTCTGAAGGTAGCCATAATTATGATTTTTACGCCCGAAAAAATCCATGGATCCTGGCGGGGTTTGAACCCGTGATCTTTGGGTCAAGTATAATTGATATAGTAATCACTAGGCATGTTCCTTATAACCTAGATTTCGAAACACTATATTTAGAATCAGAACATATGCCCGTTATACACGAACTTTTATCCTGCTTATAGGACAGACCTCGAAATAACTGGCTTTATGAAACTGATTGGAATGCCATCATTGTGGCCCTGGACGCTGCGATTCAGCCCAATCCAAACTGTTAGGTCAGCAGTAGAGTTAAATGTAATAGTATGAGACTTTTCTGAAACTAGTTTGAGTACAGTCAAGCAGTGCACATACAGCTTACTGGCAGAACATAATAATCCGTATGCTCTGCCACAGCATCTGCAGCAACATCAGCACAACTCATCCCACCACAGGCTGTACCGAGATTTCCAATCCCCATTGCGGTTCCTTATTAGGCTTTACAGCGATGAAACCTGGGAGAAAAATACCCATGTAGACTATTTCGCAAGCTCAGAGGTGAGCATGAGATTAATTCCCACATTTTTCACGGCACTTGTGGCCGGCTAGTTGTGAACCCGAAGAAAAAACCACTGCGTTGCCAGACGGATTAGAAAATCAGATCAACTCGTCTGAGGACTCATGGAACGAACACCATGGTCATTTCATTATTAAGCGAGTCCACTGCTTTCTCAGCAAGGACGAGGGGGAAAACAAGAAACAGGAGTTATTTCCCTCAATAAAGTGGAAGAGCAACACAGTTGTCTTAACACCAGTAAAACAGCTGGGCGCGATCGAGCTACGCCAGCCATGCTTAGCCGACTACTAAAGTAGCCTTTTCTTCACCTGAAAAATATTTAGTTCTTGCATTAATCTTCGCTACTTCCACGGCAGTGGAAAGAAGCAAACATTAATTGCATTTTAAAAAGGGGGAAGGACACTATCCAACGCTTCAGCTACTGGCCAATCAGCTTGCACCCAACGGTATCCAAGGTGTTTGAAAGTACATTGTTGGCTCGTGTAGAGCCATTGTTTGAATAGCAGATTCCGGAGCACCAATTTGATTTTTAAAGAAAATAGTTAACCTGTAAACAATCACTGAGAGTGGTGGAGTATGCGGAACTTAGTTTCTGGAGGTTTATATACTCCGCCGCTGAGCTGTATGACATTTAAAAAGCAGTTCCTAATATATGGTACTCGGGGAAACTTGGTTTTTTGGAGGCTCAATACACCGCTGCTGTGCTGCATGACATTTAAAAAGCATTTCCGTTTACATGGCACTCAGGACTGTTATACAAACTCACAAGTGCTAACATTCTCTGTCCGGTGATTAAATTAATACATAGTTTCCTAATCAACAGAATTTTTTCGATTAAGATGGAAGGTCATGCAACCGACCAACGCTCAATATCAAACGGATCGCAGCAGAGCAGCGTACTATCAGTACTTTTTTCCGTATACATGTCGGACTTCCTCATAAGGGCGAAAACAACGATCTACCAATATTTGGATGATGTGTTAATTCTTGTACAGAGTATGAATCTTGAATGCGCTTTCGCCCAACTCCACGCTCACTTTAGGTGGAAGAACTGGCGCTTTAAAGTAAGCTGCGAGAAAAAGGAGACCATTCTACTCATCAAGCGCCAGAGACCAGCGAACCCAGGACTGCTGAGCCTAAATGGTCAGACAATTCCTTGGCCGAGACAGGTAAAGAACCTCCGGAGACTCTAGATCAAGGACTCACCTTTAAACGACACGTGCGCATTCAAGGAGCTAAAGCAACAGCGGTGACTTCAAAATTGGCCCCCATATTCAAGATCAACAAGGTCCCCCTACGTGTGAAACTACGAATTTATAAAGCTAGTATACCAATATCATGCTCTATGCATGCGAGGTTTGGGGATACCCTGTTCCAGCTCACATCTATTAATTACAGAGTAATCAAAAATAGTTTAAGGGGAATTTTTGGAACATTTAATGAATTCCCGTCCGAAATTTTAAATAAAATTTCATACCTCCAACGTATCAAACTCCCTTGTGACTTCGACACCATTAGGAGACATGCCCATAAGGCATACAAAACATTTGCACAACTTACTAATAGATTGATAAGAGTGCTCGGCAACTACAACGATGAGCACGATCGCTGACGCATGACCCACCCCCCCTCCTCGAGAGGTTCTCGGTCTAGATTGACACTAAAGAGCATATAATACCCCCGCGACTGCGGGCTTGGTCTCAACATCTATGATTAATCCCCTTACTGACCTTACCAATCGGCGGTCGTATTCCCGCAGTACCCCAAAAGTGGAAGGTTAAGTTAAGACGTCTTGGACATGGTTGACACTTGGATGCGAGACCAGGTGCCCTTCCATCGCATGACAAACCACTCTACGCGTGTCAGCGAAATCTCATAAATGCCTGGGAATCTACTTACATCCCTGATAGTGCCATCAATATTCCGAATACATTTTTTTACAGACGTCAGGCAACACAAAAATAATAGGCAGATATAGCCACTATGTGACCAGGTGCTGCAAACAGTCCGTGTTCCGACAGCAATGATTGATGGATGGATGAATGAATGGATGAATGGGCAGATGGGTAAAGCACTGTCTCCATTCATTCCTCTCCCTCATCCATACTAATATTCTACAATTATCCTAAACTGCGGGCAAGACTTAACATGGGTAGGAGCGTAACAAATTCACACAGGGTGCTTACTAATCCCAGCATGCCATATAATCTCAGTATGACAACTAGTTAACTAGTATAATATTATCAGTTTAAGAACCACATGGTTTTGGCTTGAAGCCAACGGAACTTCAAGCAGCTAGTCCCATGCCTGCAGCAGCCGGAGCAATAGAGAGTGAGTGGCCGATTGATTGAGCTAGAGCCTTCTTTACCCCGATTAATTTTTTCTTTTCTGCACTACAAACCCACTATAGCCACAGAGAGACTTCATTTCATCGGGGTCCGTCCTACACCCTCCTACTCAGAAGAACAGCTGACTAAAACACAGCCAGCATTACAACATCCCGAGAGGGAACACTGGACTACAGCACCTTACACTGAGATTAAGTTACACGACGCACTATTTCCGAACGACTGACTCGACTGTTCATGTACTGGAGCAATATAAGTGCCAAGGGTTTTCTCCAAGCCCGTGGGCGTCCTCGCTCACAATAAGTCAACTGTTTTGGCAGTTCCTGAATGAGATACGCCATCCCGCTGCTCAAGACAAAATCGCATCTCCGATTAAATTGACTGTGCCTTCACTCCATTACACTCCTTTCCCACTACCACATTGATATCTAGCAGAAAACATGAACTTTATTCCCAAGTTAATGTATTCAGCTACTCCCTCATTTGGGGAGCCCTCCACGTCTAGATAAAGCACTGCTAATCACCAGTAAGCCGACAGCTCCAGTGGTTGTACGGTTGAAGAGGACACCCTTCCAAGCCGGGAGACGCATACTTCCGAGCTGAGACGTGATGCTGATTGCTTCACCGTATGTCACACCAAAAGCGTAGGTAGGTTTCAGGTTCCCTTCCTCAACCTAACCCTCCTCAGGAACCACAGCGGGAGGCTGCATCTAGAAGTACCAAGATTCCATCTATATTTGCGAACAATTTCCCATCTCACCTGCAAGTGATGAGGGGATAGCTGTCCTCACCAACAACTGTCGAAGAGGTGAGAGGCCGCAAACAAATACGATTTCAAACATACAGCTTTGACTTCACCGGGCAGTAGTTACCTATTTAAAGCAAAAACGTATGGGACATTCTAACTACAATGCTGAAAAATCCAAAGTGCACTGGACTAGACCCCGACACCAGGGCTGAAGAGATGGCCATGGATTTGAAATAGTTGAGTATTCACCAAATTTTCAAGGCTGTGCCTTGAGGGCAAGAAAAGCCAGCAAAGTACATGCGCATGTGCCTATACTTTGTCGTTGAGGCAGTAGCAATTGTGACGAGCATTCAGGGTAGGGAGACAACTCTGATTGCCGGCTATTATCCACTGGGGATCGGTTTCTTGAAACGGACTTTCAGAGAGTGTTGCATGTATTTCCAAAGGTATTGTTAGCAGGAGACTTTAATGCAAGGCACAGAAAATGGAACAGCATTGCAGCCAACCCTCAAGGCTGCATTTATCCGCTTTTATTAACGCAGACGTCTCCTTTGAGATACAGGACCCCGCAATCCCGCGGTGAGTCCCGGGGTGAATCACCATACACATTCCACATTATGTAGGTCTAGAATAATTTAAACTCTGGCCATGTATCTGTGATAAGTGAACTCTTAACCCTCTTCTAGAGTAGGCTTAATAGTAATCTGATATACGAAATCGATTGGGAAGCTGCAATTGTGGGAATGAATCTTCGTGTCAGACCAATAAAATTATTTGGACATTGGCAGAGTTAAATGCAGTGGAACACTTCTCGGATACCATCTTGAGAATAGTCAAGCGGTACACTTATCGATTTCCGGTGGAAGATTATAACCCATATACCCTGCCGCAACAAATTCATAACATGTGTCAGCGTGTTCATTTCCTCCGCCGACTGATGCAACGACATCAGTACCACCCAGCTTTACCCAGAGTGTACGACGATTTTCAATCCAGGGTGCAGTTCTTTATTAGGCAACACCGTGATTTAACCACGCAGCGTAAAGTTAATCGTCTAGATCTAAGAGATAAGAACTTTTGGAGACTTACACGCAAGTTCTGAGGTGACCGCCAAGCACCCTCCCATCCAATTCATGGTATATACGTGCTCGACTGATTTATAAACCAGAAGAGAAATCCACTGGGTTGACTGATGAACTTGAAAAACAGTATAACTAGACCCATGGGACGACCCTTAGGCCCGCCAGAGAATTGGACATATTGGAAGTTATCTCAGAGAGAACCCGCAGGAAAACGAGGAACAGGATAAACCAACTGTTATTACTGCCAAACAAGTAGAGTAGCAACTCCATTAATTTTTACACCAGCAAGGTAACTGAGCACGACAGAGTTACGCCAGCAATGTTAAGCCGGTTATCAAGGCGGCCCATTCTCAATCTGATAAAAAATTTTAATTTATGCCTTAATCTTTGCCATTTTCCACGACATTGGAAAGAAGCAAATATGTTGTGCATATTGTTATAGGAAAGCATCCTGTCTAACACTCTAGCTATACCTATCAGCCTCCTTTTGGCAGTATCCAAGGTTTTCGAAAGGACACCTTTGCCCGTCTCTAAGAGCGGTGGAGAAGGCGGCACTTGGTTTTCGAAGGAGTAGATTTTCTGCAGCAGTACTGATTAACGCCAGAAAAGCATGACACTCGGGGGCTGTTATACAAGCTAATTAGTGTTAACATCCCTTGTTCTGTGATTAAAATAATACATAGCTTTCATTCGTCCAGAAAGTGTATGATCAAAATGGATAGTCGTGTATTTGGCCAAAGACACTGCTAATTAATGGACTGTCGGGAGGCAGTACATTATCGCTCACTTTGTTTACTGTATGTATGTTAGATGTCCCCCACTAGGGAGAGAACCATGCTCTTCCAATATGCGGGCGATATGCTAATTCTTATCCAGCACAAAAACTTAAATACGCTCAAATCTGATCTCATTTTGGCCAGATGGAGAAATGGAACAATAATTAGCGCTTGCCAATAAGTGGAAATCAAATTAAATTTATTGTTCTTACTAAGCCCCGCAGACCAGCGAATCCAGGAGTGCTGAGCCTCCAAGAATAAGGCAATTCCTTGGAGAAAACAGATTGAATACCTAGGAATGATCTTGGACCAAGCACAAACCTTCCAGTAACATGTAGGTATTTAAGGAAAGAAAGCTAGCGGCCATATTTAAAACTATATCCCATTTTCAAAACTAGCTCCCTTCCACTCCCTAAGATGTCGTGGATTTATAATGCATTGTACCGACCATAAGGTTGTATGTACGTGAAGTTTAGGGATATACTGCTACGACCTATATTAAATATTTACAGAGGGCACCAAATATTGCCCTATTGAGCATTTTTGTTCAGACAATAAATTTCAGTTCGAAAATTTTGTTCAGATTTCCGGCCTAAAATGTGTCCTCTCATTATTAGGCATTTAAATCTTTGAAATATCATCCTAATAGTTGATAAGCGCGCTTGGGAATTATAATGCCCAGCGTGGTACTAGAAGTATGGCTCACCCCTCCCTCGAGAGGTGCTGGATCCAGATTGACAATAAAGAGCCTAAACTACCCCCGCGCCAGTGGACTTGGTATCCAAATTTCCGTTTTTACACGCTGTAAGGCGAGACCGTGTAAACCCCAAGCTGACACCTCGCCAAACGGTTCACGCACTTCTGCTGTTCCCTTGGAATCGATAGTTCAGTTTTTGGCGGGAAGGCACTTTGATGGGAGACCAGATGCCCTCCCAGCGCGTGGCAAGCCACACTACGTTTGTCAGCAAACGCCCATAAGTGTCTGGAGAAGCACTTACATCCCTCCCTTAGTCACATAAACCACACGACTACAAAACATGACAGACCAGGAGAATCGGCACATATGGCTATCTTGTGGCAAGGTATTGCCAAAAATCCGGTTCACTAGACGAGCCGGCCCGAAAATGACTTGAACTTGGTACAATATTACTGGGTAAACAGCACGAACCAACAAAGAGTCTAAGCATTTTTAATGATCAGAATGAGTAAATGTGCCTATTGTTTCACACATCCTCCCTCCTCTCAAAATAATGCTCAGATTATATTTGACGCGCGCCATCTTCAATAGTATGTCAGTCGATTTCAGTTTATGTTAGTTGGAAGAGCACAACTATAACAGATATTATGAAACGTAAGCTAATCGTATTGTTGACATCTACTTCTTAAAGAAGTCTTATGGCAAACCTATGCACATTTTAAACGCATTCAAGATTCCACATTATCACCAAACCTATATGTTTGCGGTTTGTTTTCTAAGTGTCAAGAAACAGGTTCCTCCTTTTAAAAAAGACGTTCTATAAACAGTGTACTCACAGATGAGGATACTTGAAAATATGCGAACTGGTTAACCTTCCCACCAGCTGGCACAAGAATTAAACCAGGAAATTGAACAGTAAAACTGACAGCACAGAGTGTTTAGAACACATCAGCAACTGATGTTCGAAAACAGATATTACTTCCAGCATCGCTATGAAATTGCTGTTAAATATAAAATATAACTCAATCGTTGTTGTTTAAATATTTAATTTAATGGGTTTTTCAAGTGGGTGCTACTCCTCCAAGAGGGAAACGAGTGTGGGAGAGGGTCAGCAAATTCACCTGTAGCGATCTTCTCACTTTGCCAACGAAGCTTGAGTAAACTCTTATGTGGTTCGCCTTAATATCTAGAACGAGGAAAAAGAAATTGATAATGAATTGCGTGTGACCTAAATGAGCCTAGGAACTAGAGTCTTTAAAATTGTTCGCGTAAATTTTAGGATTGCCTAACAATTTCCTAATTTAGGCAATATGATTTAAGAAGGTAAGAGATATCTTTTCTACTACAGCAACATTAATATGAATTATAGAATAAAAGTAACTGTTATGTCTTCAGAAGTTTTCACAATGATCTAATATCAAATTTTTATAATATTTATGTATTTTACTTATTGTTATATCATACATATTGTTATAACTATATTAATAACAAATGTTATTAATGTTATTTTAGCCCAAATAAATTTTCTTTTAGTTTAATAAAATATTCTGTATAATTTATATACGTGAATAAGGTAATTAAACTTAGTAAAAGTGTGTGGAAAGTATATTACTTTAAGGTAATTACAAAAATTTAGTAATTACATGTTATAAATATTTCATTCACGACGTAAAAGTACTGCAATTTTTAACTTTTATTCTTATTTCCATGAAAGCCCTTAACATTTGATATTTATAATAAACAAAAACATAATATAATAAACAGTATTACTAAACTGACTTATTATGAGTAAGTTTCGTAAATCATGTTTTTTGTATACCAGAACTATAAATCATCTTTGTCGTTATTGAGAAGTGTTAATATATGGTACATTATTGCACTACTTGCATAAATTTTCCATAGTAGCAATTACATCATTAAATTATTTTCATTGTTAAAAAGCCATCATAAACTGAATTATATGTTACGATAATATTAATGGAATCATTTATTTATTACTTAAAATGGTAATAATCATTAATTTTCATTGCAAAATGCATTATTACAGAATTCATAAAAATAATGCGTTGATATTAGTTACTAATTGCATTAGAAGAATTTGATAATACTAACCTGTTCTAAAATACGTGTCAGCACTAAAGTGTTTGAAAATATCTATAATAGTTTTACTGTTCATTCAGTTAATGAATCTTCGTATTTCTTCTGTTAACTATCATAGAATTTTCGTAGTATTAGTGACAATTCAGTCTTTAAGCTTGGGCGTACATATCTTGCGTAAATCCATCTTCGTTAATAATAATAGACAAAGAAGAAAATAATTTCCATCGGTACAATGATCTCTTAAGTTAAAAAGATGGTTTTACCTTCTGAGTAATTCATTAATAAATACACTTTAATATTTATTTTATTTTATTAAAGTCGTTTTATAGTGCTGGTATAAAGCATAAAACTCGTTTATAATGTTATCCAGTTTTGCATTTGTAATAATGACTAAACTAGTATTGTTCTTTTCTTAAATATTTCCTCATGTATTAAAGAATAATATTATAAACTAATATTACAATTACAAATAACAGATCTTTGCCATATTATTACCAAGGCATTCATACAGATATTGTTTCATCGTAGAATAAGCACTGTGTTTTCTTTATACGTTTCCGTAATAATAATAATAATAATAATAATAATAATAATAATAATAATAATAATAATAATAATAATAATAATAATAATAATAATAATAATAATAATAATAATAATAATAATAAGCCCGAATGTTGTTTATAAAGGCAAAGACCTCTTACAAGAGTGTAGTTCTTATTCATCAATGCGATGAGCTAATTCGCATCAAGGTTATGTGCTGTGGTATTATCCTATATGCTATACTTGGTTACACTTTTGTTCATCGGATTTTACTCTTTTCAAAGTTTGACGTTCTATGATTTTCCATGTATTCCTGCTTCATGCTATTCTGGACCATTGTCGATCTCTCTGTGCGGCGTAGAAGTCTTTCCATTTCGATCTTAGCCTGCTTCTTTGCCGTTTGCCTAACCGCGTGTGTCCTATATGGTGGTCTTATACGTCCATCTGGCGTCCTGCATACTCGCTATGTGGCCTCCCCATTTCCATTTCAGTCTGGCAGCTCTTTCTGCGATGTCTATTTTTATTTTGTTTGGGCTAACGCTTAGTTAGAGATTTTGTCTCATATTGTTATTCCTAATATTCAGGGTTCCATTTCTTTTGGCTTATTTGTAGTGCATTCATCTGTTGTTTGTAACCTACCACGTTTGGCAGCCGTATAGCATTACTGGTATATAAAGTGCTTCGAATTTAATTTTTTTTGCTTATTTTCCTGTCGGACAGTATAAAGTGGAGGGACCAGAATGCTTTCCATACTAAGGATATTCTTCTATTTATCTTTTTACGTCTTGCCCTTGATTTTACAGATAAAACAAGATAAATTCAATAATGAAATATTTACGCAAGAAGAGTAAATTTGATTTTTTCCTACCCTTTGCTTCATTCTAGGTTTAAAATATGCTAACCTACGTTGCAGAAAATACTCTTTAGGTTAGATGAACAAATCTTTCAAATGTGTGTTTATAAGGAGCGTTTTGTCATCAGTCATCTGGATTTGGCAAAAAGATCTTCCAGAAGCTTTGAACTGTTTCCACTAATGCTAAAATCAACGCGTTCTGTAAATAGCAATGAACATATCCTTTTTTTTGCGGATATTTTTGCTAATATTTTGTATACTTTATATAGTAATAATATTTTTGTAAATAATTTTTTAAAAAAATTAACCTAACAGCACAAAGCTTAAAATACTGATAATGAGAAGTTAATACGACAGAATTAAAAAGCTGAAGAAAAATATGATGATAACCTTGGGGGAATGCCTTAACAGCTCTTATTATACAATAATTTATAGGGGTTCGCGAAGACAAATTTTGAATATTCTTACGGTACAAATGACAGTCGAGTTCAGAAATTAAAAATGAAGAAAATTATCGGTAATAATCCATCTTATTCCCAGTTCACAGTAATGTAAAATTTAAGGTCGTGATACGCCAATTCCTTTAGATGAGATAAGAACGACAGCAGGAAGTTGTATACCACCTACGCAACTGACACCTTTTCTCGTAGCTAACGAAACACTCACTTTGTCCATTTCCAAGAACCTAAAGGCCTCGAAGCAAAGTTGAAGATAAAATCTTGACTGGTAAGAGGTTTACTAGAAGATCTTAATTCTCTCAACCAGCATTAAAGCGGCACGAAAGATGCGTGTGAGGTGAAACTAACTTAGGCACAGGGGTATGGTATAGCTTCACGGGAATGTTCGTGTGATAGAAAAATACGTATAAGAATTTGTTATTTTGGTGGATATAATGCTCAGTTTGAAAAAGAATATCCTGAAGCCATAATTTGTACTTGCACGTATCCTGGATAGTGTTTGTCACCGATATAATCTGTTTCTAAACCTGTGACCAAAACCAAGTTTAACATACATTTTGTTTTCTTTTTTTTTAAGGGTTGAACACAAATGGCAGTTTTGTGCTCGGTACAATTTGCAGTAACATACGGAAACTGGGTTTGAGCAAAGATGCAGATCCACGAATAGTTTATATTGCGTAGACTGAATACATAACAAGATGTATAATTTTTTCCATGATGCAAATCTTATCTTTCCTTAGAAAATCTTCAGCTTGTAAGCTTCTTCTTCTTGTTATTGTGCAGAAAACTAGTAGTACATTATTATAAGTTCATTTTTATTTTTCTACTATAATATTATTTGAAACTATATTTATCAAATATTGAACTGTGCTGAAATGGTAGCAAAACAAGCATGTGATTTGATGGTACATAGTATATCTAATAAACTTGATTATTTTGCTGGTTCAAATCGGAAGAAATTATACAGAATATTTGTAAGATAATAAATACTAACTGTCCATGTTAATACGTTTTAACGAAAACACAAATATACAAATAAAAGATATTAAATAATATCGAAATGTATACGAAAGAAGTTATAAACATCAAGACTAATACAACGTGAGATAAACTTAAGGAAGAAACGTGAGGAGTACATATGTAGGATGTTGCTAGAATATAATTAGGAAGGTTTGTATCACATTCTGGTTGTATTAATTTATTTCCGCTCAAAATGTTCACTAGAATGCTTCATGCTTAGTTTTCATAAAATATGTTTATTATTATTATTATTATTATTATTATTATTATTACTAATAACAATAGAGACCACAATCTTGATATAGTGGTTAGTGCGTTGACTGCTGACCGGGAGGTTCAGAGCTCGATCCATGGTGAACGCTTAGGATTTTTCTAAGTTATGTCTGGAACGGGGTCCAATCAATCTCGTGAGAACAATTGAGAGATGATCTCGAAAGCCACATGATAGGCGACCGATGATGTGCCGGCATACTGATGACACACCCCCTGCAATACTGCCCTCTATCAACGATGTCACAAGAGGGAGATAGAAGACGCAGCGATCGCTGCGGCAGGCCAAATCCCGATATTGGGCTGTGGCGCTATAGAGACAAATAGTTATTAGCATCAATTCTATGCTATTGTTACTAATGCTGAATGTGATAGTAGTGTATTTTTTATTTATTTCATTTAATCTTTTTACGTTTCTTTGTTAACCTTTTGAACTTGCTAGTTTGCATGTAGTAACTCAGTGGAATGGAATGCAAAGCTTTTTGTATGCTTTGCTTTGAGACAACGTATGAAACGATACGATGACAGCTAATTACTCCTAGAGTCTGCTGCCAAATAAAGTCTGTTGATATGTCTGTTTTAAAAATGAAGCTTTACTCCAAAGAAATCCTCACTTGGCCTTTGGTTGCAGACAGAATTTAAATTAGTTTCATTAGTTTAGGGACGCGCCTGCCACTCAGAAAGGTAATTGGAATTTAATATAGCTGAAGAAGCACATATTTAATGTTTTTAGAGTACTCCTGCAATTACGCTACTTATTACAAACGAAACGCGCTTATAACATAAAGGAAGAAGAAAATTGGAGCTAGACAAATTTATAGATATGCAATCCGAACCTGCCATTACTTTCACTACATAAACATAAATCAATGCTGACCAGCTGACTGCAGAGTTTGATCATCACAGAGTGGGTTGGGGTGGATTCGCATTCTTTTAAGTCACTCCCAGTTGTCAGTAACCATCAGGAGATTAAGATATTAATTTATTTCAAATAAAATAACCTATCGGTTTCAAGATATTGTGCATTCTCACTGGAAATGTGAAAAAGTTGTGTTATTGACGATTAGTGTTTTGTAGCTTACAAAACATGTTTAGTAAGTGCATTTGTTCGATATTAAAAGTAACAAGTTTAGTCCTGAAAAGCACTTTATTTGTCGACATAGTCCCTTCGAAGTTCTACGCGCTTGATCCAACATTTTTTCAAGTTTGTGTGTGATTACCCCGAATTGTTGTCTTCCAGGCCCTCATAATACTAGTAGTTTACCTTATGTATGACGTCTTTATTTAACATAAATTTGTGTCCAACCTGAAAATATTTGAGTTTAGAGGACAGGGGGTAATGCGAGGTAGCGTGAATAGGAGAATAAAGTGCATGTGGAATCATTTAAATCGCAATTCCGCGATGGACCGACTCATTGTCATGTTAAAGAAATGCCTTCCTTTTGGCTAATCCCTATACGTTTTCCGTTATCCTGTCTTCTTCATTCTCTCCAAAAGTAAGGCGTAGAATTCTCCAGTAATGGTTTTCCTCTTCTCCAAGTAGTTCCTTTTGCTTTCAAAAAATTGAAGCCATCACCATTCATCCAGCAGATGGAACGCATTTAGCCCTTCACGGAGCCTGTTCAACTCGTTCGGAGCATTGTTGACACTGCTGTTTTGTATCCGGCATATCAATCCAGTTTTGTCACAAAATGGTGTAAAATTCATTGAATTCTTCTTAAACATTTTCAAACAGTAGGCCTATGTTTGCATGCGAGCTCGCTTTTGCTCCGAAGAGTAGACGTTGTGCCCATCTTGCGCTATCGTTTTTTATGTGTAATTTATCATGCAAAATAAAGTAAACCCGCTCAATTGAGGGGTCTGTGATTTCTGCTAATTCTTGCACTTCGCTCATCTGTCATGGACTTTATTGAAGATTTCTGGTCTCAGATGATTTTGAGCGCCAGAGCATGTGTCTCTTTAATGCTTCTTCTGCCGTGCTTGAATCCATTTATCCAAAGTGAAATGATTTCATAGGAAGGGCATACGTCACCCAATGCAGGCATAATCCTCTCATGAATTTACTTTGCTGTTTTCCCTTTCAAAACAAAGGATCGAATCACACTACGGATTGCAGTCTTATCCAATTTTTACTGATGTTCAAAACGCTTGTGTATGAACAACTGCCATAAAATGAACGTACATTAGAATGGCTTATGACCATTGTAAACTTCACTTCCTGATATGTTTTAAAAAATCTTTTTAGTTATTTAATGTGCCACTGAATCTGCCTGCTGAAATTCATCAAATATTTACGATGCTGGATGAGTATTATGTAAGCTTTGCATTTCTCCATCCTCTTTAATCTTTCTTTGCATAGGTAGAAGAGAAATCAGCTCGCGCGCGCTCCTCTGGTCCGAAATACGCGTTTTAAGCGCCCTGACTATAGTTTGTATCAACGGTACTTTTTAGGCTATTATTTGATGTTTTATTTAAGGATGTTCTTTAGCATCGCTGATCATTGAATTCTAGGTTTGAAACGCCCGATAAATTTTGTTCAGAGGTCTCTTCTTTCAGACATTAATCTACGACACGAGACCAAAGGTTTTACTTCACTTCCGAAGGAAGCCTTTCTTAGGGTGTTTACAACTTAAAAATCTACCGATCCTTGCCAGAATTAAACACGCTCCTTGGGCCCACTAAGTAAATAATACTATGGGACCACTAGACCATCAGGAGAGACATCAATTGCATAATATCCAACTTGTATTACTTTCTGTGTATAGTGTTAGTTACAGTTTCAATTGAAGCTTGAGCAAACTGTGGTACAAAAAGTAATAAAGGGACCTGTACTATTTTTGGGTTAAAAATAAGATATCAATAAATGGGATTAAAGAGAATTTACAGCAGCAGAAATTAAGGGTATAAATCAATTGGAGGCTTTAATCATAGTATACATTATATCAGAACCTAACCAAGTGACATCAGTACGGGGTTTGACAAAAAATTTGGCTCGATCAAATTCTTCCGGATCCTTCGGGTATTTTTTCTTAAGTCATTTTTGGGGTATTTTAACTAGATCCACCCCTGCTATTGCGGGAGATTGAAAATAAACCTTTTATTCGCGAAGTCGCTCGGAACTTGTCCAGTTGATTATTTTATTAATAGGGTTTAGCGCCCACCTGATTGCATCACTAGCGGTGAGCACCGATGACACATGAGGTGAAATGATACATTGGAAAAGTTTTTTTTTTTTTTTTCCATGGAAGGAAACGTTGCAGGCCTAAGTTTAAGGTAAAACCCCCCCCCCCGTAATTTGCCATTTATGAAGACTGAGGAAAACCTGGAATTTTTTTTCTCTCTCAGGGAAAAGTCAAAGCGGAAATTGAACCCAAGACCCAAGACCTCCGCTCACGAGTTCGTGCCTTAACGACCTGAGCCACCCGTGTGCGGTCCCCATTTGATAATGACAGAGTGGGCATATTCATTATAACCTCTGAAATACATTAAAAGTTAAAGGATTACATTTTTTTTTTTTTTTTTTTTTTTTTTGCAGGGCATTCCATGAAATTTCAGAGGAATAAATAGTATATGTTTTATGACTTCAAGGAGTAAAGTACAGTATTATCTCTCCTCTTTAACTGTACACGTGGTCTCAAGATTGTTAACTATACACTAATAAGCAGAATCTTAAGATAAAGAACAATTATATATGACTTAAAAAATATCATTTGTGCCTAAAGGACACCAGTAAATTTTATACACATTAGATTTTAATTTTAAATATATGAACACGTTTTATTGTTCTTAATTGCATGTATGAACTGTATTATGTTTGCAAACTAAAAGCCAAAAATGAATAATAAACAACATTTTATTTGAAAGTGCAAGTATTGTGTGTTCTTACTCTTTTTTCTTTTTATTTAAACTTATAATGTCTTCTTTATGATGAACGTAGATAATACAGAGGCTATGAAGGTAACGAATTTCCTCTCTCTCCGAAAATAAAACGATCATATGAATTGGATCAAAAAGTAGTTAAGCATTTTACTTCTTTTTCTCAACACCCAGATTCTAAATCAAATTAACTGGAGGACCACAATACCTGGATTTTGCTTAGTCAATTGGTAAGAGCTTAGGCCACGTTGCTGTATGCCTGAGACCTCGAATGGTCTTCCGTACTTGTAGAACAGAATCTTTTAAATTAAGGATCCTAAAAACATTGGCGGTTTAGATGATTCTAAAATAAATGAATAAATAAAAATAAAGCGGATATACGTTTTGTAATGAATTGTGTTGCATATTTATTTGTATGAAGCACATGACAGTACTGATACTTGGCTATTGTAATGAAAAAGAGCGAGAAGCTATTTTGGAATGTGGGTATTAAAAATTAATCTAGCTAGCAAGTTTATTACAGTACATCTGGCCTTCTCTTGCGTTACAAATACCACCTTTTGCGAATGTTTTCATATTTTTGTGCAATTGTGTGTTTAATCCAAAATATGCTCTCTCTTGTTTCTTTCTTCGCATTTGTTGCTGTTACATTGTTTTTCTTGACCATCTGTGAGGCAACGCTCTCAACCACAGGTACCCGTGCCATTTTAGTGTACAAATCTCAATCTTGTATATAATACTTTGTCAACATCTAATTCCCCCTAATTACAATAAAAGGAATTAAACTAACTTTGAAGTTTTAAGCAAAAACGGTCCAAAAGCGAAGTTAAATTTTTTGTACTGGAATACAGTAAATATACCAATTTTCACAGTTTTCAAATTATTTTGTTTGAACTCCGTGTGAAATCTATCACTTGTACTGCCATTTTATTTTATGTGTATATAATTCAAGATTAATGCTTTTATTTCACATTATATTTTCTGGTATGGTTTTGAATCTTATCATACACAGAACTTAGTACAGAGAAACATTTCTTGATTTTTACAGTCTTATGATTTATTTTAACACTGAAAGTTGAACTTTCCATGCAATTCAGTAATTTAATGCATTACAGGAACCATGCTGCTTTTTGTACTTTGAGGTTATTGTTGTAAATTGGTTTACTTATAGGACTATTGGTTTAGTAATAAGATATTTCTGAAAGTGAAGCACTGTATTCAACATCTAGCTGATCGCAAACGTATATGAACTATTAAAAAGGTGTGCAAGCTTGTATCTAGAGTCCAAAACAGACCTTTATGTCTAACCCAAGAGTGCATTTAATATTAGTAAATACTGTACAGAAGTTTAATATGGCCACAATTGCCTGCTAAAAAATAAAAGAGAAAATGTATGGAATAAGTGATGAGCATGATAGGAAAAGAAAAAGGAAAAATGTTTTGAAGAATTAGAAAGAAAAATCCGAAGAATAAAAAATAATCCAAAATAGTTGCAAAACAGCGTAAATAACGAAGCAAGGGCAAATATTGGGCAGTTTTGACACGGATTACTGTAATATCTGCATAAACCTTGCTTTTACTATATTCTACAATTTTCAACATTCAAAATTTTCCTTACGCATCAATTTTGAAGCAATCAGTAAACGGCGATAATAACACAGCTTACATCGCAGATGTTGCTCTTACTTGCAGAAGAACAACATTATGTGGAAGCTTAATGCAAGAATTTATGGAAGTTGAACTGTCTCTTGACTTGAAGACAACTTTACGGTCATAGGAGGAAGAGAATGAAAGATAGATGATGCAATGTGGAAATGAAATTACATATCGTGTATTTACCTTTGAGAAACACCAAATGAAACTTTAAGAATGCATATATTAATAAGCCAACACAAATAATTAAACAATTACGTTTTTTCTGTGGTGAAAGCTAAAAATAGAGCTTACAAGAAAACATTTCAGAGTATAGTGTTACAAAGTGCTTAAAAATATGAATCGAAAACTTCGAGGCCGAAGAAAAGAGAACAATAATGAATAAACTGGGTTATAAATTACATTTATGAACATTTTTAGGATGTTCAGATTTCAATATGCCCGTAAAGATGAGAAAATAAGACCACTGTGTGGAAAGAAGACAATTAAAAAGTATAGTTACCTAGTAAAATTGGTATGGACACAAACTTGAGGTATGTTCAAGCAAGAGATTTATTCAGTCTCAGGATACAAGTTATAAATGGTTCACTGTTCTCACACGTCTAGGTATAGGAATATAATGATACAGTTTCTTTCTTTTAGTAAAGATGCAACAGTAGGTATATTAAACGATAACTTCACGAGAAAGCAGCCGAGTGTTGTCCAAATGTTCTGTCGTGGTATTGAAGTAACTTGCACTTTCGCATTATACTCATTAGTATATCATGTGATGTGTCCGGAGGAGTTGGTCAATCGTGCTCTTTGGGAAGTTCTCCCCTGTCATCAAGTTGATATTTTGTGAAGCTGCCTTTAAAATAAACGTTGAGAAAGCTTCAAATCATTAATAGAAGGCATAATTTATACAATATCCTTTGTTCCTTAGTTCTCAGAGGTTACTTTCTAACATATTATATTTTATGTCATCGAGATTATCAACAATTTCGTCTTCTAAAAATATGGTTCTAGGGTCCCGTTCTGTTATGCTAGACATTGACGAATGTTAGTAAAACCATAAAATGCCCTATTCCAATTATTTTCCTATAGTTGTAGAATTAGTAGCTTCCCCGTTTATTCTCTGTTAATCAACATTTGTTTTGTTACCATTCTCCTCCTCTCGTTCGCTCCTCCATTACTGTTTTGCTAGAGCTTTATCTCCGAAAGAAATTATCATTATTGTTTATACAAGGATGAGTTAAAATAACTGAAATTATTTTATAGATCATTATTTGATAAGCAATTGTTTCTTTACATTCAAATTCCCTTAAAATGTTCAAAATATTCTCCTCCAGAAGAAAAAAAAAACTATTCCGAATATCTACACACTATTCAAAGGTTCTTTGCAAAAATAAATTGAAAATCTGTGCATTATGCTCATAACAGAATTGTATCAGTAGGCATCACTCTGGAAATGACGACCATGAAGCTGCTTTTCCGCTACAGGAAATATATGCAAGTCTGGAGAGAAGGGTAGTAGTGACATGAACAAAGTGTCGATAGGGTCTTAGTCGTCGTTCAACGTATGTGGCAACCACTTTGCTGCCAATTTCCGATAATGTAGAATATTACGTGCCCAACTGATAACAACAGATTCGTCCTGTTGGTAATTTGTACAATTGCCAGGTATTCTTGCAACATGGAGTCAATTGCGTTAATATTAATTCCGGTTTTCGCATCATCAATATCAGCAAGGCTTTCATTGCCTTCTTTAAGTCATTTGTGTAACTCGAAGACCTTCAAAAGAAGTTGAGGAATCGTTTTCAAGGTTTGTGAAGTTCTATGTGTGTTCTTGTTGAGTACGACAAACAGGTCCTCACATATTGGCTAGTATCATCCAGCTGAAAAACAATACAATTATTTTTATTGGATTAGTACTTAGCGTCTGAACTTTCTTGCCCAGTGCTGTTTTGATATTGCTGTCATCCTTTTGGTTTCGGCTTATTTAATTCACCATTGCGACAAAGATATTTATTTAGCGTCTGCTTCTTAACTGGCGTTTGAGGATTTCTTAGTGTAAGAAGCCACCTAAATCACTATGTTTAATTTTTTAAATTTAAAATTCAAATTACTCGTACCAGTAATAACAGATAAAATGAAACCTAGCGAGTAAAAGCTCGCGTGCGGGTGTACTTTAGTTACACTGTTTAATAAGAAGTAGGTACAATAAATACTTGGTATTCTAGTATTCAAAAGCTATAAATACACAAATTCCTTATTGTACCATTAAACACCAAAGTCATTTCAGGTTTTTTTTTTTTTGTTTTTTGATTGATTTATTTATGAACGCTCTTTAACATCTCAGGTCATCAGAGTCCCATTCAACTCAGGGCGTGAAACGGCCGACAAATTTTGCTAAGAGGCCTCTCTTTCAGACTTGAGGTTCTTTTTCGTGCCGTAAATGTACGACACGGGACCCAAGGCTTTACTTCCCTTCCGAAGGAAGCCATACTTTGGATTTTTACGCTCCGAAAAAATCCATCGGTCCTGGCCGGGTTCGAACCCGCGTTTTGGGTTTAGGAGGCATTTCAGGGTGCAAAAAATAAACTATAATTTAACATGTAAATTATTCACTTCAACAAATTCTGAAACATTTAATATCATGGTAAAAATAATGTGAATTTTAGTAATTCCGGGACACTAAACACGAAATTGATGCTTAAATGAATTGGTTAGCTGTTTTTTACTGGCAATAGTACTTATTGCATGTAAGTTACAATAAATTATGAATTCATTTTTTAGAAATTTGATACAAAATTATTTACCTTAATGTTGTCTCCTTTTGGTCTGTCCATGATATTCTGTTTAAGGAGCATACCTTTTCACGAACCAGAAAATATCAGCTAACATGGCAGCATCCCATTATCGTTGTTCCATCATCGAAATTTCATTATAGATGCGCTCGCCATGCTTATCGTTCAGATAACCAGAATTTGTATGAATCCATAAGATCTTCGAAAACTTATTCGAAATAATTTCAGCTTTGAAATTTAAAATAAATAGAAACATTTTTGTAGGTTCTCAAGTTGTTTTTCATTGTCACTTAGCGATGCTTCAAATTGATGATTTTTAAAGAGCCCCATGATTGATGAACCAATGAAAACCTGCTTTTACTTTTTTGAAAATGGTCCTGGGGAGTTTTTCACATAAGTAAGTGAATGTGTATAATCAGCTTTTGCAACATTTTTCAGAAATGTCATTTTGACGTTTAGTGGTGGGAGCTTGGCTCTGTCAAAAGTTCATGCACCAAAGGTTTCACTCTAGGCGTTAATGATTGTCTTTGGGGTTAACTTTTACTGAGCTCAACTTGTGTCATCTTATAATTGGAGGAGATGAAGATTGGATTGGATTGGAGTCTGCATTTCTTGAAGTTGATGGCTCCTGTTCTTGCTGTTTGAAGAAACACTGACATTTTCGTCAGAGTTCACAGAAAAATGTCTGGAGTTTCAGGAATGGGAATTAAAAGGTGTTCATTTTTCATCATAGGCATGATTCTCTTAATAGGAAGAAACAACAATCAGCATTATGATTGCTACGCTCTCTTCATACCATGAGCATTGCAACTGTATGAACAGTCGTTTTATCTTTCACTTACGGAAAAGTACGCAGTGCAGTATACACGTGTTGTCAATTTTGTCAGATCCCCTATCTCACAGCCGAAATACAAGAAATGTGCTTTTTTATATATGGTAATTGAACACATACTCGAAGGAAATGTCACCTCTCCATATACACAATATAGGAGAAATTACCAAGGTTTTCACACTTCTGGGGCCTTTTTACTGTCTATAAGAGAAGAATGCCAGATGAAATTATAATAACACATTTCTCATAGCAGCTCTTCCGTACATATCAGCGATATGACAACTTTCGTTCATAATAACTGAAAACTCATCACTGATTATGTGATGAGCTCGCAAAGACACTGCACAGAGAATAGTCGATCACGCGATGGCACTGTGCTGTGAGAATTGCTCTGCCAATAGTGTATAAGTGGGGACCCTATATTTAGTTGAAAACTCCCTAGTTTAAAGTCACGTCATGGCTGTAATACCAAAACTAGAATTTTTAAGGTCAATTTTTAATTAAGTGGCCACAAATTAGTCAGATGTTGCTACTCTCATTTTCATAGCATTTTGTGTGTTGAACAGTGTAATGGTTTATTAACATACTTTGATGTAGGAACACTTCAAGTTTTAGAGAATGGTCAATGCAACTCGATATATGTGCCTCCAGTTGCATCTACACTCCACTCATTCTACTACATTGTATACACATTTCTGTTTTGCTAATCATAGCATACCGCCACGGTGGCCGAAGTCGTTAAGGTGCGGACTCGTGAGCGGGAGGTCTGAGGTTCGGATACCGCCAGGACCGTCCTCCCTGACTAAGGGTTTTTCCAGGGTTTCCTCAGTCCTCACAAATGACAAATTCGAAGGAGGTACCCTAAACTTAGGCCTGGGACGTTTCCTTCCTTAAAAAAAAAATCCTTTTCCAATATATAATTTCATCTCCTGTATCACCAGTGTCTACCGCCTATGGTGCCTCGGTAGTAAAAACGGGCGTTAAACACCATTAAAAACACCTCAGCACGCAGTGTTCTGGCGTCCACATGCTTACCGCAACGTGTCTGTTGCTCTATTCGTGGCTCCAGACTTTCCTCGCATTGAACATTGGCAAATATACGCGTGAGCACGCACGCACACTGCTTCACACCATCTTTTACAAACTTAGAGAGTTTCGATATCTTATAACATTCAAATCATAATAGTGTTTTCCATTGTTCTAAGGCTGTGAGCATCTATTTCTTGGTACCTCTAAGCGGAACAGCTTGTATATAAGCTACGCAATGTGTCTAATTTTATTCTTAAATATGCACAGGTGTAATCGACTTAACTCTGGGTTGTTTATCATTACATGGTTATAGAACATTAATCCAAAGTTATTTCCATTTTTTAATCCTGTAACTGTGGTACATTTGATTACAGTTAGTAAACGACATCCATTGCACATATTGTCATGAACATGGGGATCAGTTTTAAAGTGGTCGTGAATCTGTGAAAAAATCTGTAATTTCTGTTTGAAATTTTGTTCCGTTGTTAAATCACTGAATGTTGTAAAAATTAAGTACATTAGAATGAAAGTCACAAAGGTGAATAAAAACAGCTTTTTATGATACAATTTTATAAGAATAATATATTAAGATTAGTCTTCGATGCCATCTCATGCAGTGATTCCATATTCAATAACTAACTAAACCAGATCTAAATAGAATAAGCGGAAAATGTCTATAAGCTAAGCTAGGC
Source organism: Metallyticus violacea (assembly GCA_030762175.1). Classification (NCBI taxonomy): domain Eukaryota; kingdom Metazoa; phylum Arthropoda; class Insecta; order Mantodea; family Metallyticidae; genus Metallyticus; species Metallyticus violacea. The sequence goes on from CM060846.1 coordinate 204,163,941, forward strand.
TTACGCGTGTAACAAATAGACGTATTATTTTCTGCAATCAATTACATATATAGACAACGTATTTATTCCATTTTAATTGTAGGTTCATAATAATCATTAAGTATTTAACAGATGTTTATACATTTGGGGTAAGTATATTTATAAAGAGTAAGGCTACAATTGTTAATAATGAACTTTGCATTGGCAACTACAGTGATTTTACCCAGCCCTTAAAGCTTTAGAGAAAATGAGATCAAAACAGTTTTTGAAGCGTTTTTTCACTTTGGTAGCAATTTAAAGCAACCGATGACTCCGTACTTATTTTTGCCAGCAATAACTCATTTTATTAATCGTCCGGAATACATCTGCTGCAATGCATATTGAAAAAAAACAATTGAATTAACTGGCCTGCCCACTAAAAACTCTTTAATTTGAAATTTAAGATGATACGTTGTTCTGATATTACATTAATATACTTAGAAATTTAAGGTACATAATTATTTCTTCTCTTTTAGAAAGGAATAAGAAATACTTTCAAAAATCTCCAGTAATATAGCTAGATGTATTTAGTGGATTTTAATTGCTGCATAAAATAGGGGTTAACACTTGGTTTATGCTTTTCAGAATGTGTTTTAATGTTCGTACTCAAGCAGCGAGTTCCATAACAGCACACATTTATTTTTTGGCACTACATGGATTATATATATCGTTGTAATCGTTAACTGCGACCTATCGTTTGACGTTTTAAACAACACAAGTTTAAGGTATTTTCCACATGTTACTGACATACTGAGTTTCATAAGCACAAAGTTCATGGCCCTGGGCTATTCTGGAAAGCAGACAATTAACACAAGTTTAAATAAAAATAACACTATTGTTATGTACTCACTTATGTAGCTGATCATAAACGATTTGACTACATTCGTCATGTGCACCCAACAAATGGCATGTGATCGGGATTTTGCTCAAATTGAGCTGAATAAACATTTACACTTGTCGAATAACCAGACGATGATTGGAAGGGCATAATGCGAAAATCATAAAAATTAATATACTTAAAGGAGAACAGAGTATGATTAGGAATTTAAGGGGGTTATTTATAAAGCCAATAAAATCCTTTCCCTTACTAAAGAGCAAGAAAAATGGAAAGTAAAACCTTACAAAGTCATTGAATACAAATCACATATCATAACAAGTAAAACATCAAGTGGTTCAGTTAGAGAAACATTCATAATCAACGGAAAAGCTAAGCCTGGTGAAACTAAACGGAGAGAGTTCACACAAATTAAATTCCCCCGAAAGCAGCTAAAGCAGCTACAAAATATCTTTATTAATTTTTTCCTGAAAAGCGACCTCATTTTAAAAGATTCTGGATCAGATTTCTAATGCTGAGGATTCAGGAAGTGAAGTATGGGACTCTGAATAAGCGAAGGGAAGAAATATGCAAGCTAAATTTTCCTGTTTATTATATGAATTTGTCCAGAAAATAAAAAATGCAGTTTCTAAATATTGTTGCGCTCAAAATGAACATTATTTTTCTTACCAATCAAGGTTTTTGTATCTGAAAAGACAAATAAATTTCACAACTATACATGTCCAGTATTTTCGTAAAATTTATGCAGGTAAAATACTTGCGGTCATCGTTATTTTATATTTGTAATCAATAATAATTATAATTATAATAATAATTGGTATTTTCATTGTTACAAAATACATACACATATTACAACTATATTTTATGCACGGGTCATTGAACGTACATGCTTAAATATAATACACAATTAGTAAAAGGAACATATAAATTAAAAATAAAAAAATTAGCAAACCTTTATTAGGAAAATGTCCAGGTTGTCATTTTCGGGAAATATTCACTTTTTATCGATTTTTGTGAATCCTATTCAAGTGATTATGGAAGTTATGACTTCAATTTCCTACGCTTTATGCCCGCATAAATATGATTGTAGGATAAAATAAATTTAAATTTGTAGTGTACTTCTATAGGTAAAACACACAATTGCTGCAGAACGTGAGAATTTCATTTGAAGTTAAGTATTTCTGATGCGATATTTATATTGTTTACTTTTGGAATTAAGATAGCGGGTACATTTACATTGGAAACAACTTTAACAAATCAAAACGTACTTCTTAAACACTTTATCCCTGAGGAACTTTTTTTTTTTTGAGTAGTGTTTAACGCCCGTTTTTACTACTGAGGCACCACAGGCGCTCCTGAGGAACTGAATTATATATAATTGGATATACAAATTATGTAAAGTAAACAAGTTACATGAAACAATTACGTTTATAAATATATAATTTCATGTGTTTGCACCTAAATGTGCTGTAATCATTTAAAGTTTCTGAGCTATGAATGATATGTTACGAATTTTTATGGTGAAATTGAAACATTTCTATCAGAAACATGTGAGACAAATTCTAAATTTGCATATTTAGCGTCGATTTTCCTAGAACATTCGCATATCAATGCTGGTTGTTGCATTAATTAATACCAGTTGAGGGTCATTGACAAGACCTCTGGGGGATTTTACATGTTTCCGTAGTAAAATTAGATATTATATTTGTAATCGTTACGGTCTGCGGTTTTTATATAATATACAGTTTGAGGCAACCAATGACAGGATGAAAAGTTATGAAAAAATGTATATTTTGCAATTATTATTCAAAAAACACAATCAATGGAATGACATTTTACAAAAAAATATGTGTAAAATGTAATGACAATTGTTTCAACAGGATGTTTATACAATAAATAGAGTATTTTATAATACTCGTATATTACAAACTTTTATTTGCGAAATATAGATAGTATGAAAGTACAATGTAATTGCAAGGGAATATTTCAGACGGATTTGCGACCTTGTTTTTATCAAACGCAGCCTCTTAGCTATATTTAAAGTTGATGAATGAATGAGAAACCACCATCTGGATCAAGTGGGCAGCGTTGATATCTGAGAGGTCCAGGGTTTGATCTCCAGTACCTGCTTAGTATTTTTTCTAAATTTGGGAGGTCTGGACGGAGTCGTGAGAAAAATTAAGGAGCTGCCTAATAGAGAAATCGAGTGATTCGGTCTCAAAAATCTCGTATTAGGCGGCCAGTGGGGTGGCGGCATGCTGATCACATGCTTTCATGCTACCCTCTATCAATGATGTTGCAAGACGGAGGTAGAGGCCACAGCGCTCGTTGCGACAGGAAAGATCCGCTATCGAGCTATCCACCAAAGAGAAGGAGGAATGAAGAAAAATTTGAAACTGTGATATTTTACTGACCATGTTACATTATTTTAGAGTAATTCCGTTCAAAGCAAGCGAATTTATATGCTAAAAAGAGGATGATGCTATAAACAGAACTGTAAGATTTTATAAAATTAATATTTTGATATTTTTATTAGTATATATTATCTATTATGAGCTTCAATTTTTGAAAATCAAGAATTATATATAAAAAGTGCAAAAACATTATAGGAATATTAGACAAAAACAAATAAATCTTCATATAGTAACATCTTTGTACTTTATCTTGCTATTATATGGATATCCATTATGAATGAGTGTGAGTATTTAATGCTCTCCCAAAAACTTTAAGATTATTATTATTATTATTATTATTATTATTATTATTATTATTATTATTATTATTATTATTATTTGTATTATCCTGCGATGAAGAATAATACAAATCTGCTCTTACAATTACCTATGTAACCAGACCTACAGAAGAATTCATAAATGAACAACGGGTTTTTCTTTGATAGCATATTACCTATGTTTATACTTCTTATTCTTTTACAAGATGATGCTTATAATAAATATTTAATTAAATGTGCCTAATTTTTACTATGAATATTTCTCACATTAAAATATGGTAAATATTTCTGTACTACATGTCCTGTGTAGCATGCATATATATATATATATATATATATATATATACTAATATACACGTACTATGTAGTGTATATCTTTTTAAACACTTTTACTTGGGCACAGATCCTAAGAATTTTTTTTTTATTTATTTATGGACGCTCTTTAACAGCTCAGGTCATCAGCGTCCCATTCAACTCAGGGCGTGAAACGGCCAACTAATTTTGCTCAGAGGCCTCTCTTTCAGGCTTGAGGTTCCTTTTCGCGCCGTAAATGTACGACACGGGACACACGGCTTTACTTCCCTTCCGAAGGAAGCCATACTTAGGATTTTTACGCTCCGAAAAAATCCATCGGTCCTGGCCGGGTTCGAACCTTGGGTGTAGGAGGCAAGTATGGTAACCACTACACCACCAGGACAGACAAATCCTAAGAACGCAAATATATATTATGTTACGTGACATATCAACAGAACAAATTTAATCTAAGCATTTTTACAACGAATTGCCGCCAAAAACGGTTTTATGACTATGTGTACAATACAAAAGTAGACGTCATGAAAATACAAAACTACTTTTCCAATGTGCAAAGAAGTGATGGAAAAACTTCTTTGGGTTCAGGCGCTGACCCCGCTTCTCCATTGGCATGTGACTGTTAACTACAAATATATCCTAACCTTAGTCTTATAAATGTAGTTTTCATGCCTATCTTTATTTTCGAAGTCTAATTATCTTAGTATATTGTTAATGATTATGCCATATTTAATTCACATTGTTTTGGGTAGCAGTGTTTTTATCTTTATGAAACGATGTTTAGTTTCCAGTTTTAAACATGAGTATGTAGATTTAGCAAACTTGCTCCCAGCGTTATTTACAAGCTTCAAGAGGACACCATTTTAAACATCTTTCCTGTCAGCTTCACATTTACAGTTAATTTTTTAACATGTTCTCTAAAGTGTACAATCATTTTTATATGCGTGACACATTAAGAACTTTTTTTATTTCTTATGTTTCACCCAGATAAACGTTGTAATTTTCAGGATTTCATACATGAGAATATTAATTACCTTGTTTCCAGCAAGGGCCAGAGATATGACCTTTGTGGCCTTGTCTGACTAGAATATGATTCTAATTAGTGAATACGCCGTAAATATCTAATCTACTGGGAAGAGCCCATCTGAAATTTATGCTGATGGCGTAGCGAAACACCTGTAAGAATAACGGAAGGTAATGATGGGGTGCTGTATAGGAAGTAGCAGACTGCTGGTCTCGAAGACGACATAACGTGTATGGGTATATGAATTGACTTTAGAACTGCTTCTGCAAAAACACTGTTCATTCATCACGATTTCTTGCAGGACATACATAACCTTTTACCTCTGCTCTCCTTTTTTACCAATTCAATTTACTTCCTGTGCAATTTGGGTGCCTGGCTGCTAAGACTTTGCTGGGAAAAATGTGTAGGTTCTTTGAGCAAAATGTTTTCAAGGTCAGGTCACACTGCTGGCATACGACTTTCATCCAGCTAAAGCGGATCTAATCTATGATCACCACATTAATGGATACATGTTTTTAGGTCTAGCGAAAAATGTATTTTCCTGCTAGTCCCTCATTTCAAAAACTTTTCTTTAATTTTATTCGTTGCCTGAATTAACCGCATATACCTTTAAAATCCTGCTAATTATGCCATTATGATTACTGAAGATAATTTGTATTATAACTTTACCATTTGCTATTCACTGATACCATTTTATTTTTAAAACTTGACAGAATATTTTTAGTGTGTCTTTTTTAAAACATGCGCTTTTAAGGGAAAGCGATGAACTATTATTTTTATTTTCCAAGCTCCTTCCAAATTTAAAACTTCAGGTAATTTCAGATCCTGCGTGAATGGGAACTCATTTACATCACAATTGACATATTTAATGTGTCACATCTAAAAATACTGATAGTCACTCGCTATGACCATGTCGACCGAGCGGGGTGGCTTTAGGATGTAATGCATTTGATAGGTCCCGGGTTCAAATTCCTTGGGGTTGGCATCCTGACTTTTGTTTTGTGGTTTCCCCTGATCGCTTAGACGAATTATGGGATGGGTCTTTTCTTTCCACGAGTTTTCCATTCTCCCATTTCATCTCATTGCATTACGTTGATTTTGTTACAAGGTCAAACGTGCCAAGTGAAGTTGGCTGGTGCTGTGTATGGGGTGATGGTGGCTTGCGCTTTGGAAAGGTTTCTGCTCCGGCGCCTGATTTGGAAGCGGCCCTTCGCAGGGGCTAGAACTGGTTGGAGTGAAACTCCGCGGCGTCGGGATGTTCTTTGTGGGTTCATTGTTACTACAACCGTGTTTGGCCGCTTGATGCACCTCCTTCCGGAGGTGCCCTAATTTGGGACGTAGGCACAAACGCCCAACTCTTCAGCCTTACTCAAATACCGAAATGTATCTCTCCGTCCCTAGCAATCCAATTCAATGGAAGTGCAGAGTTCGCCAAGGCATTTGTTTGTAAACGGGAGTTTGTGGTTTGAATCCCGCACGTACCGCCCTACCTGCCTGATTATTTTCCTAGGTTTTCCTCAATTCTCAATATTGGCAAATGCTGTGCGGGTACCCTAAACTTATTCCTGGATCGCTTTCTTCCCCAAAATTTCTTTTCCATTTTATAATTTCATCTCATTATCATCACATCAGTGCAATACTACAGTAGTTAAGCGGGAGTTACTACACAATGAACGTTGAAGTTTTAAACGGAAATCAAAACCACTTATCTTAAATATAATATTAACAAAATATTCTACGCGCTGTGATGTACTTCATTTCCTTTGCAGACACTACCATGGTTCAGGCTATATGTATATATTGTCAACTGGCTAATGTGGGTAACTTTGGACGCCGATCTATTCGTGCCATCATTCATTCACTATCCAGGAAAGCAACGTGTATATTAAACGAGATGTTGCAGATCGTTGCCTAAAGCATCTTTGAACAAACCTCCTTTTTATTGCTGGGGGGGGGGGGGCTCAAATGAGATTATGCAGAGCTTGAAGGCAAAGCAAAACGAATTGTAAGTTTTCCTTGCTCTTCCTCTTCGGGTTATATTTGCAATTTTCTTCAGACTGGCAAATTCATATAAAACATTATGTGTTCATGAATCACTTCCAGCTATACGGGAATTTCAATGCAATTGCACCTGATATTTCCATGGCTCCACAACATGTTCTCACATTTGGGACACTTTGATTTCTACCTGTATTTATTAATGTGATAATTTTAGTATTGTGAAAGCAGTGAGAGTTTAACAGGTAAGTGTCAATGTAAGTGTAAATCCATTTGAAAATTTTGGATGAAATATTTATTTGGCTGTTGAAAAATATAATCGGGTCATTCAGGATTTGAAATATTTTCGCCGGGAATATTGCTAAAGGAAATGTGAAAAAAAAAAAAAGTGCTGAAAAAAAGCATAAGTTAAGTACGGAAAATTCTGCAAGGCAACTTTTGATAGGAAGTGGATTTTTCATCAGAGAAGCTTACTTTTTTCAAGAATGTGCCTCTGGCATCAGTTGAAGTGAAGAGTTTTACGATGTACGGACATGCTGTCTAGAACATTCGCATCCTTCAAGTTTTAGAAATTGCGAATGACAGAGGTTCTTTATTGTAATTCTAAATAAGACGCGTACACAAAATACTTAATTTCTCTGTATTGCAAAATGTGAGATTAGTAGGAAAATTTGCGTTTTAACAAGTATAAAAATAACTGCTAACATTAGTGAAAACTTGTTATCATTTGTATAGTGCTTTGAAATATTATGTAGAAAAAAATTTGGAAGCAGAGTGAGATAAAAAAAAATCGAGTTTAAAGTCGTAATTCTGATCATGAATCTTCGCCTTAACTTCCAGATGCTCTTCCATGTCCTGTCCGACCATTGCCGTAAATGTATCCCTACTCTGTAGCAAAATAAGCTTAGAGGTCTTCAAGGTATATACATTCCAGTAGGGGAGGTTCTGGTTGTGATCACTGATCACACAGGACACGGTAGCTCGTATGGTAATCTGACTCCTATTTCAAACAATAGCCTAACATGCGACTTGTATTTAAAAAGTTATTTAATACCATACAGGAAATTGCATATAAAATTAGTCGATATTAGTTGATATTTTGAAACATTTACAGGCATTTCCATTGATATTTCGGCCATCAGCCTGCAAGGCCTAATACGGATAATGCCTTTAAAACGAAGTTATCGATGTAAAACTTGCATTCCCCGAAAGACCATGCTAAAGCTAGAAGAAATACAGGGTAACAGAATGCAAATAAAGTCTTATTTTGGTTGTCTTAGTAATAATTCCCTTACTTTTGCCCTGTTTAAAACAATGTTCCATTTCCCATTTTAAACACAGACATCTATATCAAGTGCTTTTTTATTTTAGGCATAAATTCCTGTTACAGAATCAAGCAATGAAATACCTTTAAAGCAAACTGTGAAATAAAAATTTGTATTTAAGTAATATGCGCAAAAATGTGATTATCAAAATTGTAAATATGCCTTTTGCTCTTAATCGAGTACACCACTTATTTTTTTCGACATTAGGATTATTTTTAGGGAAGAAATGTGAAATGACAGGTTTAGTTGCAAAGTATTCCAATGGTTCCACACTTACGCTGTGTTATGTCATATTTGAAGCTGCAATGTCACTTTCTGCATACCCGACATTGACGAAGTATTCACTAACGTACGTATTGTTTTTTCTTCAAGTGATACTTCAGTTAAATTTGTAAGTTTATTGTGACAAGGCGTAAACTGCTTCCTTAAAATTAGCTTTTTACGGTACCGTTCACATTTGCTAATTTGTACTTGATATGCTTTTACAACATCATTAAAGCATTTCTCAAATCTTCCGTAGCTAATTTAACATCAGTATTGACAGTATCTGCTGAAGGTATCTTATAATTTGGTGTTTAATTTTTATTTTCTTCGTTTGATTTGTAATTGTCTTAATGAGATGTACATTTTTTTAACTGCAGCGTATAATTATAATCCTAGAATGAAAAGAACACCTCCATTACACAAACCCATCTATTTACTTTACGCTTTATCAGTTAAGCCCAAAAAATTGAAATTAAGTTAATTCGTGCTTTACCTAAAGAGCACTAGCTAAAGTAGATTTTATGAGTGAGAACTAGGATTAATTTCAATTATAAGGTGCAGAAAGGACATGTGTAACAAAAACAGAAAAATTAATTTTCTTTCATTAATTTGGTAGGTGATATTTAACTCTACATACTAGGGATGTTCTAAACGTTCTGGGCCTGAATCAGAGATGTCGTGAGAATGGCCAAATTACTATGATATTTGTTAAGTATCATTCTTAAATGGCGCGCTGTAAAGTTTCAGACGCGCAAGTGTAATCAGTTGTTTGTGACGATCGCGTAACCAAACTAGTGTTTACACTTTCTACAAAATGGATAAAACTGATATAAGAGCTATGATAAAGAAATTCGTTTTGAAGGTTTTAACTCCAACAGAAATGCCGAGGCAGTTGAACTCCATATTAAAAGATTCTTTCACGTCATTTTCGGCGGTTAAAAGGTGGGCAGTTGAATTAAAGAGGGGTCATATATACATTCAAAATGATGGTCGCTCAGGGCGTCCCAAAACTGCTACGACCGAAAAGATCGTGGCAAAAACTCACAATGCCGTACTCAATGATCGCCAATCAAAGGTGTGCGAGATGGTTGACATTGTAAGCACCTCGATAGGCCATCCTCACTGCATTTAACTTTTAATATGAGAAAGTTTTCCGTTGGATGGGTACTGAGTGCATATATCTTGACTTGGCCTGTTTTTATTGCATGTATCTACCTTACCGACCTTTCAGAGGGAAGTGTATGGTAGGCAATCCCGCGACATGTTGCAGGTTGCTTCCTTATCAACCTTCTGAGGTAAATATATCGATATGCAACTCAACGACAAAGACAAGTTATATCGAGACCACTATTTTATTGCTTATACATATATTTGTGCAACATATTGATTAAAATTTGTGGGGTGCATACTTTAAGGCATAAGTATTCTTTCATCCGCCATTTAACACTACAAGAAATAATTAAGTAGCGACCATTATTTTATTGGCTATAGATATAATTGCATAAATTACCCAAAATGGTGATCGATGTGTAAAACTATGCAATAAAATGTATGAGGGGTAGATATGCTGGTGAAAATCATGGTGGTAGTGTAAAATATATTAAAGATAGAATAAATAAATATAAAGACAATTTTCACTTGTGATATTTATAATTATTAACATTGAAATAATGATGTTGCAAATTGCTAATTTGTATAAACATTTGTTCATTTTATTTACAAAAAATATTTTCGCGGTAGCTAAAATATATATACAAGATGGTGGTAGGAAATATGTTTTAACCCTGCAAAAATAAGCTGTTAAGAGGAAAAATGATACTGAATATATAAAGTAGCATTTACAAATAATTTTACGACATACCTTAAACGAACTGTAGCGGAGGTGCTTCAAACACTGCTTCCTGACTTCTACTGAGCAAATATTTGTGTGTAACTAATAAGGGGTAGCAGGGAAAATAGCGTTACTAGTGAAAACAATAGCAAGGTTTGAATGCGCAGGTTTGGATCTCAAGGTCATATGATGTCACAAGGCTGAGGGAGAAAACCTGTCTGAAACTGTATATTGGGGAACATCAAAGCACGAGGACATATAACGTTTCTCGGCGCCACTGTGTCAGGTAAACCTATTCGGACCTACAAGCCAAGTTCATTACGTCATCAGACAAGTCGAAACCTTCGCCATTGTGTCGGGACAGTGGGAACAAGATCGAACAAGTAAAGAAAAGCTACTGCTGAAAATACGGTACATTGCATAACTATGTGCTTGTAGGAATAGAGGGTGAATATACACGATCGCGGAGTACGGAATAATCCAAATAACATGTTGAGAAATAAAATATATCTGTTTGCGAAAAAAATGAAAACATGTCGTTCACAATGTTTAACTTCGCAAAAGAATTAATGTTGTGGAAAAAGGAAGTTATGTTGCAATAAAATCTATTTTCACACTGTGATTAACTTTTAATAAAAAGCGAATATTAGAAACCATAAACGCTGTAATTTTGCAAAAAAAAGTTATGTTGCAATAAAAGAACATTTTCACTGTGAAATAAGCCTTTGATAAACAAAAACGAATATTAGAAATAAAAAATAATTGACTTAGTAAAAAGAGAAGTTATGTTGCAATAAAATATTTTCACTACGCAATTGACTTATGATAAATAAAACCGAATATTAGAAACATTTTTTTTCATTTGCAAAAATAAGTTATGCTGGAATCAAAACTCGTGACAATCTTTTAAACCGTGGAGTTAAAAACTTTGGCACTTTCGAAACATTTCAAAATAATCAAAATACTCGAAACTAGAGGTCGTGGTCGTAATAAGCAAAAATTTTATTATGAACAGAAGTTATTCAAATAAGTTTATATCGTGGCTCCTGGCTTCAACTATTGATTTGGCATGATTACAAAAAAGCCGTTTTCCTTCACGCTCGTGAGTAATGCATCCATGAATCATTTCACCGACATTATAACTTCTAGATTTTCAAAGATCTTGCCCTAGAGAATACTGTTGCAAATAGAGAGAGATACAGCATTGCAAAAGGTTAGAAATCCTGTGAAGTTCATTAACGTTACAACACACGAGAATCATTCACTTGAGCCACATAAAATATGATTACTCTGGTGATGCTTTCCAAATTTAACTTACAATTGCCTCATGGTAATGTGCACAATTCGAAAGATTTGGTACACTACGTTAAATCTATCATATGTAGGCATCTGCAAGTCGAAGACATTTTTCTTTACAATGAGAGCAAAAATACCGCTAGTAATAAGGCCAAAATCACACAATCCACCCATATTCCCGATACCCAATTTGTGGAAAATGTAGAAAATATTCCGTCCTCTAGAATGCAAAGAAGCGTGACGGAAGCAAAAATTATGAACGAAACGGTAAAGTCAAAGTCTAGCTCTAGAAATCCTCCTAAACTGCCAACAAACGTCCTAAGCATGCCACATCCTCCATTGACACCATTGCTACAGAAACGATGACGAATGAAAATAGGTATGTCGTACACTTTTGCTTTTTCAATTTCTAGCCAAGAGGATGGGATTCAAACTTTAAACCAACGTTGTGGATCAGAAAATTGGTATACTTCCTGTAGATCCGTAAATGGGTTTCCCTTTCGAAATGTTCATTTATTCCAATTTGACAGTACATAAAAGTTATGGGCAACACGTTTGGGCAAGTCATTGAAAGCGCCTATATGAAGTATGAAAAATTTGATAAAACCTAAATGAGGGTTGAAAAGTTCCTCTTTCCCCTTTACTGGGTGCCTTTGATGCAACGGGATTTTACACCTGTAAACAGGGATTTAAGGAAAGGTTACGGCGATTTCCTACAATTTGTAGACGAACTTTCCACTACTATAGTTCTAACAATTCGTCCAAAACGGGCATAATGGAACTGAATACTGTCACCTGATGTTACTTAAATGAGGTTGGAGGAGCATTAGACCATAAAGGTTTTCTTATTTACAAAGGCAATCGTTATAAAAAATGTAGGGGTTTGTTTTCTGCTCTTGGTGGATTTTCAAAGCAATGCTGCCATTTGTTTAAGGAAGGTCGGAATCCACACAGTGAATCTATTGCGAATCTTATTTTGATTAAAAGTAAAACACTAAAAATCATGTCATCGCTTTAAAAATCTCTTGAAGTTTTACAAATACACTTGTTGAAAGTAATTTTAGGACAAGTTTCGTAAGGTAAATTCTTCACATTGTCAACCAATCGACGACTGACGAATCAATTCAAATGTGGCCATTTTTCAAGAGCGGCATAAAAATTGGTGGCAAAGAGGCGTTGCAAAATGTGCTTGCCGACGTGGCTGGTTCCAGATTTTTCCCAACGGAGGCGCTAAAGACTACACTGAAGAAAGAGTGGTATAATCTGAGGGAGAAAGCGGATCTAAAGATAGACTCTATGATAGGTTTTGGAAAAAAAAACCCTATTAAAATGCCCGAAAGGAAAGCAGAGTAAGCAGTCCAAGACCAAAAGCATAAGGCGTAGGGGGGAAGACGTGTTTTCATAATGGTTAACAAACATTCCGGCGAATCGTTGCTGCAAATGAGCTCTGAACTAGACATCTTTAGAGACTTATCCGTTCAAATTAACGTGATGGAGTACCTTTACATTTCTCTAAATTCTCAAAATACTCTTATGAAAAATGCCCGTATCACCTTTCATTACTCTGGTAGTACAGACGATTAATCACTTTGACATGCTTTACGTAGTACTAAAGCTGTTCGTTCCAATAGTCGCTGTCTATGAAAACGCCTCAAAAGATGGCATACAGGCTGCCTTTGTCAACAATACTGTAAACTGGTTGTTTCATCATCTAGTATCATTCAACAATGTCATCGTTTCCTTGCCCCAGCCAGGCTACCCCTATAGAACGTACTTTAAAACGCCGCTTAATTATTCAAAAGATCCTCGATATGGAAAAAAGGCATGGCAAGAATCATGTACACGTATTCGTCCAATCAAGGGATTCTGTGACGTAGCAGTTTTACCAAAGGAAGCAATGTTGTACAGCTGGTGGGAAATATTTCTAATGCACTCTTTAATCAGGAAAATGTTCTCTTGAACAACGTTAGTACCATTAAGCTGCTTTCCTCTTTTTCGCCCAATTTTTATCTGTTTTCAGAGAAAAATAATTTTGAAGGTCACATGGAAATTCAGCCCGCTAGATTGTCTTTGAAAGTCGTGAGACATTTGCCAACCATTAAGCTTGTATATCAGTAATTTTAACAAAGAGCAATGCAAAGAATCATCTCATAAATGCCGGATTTACATTCTAAAAGGAGTTAGTACCATGACTTTCAACGACCTTTTCCTAGGCCAAATTCACAGAAAGGTGATTGTGGCATTGATCACCGCTCAGACATACAACGGCAACATAAGAAAAAACCCGTACAATTTACCACCATTTAAAATTAACTCCGTTCAAATGTGTATGAGCGAACGGTCTTTTCCCTCGCAAACCCTAAAGCACGAGTTTTATTCCGGCCATTTTATCCAATGTTTTCAAACTCTAAGATGGACTCTAGATTCACTTAAGGGCATTCCATTTCCAGTGAACAGTATCCTTGCAACTATACTATTATGGTCTTTGATTTAACAGCCGTATGAGTGCCAACGAATCTTACATTTCGGAAAAATTTCACGGCACTGCGTCTATAGTTATAGGTTTTAAAGAACAAACTCCAGAACCTATTAATCTGTTGATGATTGCAGAGATTCATCAAAAATAGAAATAGATACAAATAGCACGATTTTGGTTTAATGAATACATTGAAAATACATTTTCTTTCTAAATGCCTCGTACGCGCTCATATATTTTAGGCGTGTACGCTCGGGATCAAATGTCTTCGGTAAACGTACATAATAAACAGCTTCCTATAGCACTTGTCGCCAACACTGATCCTAACACGAAAACAGGCAAACATTGGATCTACATCTTTGTTGCAAAGAACGGCCAGGGAGAATATTTCAATAGGTGCGAGTATGGCATTGGTTCTCTGTTACCTTATATTTTAAAATTTCTCAATCGGTGCTGTGGTAGACATTTGACTCACCACATCAAAAGGTTGCAAGACCAGGACAGCACTACATGTGGTCATTAGACCATTGATTGCCTATCTCATGTTACCGCGACGTGTGCAGAAAGCAACTCCTTTCAATAATTCATAGGCGTATTTAAGCACAATAATGACATCATTAAAAGTCCCTACAAAATGTGCGTCTTGCAAAGTGCTCGAAACTACACATAAAACTGGATATCGTTAAAGGTTAGTTCTGACACCGAATTATGCATTTTATCGATGAATAGCACAGCTATATTTATGTTGCTAATTCTGGTATTTTCACTTAGTTTAGAAGGAGTTTGTGACATAATTGAAAAGATGCTTCTTTACGCACCGCTCAGTGGGTTGCTCTCAGAAAGGTGAACTGGTAAGTTGTCATAATTATATAGGTGTGCGTGCGTGTATCTAATTGACATATAGTAGTGTGCTACAACTCGATCATATTTATTTACGTGTCACCGAGCGTGAAATGCCTTTGAGGATTCATAACACAACCCAGTAAAAAGATCATGCAGCCTAGCAAGAGGGAGACAACGCATCACCGCAAATAGCCGACGTGGCGCAGCCTGAATTCGTGGGACCTCTATCGGATATGTTCTTCTTGAACCGCAATTAGACCAAGCTGTGTGCGTAGGGATTTCGCCTATGGCGCCAAACATGTTTGTGTTGGCCGTAGATAAACGTGGCCATCGCAACGGGGTAGTCCTTGATTCGACAGAGTGGCAGGAACTTGTTTAGGCAAAATGTGAAATTCAGAGCTTGACTCGTCATCTAAATGTGTCTCAGCTAAGCAGTCGGCTATCCATTCATTTAACCATTTATTTGACTCTAAATATTGTCACATAAATGGGCGAATGCATATCTCTGAATATGGTGGAATGGAGGACACTAGATAGCCTACAGCGAAAGGCCACCGATATCCTTTATTACAAGAAGATAGAATAGACAGTAGTTCGAAATCAAATAATGGTCTATCGCAAGTATTTACCTCATATCCATGTTTCCGGAGAGCCGTTTAAGGAAAGGAATTACACAATTCACTAGCTATATTCATTGCGCAACAATTTAAAGTGTTCTTGGAGATGAGGTATTTTATAAAGTCTCAAGTCGTCAAAAAATGTTGCAGAAAACCTATTAAGTGACGTCACCAGCTTGGCTTGCAGGTCCGAACAGTATGCGTCGACCCGACACCGTGGCGCCAGAACACCTGTTAATTCGGTATAAATTCTTCCTTCTCTTCTGGCAACGCTACAATATTGGTATATCCTCTCCATTTGATTTTCCCCTCACCTCTGGTGACATATGACCATGAGCGAGGTTGTTTACCACAGAACGAGGTTAACATATTTATAGTAGTAATGCTATGGATATTGTACTAAAGTTTCTGCTAAATGGCCCGGTCTGCCCATAATGGAGCCCAAAACACGTCACTACTAACCACAGAAGTGAACACCATCTTTACATGTAATTCACCGGTAGATATGGAAGCTATGTTGAAGAAACTTATACGGAAGCGAAAGGTTTTATGCACCTTATTATCACTTCAATCTGCACATTACAACCTTCTCTCTTTTGCTACTCACATTAACCGGACGCCCCCTCTTGCAGAGCACTGTCTAATGTGCATTACCAGCGGTAGTGAGAAACTAGCGGATCGGGCTACATGATCCAATGTGATATATACTATGCCGTATTGACTGCAGTTTTGTTTTGTTTTATGGCAGGAAGCGTTTTCTATAAACACAAATACACGCATTGAATATAGTGACGCATTCCCTAAATGGATCTATATGGTTAAGACTCATAAATTCCTTTCGAAACCTAGAGCCACCTGAACAGAGTAAAAATACATTTGTTTTACAGTAGTTAACAGTTTCTTTCTGCATGTCAAACACGTACCCTAAGGGCGTCTTTTCTGTGTGCCATTTTTCGCAAACATTGCGCGCTTCTGCAGTCATGTTTTTTGGACAATAATAATTTTGCTCTGGCATAGGAGCTTTGTAATTTTTATTTTTCTCAATATTAAATAAGCACGGAAAATATCCTTTGGATTCCTTTTAATTAAAGGTTTTGGAAAATTGAGCCTGTGGTAGAGGAATAAAGTTTGAGTTCAAAAATGTTAAAATATTGTACCTCATTCGGATATGCAATTCTCATTCATAATTAGCTCTGTAGTCCAATTTAGGGTTATCGTGTATTTCAAGAAAAATTGTCTGCCGTACGTTTTTTAAGTTACGAGATATAACAAAAACGTCATACTTTTCAAATTTAGGATGAGTTTTGTGGTCGAATAGCTTCTTCATAGGGTTGTCACAAAATACCCAGTCTTTAATGCTGCATTGGTGACAGCAGTTACTCTTTGCATGATTGTCAATACATGAAGTACATATCTGGGGAAGGACGCAAAGATTGGCACGTGTTCAAATACATTAGTCTTGTCTTAATATAGCGTGTTTTGTGTGCACTCAAAATCTGTAAACTATCAAAATCTATAAACATGAAAGACCTTTTTTACGCAAGCTTGCGGGAGCGTAAGAGTTAATGTAACAAAATGTGGTTTGAGTCTGCATGCTTTTAAATATGGTACAACATTTTTCACTGCGCACTTGAATCGAGCCATTATTCATTTTCTCATGTTTTAAAATTTATTGCATAAGCAGCACACTTATTCTAACTCACATAGCTTTACAGGTTTAGGGTAGAAATCACCTGCTTTTAGGTGATTGTCAAAACCTTTTTGGCCCTTAAAACCCTTTTAAGAGTTAATGTAGCAGTAATGAGAGATGTGATATTTAGGGATAATGCAAAGACGATAAACATAACCAACACTCGAATTTCGAGAGAACCTTTTTGTACTTTGGTAACGGAGGCATTCAAGAAAACGTTCCCATTGATCGTCAATAAGCATGTGTTGAATGAAAATATTAAAACTTACCCATACGGATATAAAAAACAACCCTCTATGATTAAAACTAGCCAAAATGTACAAAAGCAGATATCCAATACGTTAGACACCACCACAATGCTAATATGTTTACAAAAAAAGACAGAAACTAAGAAAGAAAGAAAGAAAGAAAAAAGAAAGAAAGAAAGGGAAAGAAAGAAAAGCAGCGGTGCTGTATTTTTTCCATTAATATAGCATAAGAAAATTGCAAAAATTCATGATTGCTACATGTTAACATAACAGCATAACCTAAAAGCACGACTATTAGAGCATAAAATTGTAAAAAGTGTGCAATAATGTTATGTTCTACTGAGCACACATTTAAGTATTAAGCCTATGACCATGTTAATAACATAATATGCACTGAACTCTTCATTTATCGCCATAAGAGACCTACAAAAATACCCACGCGGTTGTTGGGAGCAAAATCTCTCAAAATA
This sequence comes from Metallyticus violacea, assembly GCA_030762175.1. Lineage (NCBI taxonomy): Eukaryota > Metazoa > Arthropoda > Insecta > Mantodea > Metallyticidae > Metallyticus > Metallyticus violacea. The sequence goes on from CM060846.1 coordinate 204,181,916, forward strand.
CGGAAACAAACCGTACTGAGACGCGAGGACGGAAGAGAGGCCTTCCTACCTTCTGCATATAACAGCTTCTTTAAGGGTACCATTCGCCACCATGACGCATCATTTCAGATAATATTCAAGGGAACAGTGTTCCTGTCCAACGGCAACAGAAAATATGTCATGAACTGATTATTCGAAGTTGGTTAGTAGATATTTTATATTTTTATCCCTTGAATACTTGCCTCACTCGCATTATTCTTTTTATAACAATTCTTTCTCTATTTTAGGTAACAACCTACTGGTACAACGGGACAGATTTCCTGCCCAAAGGAAACAGAGAACACATCTTCTTTTTACAGTGCCTACAGATGGTCCATGATTACTTCGAAGCTGGCAAGTATTGCAATCTTATTTGTATTATTGACTCACTTTACTCACTCGCATTCCTTTATATGTACAACTATTCTTACTCTATTTCAGGCAACAACCTACTGGTTTCACGACGACGCCTTCCTTCATCCGACGTCAATTACCTAAAAGCACACCAGGATGCTGGCAGCAAGAGAGTAAGATGGTAATTTTCAATCAATTTAATTTTTAGTTGCGAAACCATGCGTGGAAAATAATCCGATGCTACTTTTTATTTATGTTAACATATAATACCTCTTCATTGCACAAATGTTTGTTCTTGCAATGTGTATACAATTAAAAGAAAATGCTTCTAGGTATAATAGAAGTTTATACTTGTAATATATTTGTAAATATTTACAATATGTATATACTTGGTTAATAGGACATGAGTGAACTTGGAAATAAACAATGCACAGTAGGATATATAAAATACAGTATAAATTATTTAAGTATCTAATGTATAATACTACATTGTAATATGTACATACTATGAATATAGCATGTATGTACTTTTGAAAATATAAAATATACCCTGTAAAAGAAAAATGGAACGTCCTGTAATATTTTAATAGCATAACCTGTACATTAAAACGAAACGAATGTAGAATTAAAATAAACATAATATAAATTAGATATAGGGTGATGTTGGCCGGAGTAGTGGCCTATACTACTTACGTTTCAGTACTGGTCCAAATGAAGGCTACTATTTAGGCTAAACGTCCACACCTTACATAAAAGAATGTTCTCTTTCATCAGGATAATGTGCCCTCACATCCGTCTGGGAAAGTTACTGCAAAACTGCATGAACTTCGCTTCCAAGTGATTCCACATCCGCCATATTCGCAGGGTTTGGTTCCTAGCCATTACTTTTTGTTCCCAAACCTGAAGAAGTGGCTGGATGGACGAAAATTTACACCAAATAATGAGGTTGAAGCTGTGACAAACGATTAATTTTCACAGTTGAACAAATATTATTTTACTGAGAATGTTAAAAAGTTGGAAAGTCTTTGAACTAAATGTATTGATTTACAAGGTGACTATGTTAAGAATAAAAAACACTTTCTCTTAAACGCTGTGTTTTCTTGGTCAGACCTAGAACTTTTAGAACACCCCTCGTCCTCTGCAGAAAGAAGACATATTACCACACTAACGTAGATGCTTTACTTGAAAGATGCAGAAAGGTCATGTCTTACGTACATGTTCGCTTTATGCAAAGAAGAATGAAGATAATTCAGCAATGGCACCTCATATAATATTAGCATGAGATGTTGGTATGAGATTTTTCAGATAATATTTTATGCGCTATTTTCTAATCGGTATAAAAAATTGAAAATCAATTACTATTTATTTAAGAATACATTTAATTATGCTTTGGAAGGTCCTAAGTAAATGTTTGTTTATCATGTGAAAATTAAAATATTTTACTAAAAGTAAGACTCTCAATATAAATGCATCGTGTCAGTGTCCTTGGGTTACTTATCGATAAACTAAGGGCAAAGACATTCTAAAATAAAATAAAATCACTGAAAAGTGACCTTCATAAAGACTCGAAATTTGTCAAAGGAGCTGTAGTAATGTGTTTTGAATATGCCGGGCGCACCCATTTAAACCCCCCACCATTTTTGTCCAACATTTATCAGTATGGACCTTCATGTCCTAAAGACTGACATCAACACGGATGGGCGAGGTCATTAGGCGCGGACTCTTGAGCAGGAGCTCAGGGATTCGATTTCCACCAGAACCGTACTCCCTGACTTTGTTTCCACGGTTTTTTAATTTTATAAATTGCAAATGCCTGGAAGGTACCCTAAAACTTAGTCCTGGGAAAATCCTTATGAAGAAATATTTTCCAGTTTATCATTTCATCTAATGTATCATCAGTGTTCACCGCCTGTGGTGCAGTAGGTGTTAAAACGGGCATTAAATATTATTTAAAAAAGACTCGGTGTGTAAATCTATGTTTACCACTGCCAGAGAACTGCTGATGAATTTTCTAGTCTTTTTTTGAATTACATTAAACAAAATCAAATGGTGCAAAATGTGCAGCATCTAGTGCTGTTCAGTGATAGTGTAAAATAAAAATCATACATTAGTGAGGTTTCTGAATAATGTGGTTGGCAATGGTATGTTCAAAATAATAACTGATTATAATCCTATTCCATAGTATTCGTTCTTGCCCTGTGACAGGGACTTTGGGATGACAAATCGTCTCGTAAGGAAATGTAATAGAATATACACCGTGGAAGAATATTGTAAATTCTTGAAAAAGGGGAATATCTGATCTATTTGTAAAAAAATGGGTGAAAACTGAAGATATTCTTGCATTTAAATATAGGTGGCTCGGGCAGAATAATATCTTTCAATCAAAATAGTTAGCCGAAAAAGGCATTCGTAAGAAATATTAGGCGTTTTTTCAAATATTCAAAATGAAACAAACGGAATACAAATGAGATATGAAAGAGAAAATGTTTGCTTCTGAGTATATTGATGGATTAATCAAACACACATTCAGCCGTAAATGCTTCAATGAACCTCCGTTTTGTTCCAATACACAAAAGGATCAGAAGGTTTAATAACATATTCCTGGGGGATAAATTGATTTCTACAATATCTTGTTAAACTGGTCAATAACAAATGTAGAGGAAAATGAGAATGAATGACTAAATTATACTGTTTGTTCATGTCTGCAGCTTCATCAATGGATTTATTTATATTTATCAAAGGCTGTATAGTAATACCTATAATAATGATTATATTTTGTCAATTAATATACGACTTGCCCCCCCCTTTTTTTTCGAATTTATGAAACACGCTAAATGACAGATGCGCCTTGTGTCTATCTTTACCGTACACTCTGCTCTTCACATATTTACGCAGACAGAAAATGGCTTGAAAGCTCAGTGAATATGGTTTAAGGGACAGAATGTAGTCGCGGTATAAATTCATTCCAAAAATAGCTCACAAATTGAGAGCTGTACCGGTTTCCCTACATTCTGTAAACTTTTACTCTACTGTATACATTCCTACTTACTCCATAGAAACTCCCATTGAACGAGCCACTTATCATATGCATCGAATATGAAAATAATTTTAAAACAAAATGACGAATCTATGCAAAGCAGGAAGTGGTAGGTTACAACCAATTTAAGACACGACTACACAATGGATATTGTACAATCATATAGTTTTTAAATAAGTTAATAATTCATCTCGGGCATAATCTACATCATATAACGTTTTTTACGAAAGGCTTAATAGCTTGCGCCAAGTTAATATTGATGTTAAAATACCAAAATGAGCTTAAAACGACATTAAAGGTTTATAATATCCAAGAAAATTTTCGAGGCGAGAGCAGAGTTCCCGCACGCTCAGCTAGCATTGGGGTTTAAAAGACGCTTGTTGGCAAGCTTTGAGTAATCGAGCGGAGTTATTACATTTTGTTCATTGCTGTGTTTTGAGGATTCAAATTCGAATCTTTCGTAGTAAGTGGATTTTTTTTTACCTTTTATCTCACTTTTTTCGACCAAAGATGTAGTATTACGAAACGAAAATGAATAAGTAAACATTATCAATAAATTACATGAAATGGATGAGAATATTTCATGCCTTTTGCTGGCACATACATAATGAACAGGGTAACAAATTTATAATACGCAAATATTTTTAATGTGGGTATTAAACTTCACCGAATCAACCTTATTGTAAATCCTTCAAAATGCGAAGTGTCCGGATAGTCGAAACCTGGAATAAATCAGCCTTGCGTGTGTTCTGCAGTAAGTACTTCTAATCTTTCTACTAGTCTCGGTTGTTACTCAGATAAACACAGCAATGTATTCAAACGACAGATGTGTTGACATGTTGTTGCTCTATGGTGAAGCAAGATGTAACGCAGCGAAAGCAAGAAGCTTGTACAAGAAACGATTCTCAGGAAGAACATCACCAACTGCAGATACTTTCGAAGGGTTGAAAGGTCCCTTCGTGAATCACCTCATGTTCGGTTTGCTCCAGTGGCTTCTAGAAGTAATGAAGGAACGGTGCGTAACGCAATTGCAAACAGCTCGCATATAAGCTCTAGGACCATAGCACAGGATATGACCATTAGCCAGGCGTCCGTTTTGAGAATATTGCACATCAATAAATTTCACCCCTACCATCAGCAATTATACCAGGCTCTCTCTCAGTGTCTACGTGTGGTGTGGAATTCTAGATGATCACCTAATAGGACCCTATTGTTTCGAAGATAACCTTACGGGACCGTAATATCTTCAGTTTTTCAAAGAAGATCTGCCGCTCTCATTATAAAATGTGCCGTTGACGAATGTGGTTTCAGCAAGATGGAATACCACCACACTGATCCCTAATCGTATGGAATTACCCAAAACCAATTACGCTGCTTGTTAGTGAAGCGGACATGCCACATTAAACATGTTGCAGCATACAAGAACTTTTCAAAACTACGCGCTCAAATCTGCGAAAACCAAAGAGGGTGCCATTCTGAGTATTTGCATAATTAATTAAGTGCTTTTTCGCTATTTGTTTTTCCATACTTTACCCCTAATCAAAGACATTCATCTCATCATAGTAATTACGATTAATAAAAGACACGCATGAACCAAAAGTACAAAAGAAACTAAAAGTAAGAAAACAAAACTAAAACGGGGGGGGGGGGGGAGAAGATGCCATGTAGGATTTGAACCTGCGAAATTCCGAGTGATTTCATGAGAGCTCAACTGTTAGACCACTGAACCACTGGAAGCCTTCTCTAAAGCTCTGTCTAACGAAAAAGTTCCGTATCACTCTGTTTTCAAATCAACGAAAAAGTGAAGTTTTTAAGCTTTTGGCATAAGAACGTTTAAATGGATTAAAAAAACGCAAACAAAAAAGAAATTGCTCGTTGACAAAAGGGGCGATGTTTTCAAGCAAGACTATAATCCGAGGGTTGCATAAATACCAAAAATAAGGGCAGTTGACTCACCTGGCATTATATTTTCATTTATTAGCATTATATTCAATGTAGTCTAGGACAAACACATAAGGAAGAGGAAATTGTTAAAGAAAAACAAATTATACAATTTTTGAATTAAATATACATTAATACTTTTCATTATTAACATGTATTAGCTATTGTTATGTAAAATTAATAAATTTTTGTGTCAATTTAGATTGCTGGTTTGAATTCCTTAAATCACAATCATTGTTTGAAAAAGGCATACTTTGCAGAAAGGACATATGTACAGTTCAAAATTGACATTAGTTACATTACATGGGCTATCAGTAATTTGATGTTTTCGGTTCTATTTCAAAGGGTACTTTGAATGCTTGAACTAAGTTAAACGTGGATAACTAAAATGGAAACAACATATGAAGTTTATTGTCTATCCTGAAAATTTCTTTGGGCGCTAATGACCATAGCAGTTTTGCGCCCTTAAGCAATAATCATCTGAAAATTTCTTTTTTTGTTAGGTATGTCCTTTCTGAATCTTGCAGTTAATTTTTATTCCCGAATTTCACCAGTGATATTCCGTAATATGTTTGCATAATTTTTTCAGGAATGAAAGCAAACGGAACTTTCCTTCTAGTCAGTTTTTGGTTAAAGCATAGGATTTATTTTGCACAACTAGTTGATTTCTTTCTTATAAAATACATATATTATCCAAACTAGTTCGTTACTATGGGGGGGGGTTTCATGTCATAAATATTAAAGGTTATCTCAATTTTTTAGTTTTTCTTTAAAGAAGACGATCGATATCAACATTTCATGTAAAGCAATATTCATTTAGAATTGCAGCAGGTACTGAGCTAATAAAGGGCTCATCCCTTCCGCTAGATGTGATTTTTTTTTTTTTTTTAATTGACAGCGGGTACCATTTGTCAGGCACTTGTCAGACACGTAACATGCTAGTCCTCCGGACATGGCCAGAACAAAATTGTACGAACTTATGGAGTTCCAAGGCTGCTTTTCAGACTAAATAATAACAATGTACATGTTACTAAGTTTCATTCTTTACATCTAGGTATGCAATATTTAGAGATTATGTTCGGAAAGGTCTGAAGCGCAAACTAATCGTGCTTTAGTACATAAATTACACTACCCATACTACTAAACATAAGACCAGTTTCATATTTATTCAGGTTTGTTTTGCAAAGTTTTATGTTCGAGCGAAACAAAATATCTATTTCTGGATAGGTTATTATTATTATTATTATTATTATTATTATTATTATTATTATTATTATTATTATCATCATCATCATCATCATCATCATCTTCATCATCATTTTTATTTTTATTACTGTTACTATTATTACTGTTATTATTCACATTACTATTATCATCATCATAATCATGATCATTATTATCATTAATAATATTATTGTTATTATTATTATCATCATCTGTTATGTTTTATACAAATGTTGACTCCGTTCCATTGTTATACAGCTGTCGCCGATTTCACCCGTGAAGCACTTACACATATTGAACAAGGTCGTTGAAATAGTTAGTTGATAAATAAACTAAAATTTTGAGTTTAAAATTTGGCTGAGGAAGAAAAAGATATATTTTATAAAATATATAAAATGCTGCCATACAGCAGAGATAAGCAATCAATTTCTAACTATTGAATCATGTTTTATCGTTGCTGTAACAGCCCTACATACATCCGATTCTCGTGACATTACTTTGCGATGGAGATGGTAATTAGAATCTGACTTTGGACTTAGGACTGCATTTGTCCTCGCGTTTGGGTCACCAGCCGCTACTTTCCGCTACTCACGCGACACTAGAAGTATTGGTTTTTGTAAGCGAACGAGCCATCAGCAATTTAATTGTTAACACCTACCGAGTGGTTCTTGTGCCCACAGGCCAAATATAACAGTTGAAAGATTACATCGAAAGTGAGGCGCATCGAAGTGTTCGAAGTCTTGTCGAAATGCTCGAGGAGTCTTGAAAAAAACTACAGTCAACGCAAATGAGGCGAGCTGCCTCCTTATACACCTCAGTGAAAAGGCATCTCTATGTGGTTTACAGACGACCACTGGGTTCACAAATGTAAGCTCACGCTACCCGCGACGGTTTAAAAGTTTTAAAATATACAGAAGGGATTGGTTCGCTCAAAACTAATTAAGTCATGAGACGTGAAAACCCAGCCTCCTGACGCAACCATGCTATTTCATTATCTTGAAACCCTTTTCTTCTAACATTGAGTTGTACAATACTTATCATATAAAACTTATTATCGTAGAGTTATACAGCAGGATCCATACGTAACATCAACATGATTAATCAACAAAATAATCCCGGTTTTGTAGATTCCGGAATAAGATAAGATCATGCGCGTAGCTGTAACCTTAAACTAGCACTGTACGAAGCGACATCTCTGTATTTACATTGGGAATAGTGCAATCGGTATTTTTGGTATCACGTGCATGTACTGGTCTGCAATTTCTTAACGGGCAGCATGTTGGAACAATGAGCAAATATGAAATTTGCGTTAAACTTGGTAAATCGGCAACAGAGGCATTAAACATGCTTCGGCAAGCTTACGGCGATGATGCAATATTTAGAGGGGTACAGGCGTTTCCACAATGGAAGAATAAATCTGGAAGGCAACGAGCATCACCCGCGAAAATGTTGAAAAAAGTTCGGGAAATTGTTCATGATGATTGTGGGGGAATAATCAATTACATCGCAAACATCTTTGCTGTGTCGTTTAGTTTAGTGCAAGCAAAAGTTGAAATTTCAACACCTTGTACAAGATACAGCGTGAATCGCAGGAGGTTCTACACTCATTAAGACAGCTTCCAAAAGTGACAGAAACGTTGAGAGCGGTGATGGAAATGGTGTTCAAAATTATGTAAATAAAGTATTTTCTTTGTAAAGGAACTATTTGATAGCACCTCGTACTTAGAGGTTTATATATTCACCTATGTCATGCAGATAAATGATGGAATTTCTATATTTATTTGCCATATAGTTCTGGCATCTGCTTATGAAATTACCCATTACCCTTTTTAATTCTCTTTGAAAAGTGAAGTTGATTTCTTGATGGATGTTATGCTTTGATTCGTGTAAAATATACAAATTTATTAATTGCGTTACGATTCAGACTTTTTTCTCAAATAATCCCCTGACAGCTCGAGTGGATTCGATATGCCCATGGAATCATTATCACACGTCGTGGAGTGAAATAAAATAATTAGTAATGTTGGCACTCTTTACTTTAGGATTAGACACTTGTTTTTTCTTTCACTACTCAAATGACACTGACTGCGTAACGGGATACTTTCGGTCAACTAAACAGTCGCCCTGCTCGATTGGTGTAGCTTGCTTACTGCGCAATGGCTTATAGTTTCACTTTGCCGTGCCGGTCATCACATAATTGGTTTTCCTTGTATTTATATAGTTTTCGAGTGCGAATTATAACATAAAGATGAGTAAATTAAATCTCATTTCGGTTATCTTAAGATAACATTCACGATCATTCTTTCTTTCAACGACCTTGAATAAGTAGCTTTCATCAGCCCACGTTTCTGGTCTACATTTACAAATACAGAAATAAAGTCTTTAAACCACACTTGTATTGAAATTAATGTAGATTTAGGTATATAAAATACACGAATTTCCAAGTTTTAAGAATGTGTACAGAAATGTAGAGAAATTTGCAAAATAAACTTTTTAAAACGAACTTATCCTGAAAAAAAAAAAAAAACAAACAAAAACTCAGCCATCAGCCTTTTATCCTTAACAATACCTTCAATTTGCTGTTATAATTGGTATATGTGACGGAGATTTTATTCTGTTGCATTTTTATTTTATTTTTAAACAGTTCTTATTTGTATTAGTTTCATATAGTTTCTATCTCAGAACTTGCATTATACCCCAAAATATTCTAGGAATGTAATAAATAAAAACGGAAGAAATGTTGCAATAAAGTTCATCGGACAAACGTGCGTGGTGGCAGATGATGTGATTTGATTGATTTATTTTATGGATGCTCTTTAACATCTCAGGTCATCAGCGTCCCATTCAACTCAGGGTGTGAAACGACCGACAAATTTCGCTCAGAGGCCTCTCTTTCAGGCTTGAGGTTCTTTTTCGTGCCGTAAATGCAACGGCACGGGACCCACGACTTTACTTCCCTTCCGAAGGAAGCCACACTTAGGATTTTTACGCCCGAAAAATCCATCGGTCCTGGCCTGGTTCGAACCCGCGTTCTTGAGTGTAGGAGGCACGTATGGGAACCACTACACCACCAGGACCGGCAGATGATGTGATGAGTGGCGAAATCGATGTATTTATAATCTTTGGGTAAATAATCAGAGTGTACAGATATGCAAAAAGAACTAGCAAAAGAACTTTATAACACAAATTCAATCACCAGAAGAAATTGAGTTTTATATAAAAGAAGCAGTTGACTCACTTGACCAAATGTATAAGAACTGTACATTACGCATGCGATATTGGCCAATGACAGTATTTTAGAATGTACTGGATGAGAAGAAAGAACATCCAGATGGCTCGAACTTCTTCATAAACCTGGACTTGGTTTGGTTAGAAATGTAGTGCAAAAGAAAAGAGCAATTAGGAAAATGTCTAGTAATTTCAAAATGAAGATAAGTCCATTGAATGAAAAACATTGTTTACTAATAAGATCTTGACTACTGAAATGGGTTCGCTACAGAATTGCTGCAAACTCTGTAGAAGTTATCGCAAGAAGTATCTACAGTGTAGTGTGGCGTTTATGACATCTTCACATTTTGGGACCTCAAAATTGTAATCAGCAAGAGTTGCAGTCAATAATATATATAGAAGTAAATTTCATTTCAAAATGTTAACAAACAATTGCATGGCTGATTGTTCTTCCATCTCAAGGCTAAAAAGAAATGTTGTTACTATAATTTTAGGGCCTATTTGAGCCCAACCATTGAATTAATTTGAATTCTTATTGCATTCTTCTATTCAGCTTATTTGCATCTGTAATATTTCAGTTGTTTCATTTAATAAATGTTTTACATACTACTATGAATAATGTTTCATGCTAGGTGAAAATGTATGCTATCATTACTGGGACTAAAACATATTACCATTTAAAAATATTACATTTGGATAGCACAGTAATTGCGTGTTAAATTTGTATAGTAAACGCAATTTCCCTCTCTACCGATACACACTGTGAGTAAATATAAAAAGGTTAAAATAAGACAAATCACAAGTTTCTATTGTTAATATGTAGAGAATTAACCATTTATTAAAAAGCGTTAACCGCTTGTATTAACTTTTTAGTGTATCTGAAAGGGTAGACGAGCATACACAAAAACTGTACGTTACATATTTCAGGCATAAACAATGCATTCTGACTGCAGCCATTCATTCTTTACGATGTTTTATTTGTGTTTATAGTCCTTGGGTTATGGTTGTTTACAGTCTAATAACAGGTATAGAAGTTTGTGCGACGTTCGGAAGAGTGAGCTACACACTTGCTTGTCAGCTTGTCTCAAGAGACATCTAGTTTTGGAATACTGGAAGCCTCTTGCACGGAGCAGTGATAACCCACGCACGGAGAGCGGAAAATACTGCACCTGCCATCTGTTGAGGATATTTTATAACAGCATCATTTCTCCTCCAGTTCTCCTCCAGTTAGCGCTACTACAGTTTATTTTAAACAGGCTCATTCCGGTTTCATGAACATTTCATTGGGCTATCATAAACATTTGAAAAGCTATTGTTCAGCGGTTTTGCTATGACAAAATTATCAGTTACAGTACAGGTTTTAGAGCACAAGAGAACGAGGAAGAAGAAGAAAGGCAAACGTTCATTACTGGCAAATGTTTAATTTTTTAAGTGTAAAACTGAAATGCATTTAGGACACGTTAATTACCATTTTAAAACTACTTAGGCTGTCTTATTGTACTTTGGTATTATCAACTGGCTTTTACGATTGAAAATCTAACCTTGTACAACCCTTATAGGCTTATACGAAGATAGTGTTTTGTGATACATTGTCTTTATCTTCTTATTTATCGAGCGGGAACAGTCAGTAACACTTGAGACTGCATTCCGGATGTCCAGGGTTTAATTCCTTTTGGGCCAGCCGTCCTGACTTTGGGTTATTTCGTGGTTTTCCTGACCACTCAGGCAAAATGACGGGATGAATACTTACATTACGCTTTGCCATTTCATATCATTTATTCCTTTGGTTCTCTTTTGGTCGAAATGCCATGGCGAAGGTGGCAGCTGGCGCAGTGTGAAGGTTGCTTTCACTTTGGAAGGGTTTCTACTCCGGCTTCTGGTATGGAAGACATTCTGAGAGGCTGCACAACTCGGGGGGGAGACTTCTGCCGACACCAGAGTGTTCCATCCGGAAATATATTAGGGACCACATCTGCGGCCGCGCAGTCTCCACCCGTGGATCATACCTGCCGTTGTCTCTCTCAATTTATCCCTTCCTCCCGGTGGTGCCCCATTGGGAGCCTACGTATACACGACCTGTCCTGAGGTAGACTGAGGGGGTGAAATGTCCTCCTCCGCCCCGGTCAATGTCCGGTCTTCTGCTTTTACTAAAGTGGTGTCTTATTCAACTTTATAATATAGGCTTAACAAAAATTACTGATAATGAAACGTTTCTGAGAAGGGGAGAGAGAGCTGATGCACTAATTCATGTTAATATATTGCGTGAAATAAAGCCTTAAAGTGATACTTCAGACGAAAATAAGGTAAATTTGATAGCTTTCACTTGTAAATAAAACAATGATTATTAGAATTTGTACAATTTTCTTTAGTTATCGAGTTCTTCCGTGACAAAGTTATGTTTGCTTCAGAACTAATAACCGGAATTCGATTCATTTTCGGGAATGTTAACTGACTGATATATCCTAAATTTTCCCTGACCAAGCAAAATAACTGCCCTTTACTATTCCTTTCATCATTCATTTGTTATCGTCCTGAATAACGGTACCGAAAATGAGGCTTATTTTATAATAGGTACACATAATATATAGTCGTAATCTACTGTGAACTTTTCTCGTACTTTTTGTTAACGTTTCCTAAAACATTAATTAAGATTGATTAATGTTTTAAAATTATTAATTCTTAGATTTTTCGGAAATGTTTTCTGATCTATGGGTATATATATATATATATATATATATATGTTGAAATAGGGGGACTTTAAATGTAGATTTAGATATGTAAAATACAAGAATTTCCAAGATTTAAGAATGTGTATTGAAATTTATAGAAATGTGCAAAATCCACAAACTTTACCAGAAAACCTCAAATTTGTAATTACAATATTTATGAAAACATATTTCTTTGGATTTAGTAATCGAATTTCCAGTTAAAAATGCTTCTCGTGGTAATACCGAAACTGTAAATTTACCTTGAAAACCGTTTATTATGAACAACAGAGTAAGCTTTTTTTTTTTTCCTGTGCGACTCATGGTTTATAGTAATAAGTTTTTTTCATAATTTTTGGAGTATTGATTCATCAAATTATCTGATTACCGGCGGAGTGTCTGGGATTACACCTGCCGGTAACCATCGCTCTGTATAATCTGGATCGGACCTGGTGGTGTAGTGGTAACCATACTTGCCTCCTAAGCCCAAGATTGAGAGTTCAATCCGGCCAGGATCGATGGATTTTTTCGGACGTAAAAATCCTAAGTATGGCTTCTTTTGGATTGGAAGTAAAGCCATGGGTCCCATGTCGTAGATTTACGACACGAAAAAGAATCTCAAGCCTTAAAAAAGAGGCCTCTAAGAAAAATTGATCAGCCGTTTCACGCCCTGAATTCAATGGGATGCTGATGACCTGACCTATGTTAAAGAGCATGCGTAAATATATATTTATAACCTCAGAATGATCCTTATATTGAACGCTTCTCGTTTTGCGAAATATGTTAAAGTAACTTACAAATCGCATTACGGTTTGGAAATCAATCAGCAATAAAATTCAGGTCAAATATTCTTGTGACAGCATGTGCGTAATTGTTACAGACATATGAAGCATAAATAAATTTTCGTTGTGGAACAGAATAGAACATTATGCCTAATATTTAGTGTTCGTAGCAGTACAAGTGGATTAGGCAGATTTTTTTCTTCACTTAAATTGACAGGAAGTGTTATGGCACTCAAGACCAACGTTGAAGTTTGCCACCTCCGTCGGCCCCTACTCTTGCAGCCCTGCTGGCCTTGAGCGATTGTTTATCGGGCAAAGCACTCCGCCGCGTCGGTCAAATGAACGATCCCCATATAGGAGAGATTACGAGTTCATACATTTATATCTATAGATTTATTAAATGAACAAATAAATCCCTTTTAATTTTTATTGAATTAATGTTTAGACAGTTTAGACAGTTTAACAGTTTTCAGTGGATTGAAAACTCAACAGTCACCACCCAGAGCAAAGTGATACTGAAAAATGTGACATATCTACATTGAGAGAAAATGAAGTTGCAAGTCATATGACTTGTGTTACTTGTTTTAAGATTGACAACTGCATAAAACAAAGATTTTTTTTTCATTCCATTTTCTTTTATTAGGTCCAGTGACAGCTTTTTGCACTTGGAGTATCTTCCCTGTTGTGAATTACTTTTACTCGTTTGTTTAGTTACCACGCTGCATATGACACGTGCCCCACTTCTCGCTGATTTTTCTCCCTGAATCACTTAAGTTGCTGAAATATCAGCTTTTCTCTTGTCACAAAAATCTTTTTAGAGAATTTATTTTATCTATACTGTGTACGCTTTCCTTGGCATTTTCAGTTTTTTCCCCATGGCGCGTTTCTGAAGGGCCAACACACGCTCTATAGTGAAAAGGGAAGCATATCTTCCTTTGAGTACCAATATTGATATTTTGACACAAAGACATAACTCTGTACTTACCAGTAGTTGTAAAAAACAATTGTCATACAATGGTCATCCCCTCCAGTAATCTTTTAACCTGGCATAATAATAAGGTAAAATTGTACAAATTTGATTACAGTGTTTAAAATTTAATAATTTAAATGCTGTAAATACAATATATATATATATATATATTGTTATAAGTTATAATAATGATGATGTTTTAAATTGGGAAATAATCTTTTCAAGGAAAGAAACGTTCTTGGCCTAAGTTTAACGTACTTTTAGATTAATACATTTACCTTTAATGAGGACTGAGGAAAACTTGGAATAAACCTCCTCCTGTCGAGAATCAAAACCCAGAACTCCCCCTCGAGTCCGTGCCTTAAAGATCTCGGCTACCCATGGCGATAATAATATTGTTAATGATATTATTTTGATAATATTATCAGTGGAAAAGAGCATTGTGAAACAAAGAGGAAAATTGGAAATAATAACTTAGAATCTGGATAAAAATAAACTAAACAATGAAGAAATTTAATAAAAATATTTTGAAAATAATTGGGAGGAAACTGAAAAACGTGTATATAGCAATATCATATTTCCCTTAACAATATTACAGGTTTCATGAACACTGGATTTAAACCATTGAAAGGAAAACGTGAATATAAAGACATTCGACATTGATTTTTCTTAGAATGTAAGAGTGTTAACAAAATTAAAAATTATCTAAAGAAAAAAAGTTACACATTAATGTGTATTTTGAAACAAAAGCATAATTTTAGATATAAAATTATTGAAATTACTTACCAAACCCACCTTTCTCACAGCTGTTAGGTACATCAAAAACAATATAAAGGTTTGTCACCATATTAATTGTGTATCGTTTTCTACATATTATATCTCCTATACGAAAATAATAACATTAAAATAAATCTTCAAATATTATTTATATTGTTTACCTTGTAGATTTTGTTATTTTCTGACAAATTTCTTTACTTGGATAAGGCGAGTTTTTCATTTGAGAAACTCAAGGATAATCCTGTGCAAAGACACTCTTTACATTTGTAAAGATCTCTTTACAGAACACCTTCTTTGCTGCTTAGGACGGAAACTGTTTTTCGTCGTTTTATGCATGAATCGCAGACATGAAGCTGGTTAGAGTCTGGAGAACATCTATAAAATCTACCCACACACTTGCCTTTAAGACTTCTTTAAGACGTAATTTTCAAAAATAATTAATTTTAGTTCAGTGGTATACATTATTAGAACTTATGCCTAATACATCATATATGAACTGCAACTGGTCATTTCCGCATTAGCTCACATCTCTTCCTGTCGTGCGCGATTCAAATACTTTCTGACTAATCCCGAGTGGAAAGCAGTGGGAATCAAAGGCTGTTCTTACTCTGCCCTAGAAACATGCGTGAACTTTAGATTGGTTCGCGCTGTATTTTCTCAGCACAATCCAAAATGTGGAACCTTTCTCTACTCAAAATGAGATTTTAAGCAATATAAAATTAGATATAACGTTTTTAATGTACATTTTCCACATATAAACCTAAAAAATACTGATTTCGCATAATTTTAATCCTGAATGTTACCCTGTGACGCTGGTGGAAGGTCTGCGGTTCAATTCTCGCCAGGGTCGTTTTCCCTTACTGAGGTTTTTCCAGGTTTTCCTGTCCTCAATGGCAAATGTCATAAAGCTACCCTAAAACTTAGGCCTGGACAGTTTTTTACTTAAAAAGGAATCCTCTATTAATTAATAATTTCATTCCATGTGTCATTGCCTGTGATGCCTCAGCAGTAAAGGCGGTTTGAAGCACTATTAATATTAATAATAGCACTAATAATGCTCTGTCCTTTCAACCAAATACAAAGCATCATATGTCTGCACACTGCATCATCCAATGTAGAGTTGAATGAAATATTTTAGTACTAGGTTACCACTATAATTCTATCGAACACAAAAATTCGCGCTATCCTTGCCATTGGATAAGGCGAGTTTTTGCTCTTAATATAGCCAGCCTAATGGCCATATAATAAACGGTTGATAAGAACAATTTTGCTTGAAATTTGCTGACCAGAATAATTTTGCACTAACTGCCATAATTAACCTGATTTTTTTCTCCTTTCCCATTTAACAGTAGATTTCAGGATTCTGCAGAAAAAGGATCAGATAAGTTTGGCTCAATCCAAGAACATCGTGAAGTACAGAATTTCAGATATACTAATTTTCATACTTTTGGGTGAGGCGAGTTATGCACTTGATACTCTCGCTTGAAGATATGCTTGGAAGCAATGTGGTAAGCTCTTGTAAGCAACTGAGAGCATGTTTAGTGATAGACTCATCAACAAAGGGATTATGGCCAGTTCACTTACCAGATCTTGGTTTATGAAATATTTGTTAATGTGAAAATATTAGAAACAGTAGTCCACAGGAGCAATACATGATCTGTTGATGCTCTGGAAACCAAATCATGATAGTAACAGTGCAATAACAGCAGCAGAAGTGTAAAAAATGTCACGAAACATTTTTCAGGATGTCAGATACGTTTCAGAAAAAGTAATAATCTATTTCAGCATAAGCATGTTCAAATTATCAATGAATTATTATGTACGAATTTAATTTAGACCACCTCAGAGATCTAGCAGTAACGTTTGAATTTCCCATGTGACGGACCCGGGTTCGGTTCCCGGTTGGGTTAACTTTCTAACTTAAGTTTTTCAGGGATTTTCCCTAAGTACTTTAAGCGAATACATTGGCATTTTAGGCCACAAATTCCCGCTAACTCCTAGGGCCGAATCATCATTTTATTCTTCATCTGATACAATTTATCTTAAGGTAGCGATGCCATAATCATAAAAAGGTAATGAATTACTTCTTGTGCTACACCCCAGAGGCAACTAAATGAGTATGAGAGACAGTCGACGCATTTTTCGCTAACGTTATCCTTACTCCCCCAATGGAAGATGCGTAAACTCCGGACTGGTTCGCACTGTACTTTGATCATTTGCGAAAACATTCTAGATTCTCCTCTATTCAGCGCTATACACCAAAACAAATTACGAAACTAGGAAGACATGAAGCTCTTCTTAGTGAGTGGGGTATGTAATTAAGTATTCGGAGTCCCATTCCTATTATATGGTTAAGATTTTAAAAACTGTCAAACCTTATCAGTAATATATTTCGTTATCTGCAATGCACATTTAAAATGAAATTTATTAAAAAAAAAAAGACGCATTGCATATATTTCACCTGTTAATGCTTTTATGTGTTGATCTTCGTATAGTTTTATAATTGCAAAGTATATTGAGTAATGAAAGTGTTATAAAATGTATAGGACTTAAAAACTACATTTATTTAGTCATTGAATTTTCCCTAATATAAATAGGCTATTTATATTAATAGAAATTCTGTTAATTAGCGTTGTATCTGTCAGTCTGCAATAGGGCTGAGGGTTTCAGCTCAAGTTAATCGAAGACTGCCGCAATGATCAAGGAATGCATGACAAATCTGCTCCAATTTCTGATCAATAGCTGCTTAACATAAAGCGTTTCAGGCTGCTAGGTTTAAATGTAAAAAGCATAGTATTAATCGTATCACGAGCATTTGTTATTTGAAACTAAGATATTTTCTTATCCCTTATTTTAAATATATTTCCTGTTTGGGTACAGCATTTTTAATGGATTGAAGTAATATCCGTCTACAGAAGCATAATGTGATATAAGTTGTGCTTGTTTTTATTTGGCATAGATTTATATAAGGCCATTATAGAGAGATTGGCAATACTGTTTAAAAGTAATTCCTAACCACGCTCTTAGAAACACCATTGCATAATCAATGAATTTTTAATTGTGTCATTGTGGGACAAGTGCTTGGATAATAAGAGAGAGAGAGAGAGAGAGAGATAATGATTAGTGTTTAACGCCCGTTTTGGCTACAGAGGCACCACAGGCGATGGAAACTTATGATAAATGAAATTATATATTGGGAAAGGATTTATTTTTTTAAGGAAAGAATCGTTCCAGGCCTAAGTTTTGGGTACCTCCCCGGCATGAGAGAGAGAGAGAGAGAGAGAGAGAGAGAGAAAATCTAATCTTGTAGTATTCATAGGTAACGTTTAAACAATATCACACTTTTGGCGAGTGATCTGCAAATATGTGCTGGTAAGGCAGAGGAGAGCAAAAGGAGACACAGAAAGACCCACAATACCACTAACCGCACGCATTTTCACAAAGGGCGAACGGGCCGCTAGTTGTTGGTTCGATTCCCGTCAACGACAGTTATATATAGAATTCAAAATATTTCTCCTTAAAAGTTACGAAGTAAAAATAATTGAAAAACATGCCTAGTTACGTTATAAGAAAGCAGATGCTGCTCGCGTCGTTATTCAACTGTTTTGGCATATTTATGTAAATCCACCCTTCACTCCTAACAGAATCTATCAAGCCCATACAAGATTAAAAAGTGCCCATGTAGGACGGATTTATTGGTAGGAATGTTTAGTCCCTAAGTCCCGCGGCCTGACCCCTTGTGATTTTTTCTCTACATATCCTGAAATGACTGAAATTTAGCACCCATCAAGAGATTTATTCCTTTTCACGAGATGAAATACATCAAATTATGTTTAAATGGATATTCACCTCACTGCCAAGAATGCGTGGACATCAAAAGGCGAAACTTTTCAAAACCGCCGTTCTTAAAACTGGTAAAAATTATTAGTGGCAAGAGCCTCTCAGTAGGTAAATATCCCCGGTGAAAAACCCATTTTCAAATAGTTATGTTCGCAACACTGAATGCTACCCAGCAACTAGTATACAACGACGTCATCACTGCCTTTACAGTACAATTTCAAACAACGTAGCTGTAAGAGAAATCTAAATGAAGTCTTTACTGCCTTCGCAACACAATTTCAAACAACCTACCTGTTAGAAATAAACTAAAATCGTCGCCCCAACAAGCATATCAACATTCAAACACGAGAATCATTTTATTAAATAAATTTTTATATCTGGAGCAAAAAGTAACATATTATTAATCATAAATTAACTTCTATTATATTGGAAAAATTGAAATGCACTTAATCATATTACAATTTCTTTCAAGGCCATAATTTTCCTTACATCTGTGGAAAAAGCTGGACATTACACCATTTTCCCCCCCTAGAAGTGCTAGAACAGAAACCTCTTACTCATCTTACTTACTCATCCCACAACACGAGCAAGTAGATTTCTGCCGATTCCCGCAACGCAACTTTTCCCCAATACTCAATAGTAGCAATGGGCATATCGAATGTTTCTCACTATCAGTTGATAAACTATAGTGAGCAAGTACAACACAATACTTTCATTCTATAGTTTCATTCGCTTCTAACATTGTTTCTTGGTGCATCATGGGTAATCGAACCTCTGAAAAAATATCTCGTATATTCAAATATTACTTGTTTTAATTGCACGTTTAATCTGTTATAAGCGTATAATGTACTTTGCTATTAATGAATGTGAAACAGATACACTGTTGCTCTAATCTAATCCATCTGGTTGCTAAACAAAGGTGAAGTACAACCGAAGGTTTTCATTAGCATTTAATATTATTTCTGGGTGCTTCATGGGTAATCTAACCTCTGGAATAAAGTGTCTTATATTCAAATACATATTATTTTTTATATATGTTTAAAGTGTTATTCGGTTATGAGCACATTATAAGCAAATAATAATCTTGTGTTATTAGGAAATGTGAAATACACATGGTGTTGCTCTAACCTAACCAAACTTTTTGCTAAACGAAGGTGAAAGTGGAACCGAATGCTTTCATTTGATAGTTCCATTCGCATTTGATATTGTTTCTTAGTGAACCATAGTGTACCTCTTGAATGCCGTAAATTCAAACTTGACCTGTTTTTATTATGTGTTTAATGCTATTATTGGGTTATAAGAAGGATATAAGCGTGTAATATGCATGTGTTATTATGAAATATGAAATACATATTCTGTTACTCTAACCTAACTGTTAGTTGGTTACAAATTCAATGATATTTCCATGACCAGGTAGCTACCATAGCTACATACAAGAAAACGTCGTTTCAAAACATTCGTTAGTAACCAGAGTAAGTAACTAATAGTTTCCAAGCTGTAGCAAATACGGTAGGGGGAAACGGTTTCGTAAAACGAGTGAAATATCGGTTGTTTACAATAAGTAGTACCTGATATTAGACTATAAATTATTTTTTCCCGCTTTTTTATTTATTTGTTTATTTTGCGAGTAACATTGCTCATTTTTACAAAGTTAAAGAGTTTTCTGCTTCGCTGTTGTATATTAAAAGTCGAACGAGGGGCGAAAATATTCTTTGATTGCAACATAACATCTTCTTTAAGTGAGAAATGTTTATACATTTGCTTTTATATAGTATACAACCACACAGCGTGACTCACATCTACCTTTCAATAAAATTAATCGCCTTTCCCACCATATCTTTGCAGATAGATATTCCCGCCATACTGTATACTAATGCCCCTTCTCTGGCTGGTCTATGTCGCAATAATGCATACCACAGAAGGTCTGTAAAACCTACATGTCGGTAATGCAGACACATTTTGCGGTATTGCCTAGCCCTACCCCTAAAAGGTCGATAATGCAGCTAAATTCTAAGAAGTTCTTATGTTACAAATATATCTTATGTTGCAAAATAGTATTTATATTGCAGAAAAAAAGTTCTTTTGTTGCAAAAGAACTTTCTTATCTTGCAAAACTTTGTTATGTCACAAAAAGTTCTTATGTTGCAAAATGTTATTAAGTTGCAAAAAGTTCCTACTTGCAAAGCGTTTTTATGCTGCCAAAAAGTTCTTATTTACAAGAAATACTTATGTTGCAAAATAGTTCTTATGTCGCCAAAAGTTCTAATGTTGGAAAAAAGTTGGTTGCAAAAATTTTCTATGTTGGAAAAAATTTTTATGCTGCCAAAAAGTTTTAATGTGGCAAAATAGTTCTTATGTTGCAAAAAGTTCTTACAACGCAAAAAGTTTTATGGAGGAAGAAGTTCTTATGTTAGAAAAAAGTTCTTATGTTGCCAAAAGTTCTTATATTGAAAAAAAAGCTATTATTTTGTAAAAAAGTTAAAGTTTTAGTTTTGCAAAAAAGTTCTTCTAATGTAAAAAAAGTTATTTTGTGCAAAAAATTGAAAAGATGCAAACTTTCCTATGATGCAAAAAGGCAAGTCATGCTGTGTAAAAATTATTTTCTCCCGGGATTGTCCTTTAATGACCAAAAAAAAAAAAAAAAAAAAAAAAAAAAAATTAAAATTAACAACTGTTGAACTTCCCAAAAATATCTAATTTTATACAGCATTATACAATTTTTATAATATTATTTAGATACTTGTTCATTTGGTTTATTTATGGACGCTCTTTGTCATCTCAGGTCGTGAGCATCCCAATTAATTCATTTAGTGAAACATTCGATGAATTTTTCTCAAAGGCCTCTTTTTTCAGGCTTGAGGTTCTTTTACATGCTAAAATCTACTACTTAGAACCAACGACTTTATTTTCCTTCCGAAAGAAGCCATACTAACTCCCGAAAAATCCATCGACCCTGGGGTGGATTGAATCCCCGATCCTGTTTTTCCGAGGCAAGTATGGTTACCACTACATTGTCAGGGCCGACTTTTTAGATGTAATAAAACACGTATCTGTATTAACTTTCTGAAATGCTCAAAGCTTTAATGCAGTCACTAATAGTATGGTGTGTGTTCTCAATAATTAAAAACGCAAAAGTTCATACTTTTCACTTCTACGCACTTAAAACATTCCAAATATACACTACGAATCCTGCATAACAGTCCATTTTAGGTAATACTTTTTTCCGCTGTTTATATTAAATAATCACAATCTTTGCGTACTTTACCATTTTTAGACTGTTTCATCAGTTTGTCTGCGTATTCGAGCTTTTTCACATGTTTGCAAGTCGTTTTGCCTATACTAGCTTTTTCTTATAATTTACAGTCTTTTAGACCTCCTAGCTACCATATCAGTTCCATAAGAAATTCTTCCAATATTTGTATATTTGTTTTTCTAATTTTAAACAAATTCACCCAACGTTTGCCTTTTTAGAACTTTACGCTAGTTTCCACAATAATTCTGCTTATTCTACTAATAATAGCATTTTTCACCGGTTTCTGAATAATTCTCCTTATATTTGTCAATGTTTGCTTTTTTTCAACGGTGTTGATAATAGATTTGCATATATTTGCCTATGTAGATCATTCTCTTACAGACCGCCACGGGTGGCTGAGGTCGTTAAGGCACGGACTCGTGAGCGGGAAGTCTGCGGTTCGAATCCCGCTAGGACCGTCCTCCCTGACTGGGGTTTTTTCCAGGTTTTCCTCAGTCTTCATAACTGGCAAATGCCGGGGAGGTACCTAAACTTAGGCCTGGAATGCTTCCTTCCTTAAAAAAAAAATATCCTTTCCCAATTTATCATTTCATCTCATGTACCATCAGTGTCCACCAAAAATTCTCTTACAGTCAGCGAAAACCTTATGTCTGCCTGTGATTATTTCAGAATATTTCCTATTGTTCCAAACGAAATTCTGCCTAACCCCATATTTTAGCCCACATTTTTTGTAGTTTATATAAAACGACCGCTGTTTTTGTCTACTTTAGAATAAAAACCCACTTCCTCAGTCATTCAGCTTACATATATTTGCTAATTTAAGCCTTTTTCTTGAAGTTTGAGAAGAAATTCTACCATTTTCTAATGGTAATGGACAAACTGCAAGACTTCTAACTTTAGCCCTTTTACGTAAATAGTGGTTAATACCTGTATCATTATTCATTGCCAGCAATAGAGTACATTTGGAGTGTTTAGTTTAAATGGGCATAAGTGAAAAGTATGAACTTTTGCATTCTGTAATTATTGAGAGAACACACCATACTGTTAGTGGCTGCATTCAAGCTTTGACCATTATAGAAAGTTAATACAGATACGTGTTTTATTGTAACTAAAAAGTCGGCCATGGCAATGTAGTGGTAACCATAATTGCCTTGAAAACCAGGTTCGGGGGTTCAATCCACCCAAGGATCGATGGATTTTTCGGGAGTTAATATGGCTCCTTTCGGAAGGAAAGTGAAGTCGTGGGTCCTAAGTAGTAGATTTACGGCATGTAAAGGAACGTCAGGCCTGAAAGAAGAGGCCTTTGGGAAAAATTTATCGTCTGTTTCACTGAATGTATTTATTTAGATGCTGATAACCTGAGATGATAAAGAGCGCCTGTAAATAAACCAATTAGATACATAATAACTTCTTTTTTGAGAAGTTCAGCAGTTGTTAATATTAAATGTTTTTTTTTTTGATCGTTAAAGGACAGTTGCGGATGAAAATATTTTTTACATAGCATGACTTACCATTTTGCATCATAACAAATTATGCACCTTATCAATATTTTGCACAAAAGCCCATTTTTTGCATTATAAGAACTTTTTGTAAAATTAAATTCTTTTTCCAAAATAAGAACTTGCCTCAACATAAGAAATTTTGGCAACATAACAACTTTTTTCTAACATAACTTCTTGCACCATAAAATCTTCTTTTCATTATAAGAACTTTATTGCAACACAAGAATTGTTTTGCAAAATTTTTGGCAGCATAAAAATATTTTGCTACATAAGAAATTTTTGCAACACACCTTTTTTTTCCAACATTAGAACTTTTGGCGACATAAGAACTATTTTGCAACATAAGTATTTCTTGCCAAATGAAAACTTTTTGGCAGCATAAAGAGTTTTTGCAACGTAAGAACTTTTTGCAACATATGAAATTTTGAAACAAAAGAACTTTTTGCAACATAAAGTATTCAGAACAAAAGAATTTTTGCAACATAAGAACTTTTTTCTGCATAAGAACTGTTTGTAACATATGAACTTCTGCATTAACCCAATAAGAGTCTGCATTACCGACATGTAGGGTTTACGGACCTTTTGTGCTATGCATTACTGCGACATAGAGCGGCTAGAGAAGGGGCATTATTATACAATATGGCCGGAACCTCAAAGATATGGTGGGAAAGGGGATTATTTTTATTGAAAGGTAGATGTGAGTCACGCTGTGTGGTTGTGTACTATATAAAAACAAATGTATAAATATTTCTTAGTTAATGAAGATGTTATGTTGCAATCAAAGAATATTTCGCCGGTCCTTCAAATTTTAACATACAACATCGAAGCAGAAAATTATATAGTTTTGTATAGGAATAAATAAACAAATAAATAAACAAATAAAATAAAAAAAATAAAAAGCGCAAAATTTCTTGCAAAATAAGTACTTTTTGGTGCATAAAATTTTCGCAAAGTAAGAATTTTTGCAAAAAAGAATTTTTTCAAAAAAAGAACTTTTGCAAATTAAGATCTTTTTGTAGCTTAAGAAAATTTTGAAACATAAATTTTTTAGCAATATAAATATTTTTTGTAAAATAAATTCCTTTTGCAACATAAGAACTTTTTTCTCCAAAATAAATAATTTTTTTGCAAGGTAAGAACTGTTTGTTACATTAGAACTTCTTTGAATGTAACATCATTACCGAAATTTTAGGGTTAGGGCTAGGTAATACCGCAACATGAGTCTGCGTTACCGATATGTAGGTTTTATGGACCTTCTGTGGTATGCATTATTGCAACATAGATCAGCAAGCGAAAGGGAATTATTATAAAATATGGCTGGAATACAAAGCTGTAAAGATATGGTGGGAAAGGGGATTATTTTTATTAAAATGTAGATGCGAGTCACGCTGTGTAGTTGCAAACTATATAAAATTAAAGGTATAAATATTTCTCAGTTAAAGAAGATATTATGTTGCAATCAAAGAATATTTTTGCCTAGCGTTCGACTTTTAAAATACAGTAGCTAAGCACAAAACTGTTTAAATTTGTAAAAATAAGCGATGTTAAGCACAAAATGATTATAAGCGATAATTTCTTGCTATATAAGAACATTTAGGTAGCATAAAAAGTTTTTGCAACGTAAGAACTTTTTGCATCATAAGAAAATTTTGCAATATATGAATTTTGCAACATAAGAACCTTTTTTTACATAAAGTTGTGCAATATAAAACTTTTTCTGCAACATAAATACTTTATTTGTAACATAAGAACTCTTTTGCAACACAAGAACTTTTTTCTGTAACATAAATACTTTTTGCAACATAAGAAGTGCTTATAATATAAGAACTTCCTGAATAAAGCTGAATTACCGAACTTTTAGGGATAGGGTTTGGCAATATCGCAACACGAGTCTGCATTACCGACATGTAAGTAAAACGGACGTTCAGTGGTATTCATTACTGCGACATAGACCAGCCAGAGAAGGGGCATTGGGGGAAACACTGACATGCAAAGATATGGTGTGAAAGGGGATTATTATTTATTGAAAGGTAGATGTGAGTCACTCTGTATGGTTGTATACCATATAAAAACAAATGTATAAATATTTCTCAGCTAAAGAAGATGTTATGTTGCAATCAAAGTATATTTTCGTCCCACGTTCGATTTTTAGCATATAACAGCGAAGCAGAAAACTGTTTAGCTTTGTAAAAATAATCAACGATGATGAGCACAAAAAAAATAATACGTGAAAATTTCTTGCAAAATAAGATTTTTTTAGTGCATAAAAATTTTTGAATCTTTTTGTAACATAAGCAAGTTTTGCACCATGAAAAATTTTGTTACATAAGAAAGTTTTGCATCATAAGAATTTTTTAATATAAGAACTTTTTTCTGCAACATAAATACTTTTTGTAACATAAGAACTTGTTTGAATGTAGCTGCATTACCGACATTTTAAGAGTAGGGCTAGGCAATACTGAACATGAGTCTACATTACAGACATGCAGGATTTACGGACCTTCTATGGTATGCATTACTGCAACATAGACCTGCCAGAGAAGGGGGATTGTTATATAAATGGCAGGAATACCGACCTGCAAAGATGGGGTGGGAAAGGGGGATTATTTTTATTGAAGGGTTCATGTGAGTCACGCTGTGTGGTTTTAGACTATATAAATGCAAATGTATACATATTTTTCACTTAAAAAGATATTATGTTGCATTCATAGAATTTTTCGCCCCGCTTTCGAATTTTAACGTACAACAGCGAAGCAGAAAAATGTTTAACTTTGTAAAAATATGGGATGTTAGGCGCAAAAAAAAAAAAAAGAGCCAAAATGTCTGGCAAAATAAGAACTTTTGGGCAGGATAAAAGGTATTTGCCAAGTAAGAACTTTTTGCAACATAAGAACTTTTGTAACAGATTTGCAAACATAAGAATTTTTGCAACATAAGAAATATTTTCTGTAACATAAATACTTTTTTTGGAACATAAGAACTGTTTGTAACATTAGAACCTCTTTGAATGTAGCTGCATTACCGATCTATAAGGGGTAGGGCTAGACAATAACGCAACATCAAACTGCATTACCGACATGTAGGGTTTACGACTTTCTGTGGCATGCATTACTGCAACATAGACCAGCCAGAGAAGGGGCATTATTGTACAATATGGCGCGAATACTGATTTGCAAATATATGGTGGGAAAGGGGATTATTTTTATTGAAGGTTGTGTGAGTCACCCTGTGTGGTTTGTACTATATAAAAACACATGCAAAAATATTTTCACTTAAAAATATGTTATGTTGAATCAAAGAATTTTTCCCCCCGCGTTCGACTTTTAACATACAACAGCGAAGCAGAAAACTGTTTAACATGTAAAAGTAAACGACGTTGAGCGCAAAAAAAAAAAAAAAAAAAAACCATGCTCGAAAATTTTTTGCAAAATAAGAACTTTTGGCAGCATAAGAACTTTTGAAACAAAAGAACTTTTTGCAACATAAAAGTTTTTGTAACGTAGTTTTGACAACAAAATAATTTTGCACATTAAGAACTTTTTTCTGCAACATAAATAAACTTTTGTATTAAAAGAATTTTTCTTTTGCAACATTAGAACATTTTTCTGCAACCTAAATACTTTTTTGCAACATAAGAACTATTTGTAACATAAGAATTTCTTTGAATGAAGTTGTATTACCGACCTTTTAGGGGAAGAGCTAGGCAATACCGCATAATGAGCCTGCATTACCGACATGTGGGATTTACGGATTTTCCGTGGTATGCATTACTGCGATATAGACCAGCCAGAAAAGGGGGTTTTTATACAATATGGCAGGAATACGGATCTGCAAAGATATGGTGGGAAAGGGGATTAATTTTATTGAACGTTGGTGTGAGTCACTCTGTATGGCTCTATACTATATAAAAAATGTATATACATTTTTCACTTAAAAAGATGTTATATTGCAATCAAAGAATTTTCCGCCCCGCGTTCAACTTTGAACATACAACAGCGAAACAGAAAACTGTTTAACTTCGTAAAAATGAAGGATATTGAGCGTAAAAGAAAAAAAATTATGCTCGAAACTTTTTTGCAAAATAAAAACTTTTTGGCAGCATAATTTTTTTTGCAACGCAATAAATATTTGCAACATAAGAGTTTTTGCAACAAAATAACTTTTTGCAATATAAGAATTTTTGTGATATAAGAAAATTTTTCTGCAACATAAATGGATTTATGTAATACAAAAACTTTCTTTTGCAACATAAGAGCTTTTTTCTGTAACATAAATAATTTTTTGCAATATAAGAACTCTTTGTAACATAAGAACTTCTTTGAATGTAGCTGCATTACCGATCTTTTAGGGGTAGGGCTAGGCAATACCGCAAAATAAGTCTGCATTACCGACATGTAGGGTTTACGACTTTCTGCGAATTGCATTACTGCAACATAGATCAGCCAGAGAAAGGACATTATTGTATAATATGGCGGGAATACTGACCTGCAAAGATATGGTAGGAAAGAGGATTATTTTCATTGAAAGGTAGATGTGAGTCACGCTGTGTGGTTGTATGCTATATAAAAACAAAGGTATAAACATTTCTGAAGTAAGAAGATTTCATGTTGCATTTAAAGAATATTTTACCCCTCGTTTGTGTTTTAACATACAACAGCAAAGCAGAAAACTGTTTAGCTTTGTAAAATAAACAATGCTGAACGCAAAAAAAAAAAAAAAAAAGCGCGAAAATATCTTCCAAAATAAGACATTTTTAGTGTATAAAAAGTTTAGCAATGGAAGAACTCTTTGCAGCATAAGAACTTTTTGCAACATAATTTTTTCAACAAAGGAACTTTTTTCTTTTTGTAACATAAGAAAATTTTGCAACATAAAATATTTTGCACCAAATGAAAATTTTCCCTGCAATATAAATAGTTTGTTGTGACATAAGAACTTCCTTTTGAACATAAGAACTTTTTTCTGCAACATAAATACTTTTTTGCAACGAAAGAACTGTTTGTGTAACATAAGAACTATTTAAATGTAACTGCATTACCGATCTTTTAGGGGTTGGGCTAGGCAATACCGCAACAGGAATCTGCATTACCGACATGTAGGTTTTACGTACTTTCTGTGGTATGCAAGAGTGCTAAATACATTAGCCAGATAAGGGGCATTATCATACAATATGGCAGGAATACAAATCTGCAAAGATATGGTGGGAAAGGCGATTATTTTTATTAAAAGTTAGATGCTTGTCATGCTGTGTGGTTGTATACTATATTAAAACAAATGTATAAATATTTCTCAGTTAAAGAGGATGTTATGTTGCAATCAAAGAAATTTTTCGCTCCGTGTTCGAACTTTCAACACACAATAGTCAAGCAGAAAACTGTTTAACTTTGTAACAATAAGCGATGTTCAGCGCAAAAAAAAAAAAAACAACAAAAAAAAAAAAAAAATTATGCGCGATAATTTATTGCAATATAAGCACATTTAGGCCGAATAAAATGTTTTTGCTACGTAAGAACTATTTGTAAAAAAAGAACATTTTGCAACCTAAGAATTTTTACAACAAACATCTTTTTGCAAAATAAGATATTTTTGTAACATAAGAAAGTTTTGCAACATAAATACTTTTTTGTAACGTAAGAACTCTTTTGCAACATAACTTTTTTCTGTAACATAAATACTTTTTTGCAACATAACTGTTTGTAACAGAAAAAAAAAACTTCTTTCAATGTAGCTGCATTACCGATCTTTTAGGGGTAGGGCTAGGCAATACTGCAACATGAGTTTGCATTACCGACATGCAGGCTTTACGACCTTCTGCGGTGTGCATTACTGCGACATAGACCAGCCAAAGAAGGAGCATTATTATACAATAATGCGGGAATGCTGACATTCAAAGACATGGTGGGAAAGGGGATTATTTTTATTGAAAGGTAGATGTGAGTCACGCTGTGTGGTTGTATACTATATAAAAACAAATGCATAAATTTTTCTCACGTAAAGATGATGTTATGTTGCAATCAAAGAATTTTTCGCACCGTGTTCGACTTTTAACATACAACAGCAAAGCAGAAAACTGTTTAACTTTGTAAAAATAAGCGATGTTGAGCGCAAAAAAAGCGCCAATATTTCTTGCAAAATAAAAAATTTTGGCAGCATAAAAGGTTTTTGCAACGTAAAAATATTTAGCAACATAAAAATTGTTTTCAACATAAAATTTGTTTTCCTGCAACGTAAATACATTTTTGTAACTTAAGTACTTCTTTTGCAACATAAGAATTTTTTCTGCAACATAGTTTTTTGCTACCTAAGAACTGTTGTAATATAACAACTTTTTTGAATGTAACTGTATTTCCGACTTTTTATGGGTAGAGCTAGGCAATACCGCAACATGAGTCTGCAATACGGACATGTAGGATTTACGGACCTTCTGTTGATTAATGCGATATAGACCAGCCAGAGAAGGGGCATTATTATACAATATGGTAGGAATACCGATCTGCAAAGACATGGTGGAAAAAGGATTATTTTTATTGAAATGTTGATGTGAGTCACGCTGTGTCGTTGTATAATATATATAAAAACAATTGTGTAAAATAAATATTTTTCACTTAAAAATGTAATGTTGGAATCAAAGAATTTTTCGCCCCGCGTTTGACTTTCAACACACAACAGCGGAGCAGAAAACTGATTAACTATGTAAAAATAAGCGATTTTGAGCGCAAAAAAATATGCTGGAAAATTTCTTGCAAAATAAGAACTTTTTGGCTCCATGAAAAGTTTTTGCTACATAACGTCTTTCGAATTTCTGCGTTCGACTTTCAACATACAATACCGAAGCAGAAAGCTGTTTAACTTTGTAAAAATAAGCGATGTTGAGCACAAAAAAAAAAAAAAAAAATATTATGCGCAATAATTTCTTGCAATATAAGAACCATTAGGCAGCATAAAAAGTTTTGCAACGTTAGAACTTTTTGAAACATTAGAATTTTTGCAACCAAAGCTTTTTTTGCTACACAAGAACTTTTTGTTGTAACACAATAAAGTTTTGCAACATAAATTTTTTTTTAACACAAGAACTTTTTTCTGTTACATAAATACTCCATTTGTAATATAAGAACTCTTTTGTAACATAAGAACATTTTTCTGTAACATAAATACTTTTTTGCAACATAAGAACTGTTTGTAACTTAAGAAATTCTTTGAATGTAGCTGCATTACCGATCTTTTAGGGGTAGGGCTAGGCAATACCGCAACATGAGTCTGCATTACCGACATGGAAGCTTTACGACCTTCTGCGGTATGCATTACTGCGACATAGACCAGCCAAAGAAGGAGCATTATTATACAATAATGCGGGAATGCTGACATTCAAAGACATGGTGGGAAAGGGGATTATTTTTATTGAAAGGTAGATGTGAGTCACGCTGTGTGGTTGTATACTATATAAAAAAATATATTAATATTTCTCAGTTGTAGAAGATGTTATGTTGCAATCAAAGAATATTTTCGCCCCGCGTTCGACTTTTAACATACAACAGCGAAGCAGAAAATTGTTCTACTTTGTAAAAATAAGCGATGTTGAGCGCAAAAAAAAAAAAAAAAAAAACGCGGGAAAAATAATTTATTGTCTAACATGAGATACTACTTATTGTAAACATTCGATATTTCATTCGTTTTACGAAACGGTTTCCCCAACCATATTTGCTGCCGCTTGGAAGTTATCGGCTACTTACTATGGTTACTATCGAATGTTTTGAAACGACGTTTTCTTGTAGCGCCTTGGTAGCGTTACCTGGTCATGGAAATATAATTGTAATTTCTTACCAGCTGTCAGCTAATTTAGAGCAACAGAATATATATTTCACATTTGATAATAACACAAGCATATTATACGCTTATATCGTTCTTATAAACCAATAAAAGCATTAAACACATCATAAAACAGGTAATGTTTGAATTTATGTCATTCAAGAGGTTAGATTACCCATGATGCACTAAGAAACAATATTAAACGCGAATGGAACGTTCATATGAAAGCATTCGGTTCCACTTTCACCTTCGTGTAGCAAAAATTTTCGTTAGTTTAGAGCAACACCATGTGTATTTCACATTTCTTAATAACATAAGATTATTACTTGCTTATTATGTGCTCATAACAGAAAAACACTTGAAACACTAATTTAAAAATAGCTAATATTTGAATGTATGACACTTTATTCCAGAGGTTAGACTACCCATGAAGCACCACGAAATAATATTAAATGTGAATGAAAACCTTCGGTTGTACTTAAACTTTGTTTAGCAACCAGATAGATTAGATTAGAGCATCCGTTTATGTATTTAACATTTGTTAACAGCACAAGTATATTATGCGCTTATGGCCGAATAAAACATATAAAAACGTACTATAAAAACAAGTAACATTTGAATATACGACACTTTATTTCATAGGTTCGATTACCCATGCTGCACTAAGAAATAATGTTAGTAGCGAATGAAACTATCGAATGAAAACATTCGGTTCTACTCGCTCACTATCGTTTATCAACCGATAGTAAGAAACATTCGATTTACCCATCGCTGCTACTGAGTTTTGGGGAAAAGTTGCGCTGCGGGAATCGGCAGGAATCTACTTGCTCCTGTAGTGGGGTGGGGAAGAGGTTTCTATCGCCAACGTACATTTAGTATAAACTCTATATTAGCACCCCTATGGTAGAAAAGTGATCTAATTGCAAACGTTTACCAGGGATCTAAGGAAAAGCATGGTCTTGAAAGAAATTGTAATGTGATTAAGTGCATTTTCGATTATTCTAACATAATATAAATTAATTTATGATTAATAAGAAGTTACATTTTTGTTGCAGATTCAAATTTTTATTTAATAAAAAGATTCTCGTGTTTCAATATTGGTGTGCTTGTTAGGGCGACGATTGTAGGTTGCTTCTTACAGGTAGATAATTGTGTTGAAATTGTGGTGCGAAGGCAGCGAGGACTTGATTTTAGCTTTTTGTTACAGGTATATTGTTGAAATTATGTTGTGAAGGTAGTGATGACGTCATTATAAACTAGAACGAATGAATGGTGTTTAATGCCCGTTTTTGATGCGGAGGCACCACAGGCGATGAACACTGATGATACTTGAGATGAAATGATATCTTGGGAAAGCATTTATTTTCAAGGAAGAAAACGTTCCAGGCCTAAGTTTAGGATACCTCCCCGGCATTTGCCATTTATGAGGACTGAGGAAAACCTGGAAAAAACCTCAGTCAGGGAGAAACGGTCTTGCCGGGATTCGAATCCCAGACCTCCCGTTCACGAGTCCGCGCTTTAACGACCTCGGCCACCCATGGCGGTTCTGTTGCTAGGGCACATTCAGTGTTAACATAACTAGTTGAAAATGGTTTCCACCGGGGGATATTTGCCTACCGAGGTACCCTTTCTACTGTTATTTTAAGTACTTATATTTATTAACCGTATGTTAATTGCATAATCATCATTATGGGCTACATAATCGGTTCTTAGCGGCGCGTTTGCCCATAGTGAATGTGATGTGCTGACGATGAGCGACCCTGTAAATTGCTCTATAAAATTCGACGATGAGCTCCGTGAATCTAGTACACGGTGTAACAGACATACCATGTTCATGGCATACAGAGCTACATTAAGAGCTTGTAAAGAAAAAGAAGGTGTTTTCTACTAATTCTAATGTTAAAACTGAAAACTTGTATGTAAGACTATAAATGTTTAAGTTTAATTATTGCGCCATTGAATAATGCGCTTTAAATATTTGATTTCTGTGCATATCTTTACAACTTTCTTATATCAGTTTACAAAGTAATGAGTGTGTACCAACGTGTTCAGTTTCCCTAGGCCAGCCATCTTGACCTTTGGTTTTTTCTTGGTTTCTCCTGATCTCTTAGGCAAATGCTGCGATTCCACCAGCTTTTCGGTCTTTCATTTTTATTTTATTCTGTTGGTTTTTTGTTACAGAGTCGAAAGTGCCAGGGCGGTGTGTGCTGGCACCACCATTGCGTTTTGGTATCTTGTATGGAAGCGGACCTTCTGAGAGGTTCAAACTCTTTGCGGGGCATTCATCAGCGTCGGGTTGTTCTATCTGGAAACTTGTTGGGGACATCGTCTATGACCGCGTCTCAACGCCCGTAGATTCTGGGTGGCCTGTATCTCCCCCGTGACATTCTTTCCTCCCGGAGATACCCCCAATGGGGTTGTGGGCACAATGGCCAGCCGTTAAGCAAGGCTGAAGTACCCACTGATTGAATAGTGTTTAACTCCTTTTTTTACTACTGAGGCACCACAGGCGGTGGACACTGATAATACACGAAATGATATATGGGGAAAGGATTATTTTTAAGGAAAAAATGTTCCAGGTCTTAGTTTAGGGTACCTCCCCGGCATTTGCGAGGACTGAGGAAAACCTGACCTCCCGCTCACGAGTCCGCCCATTAACGACCTCGGCCACCCTGACGGTCTGAAGTACCGAAGTATCCTCTTCCACTCCAACAAATCCAATCCAAAGCAACATGTTCCTCAGAGGAAGTCAGCATAATATCTGACTGCAAAGAATGCTAAGGACTGTTCTTGCTTTGAGTTACGTTTAAAACCAGATGCTCAAAATTACCAGAATTTCATCACCTACCCCGTCGGTTGTGGTGGTGTAGTGGTAGCCATACTAGCCTTCTGAGCCCAAGATCGCGGGTTCGATCCCGACCAGGACGATGGATTTTTTCGGGCGTAAAAATCCTAAAGATAAAGAACCTCAAGCCTGAAAAAAGAGGCCTCTGGGAAAAATTTGTCAGCCTTTTCACTCCCTGATTTGAATGGGACGCTGGTGACTTGATATGTTAAAGAGCGTCCGTAAATAAACTAAATAAAAAAAAATAATCACCTTCCAGACCTTCCATTGCTCTCAGCTCACTGCGGAGCGAGTTAGTTGTCGCTTAAGATCCTTAGTTCAAATCAAAATTTCATTATTAAGTTCTTGAGGAATGTACTTGGCATATTTCCACAGTATTTTAATGTATTGCATTATTATTTGGGAAGAAGATGATATATGAAATGAATTGCATATTTCTGTGACCGCTACTGTTAGTGCGTTTAATATGGGATGTCGGGGCACATTAAATGCTAGAGAGATAGTCGCTGCTGACAAAATACGTTCATAAGTAAAAAAGTTGCTAATATTAGGAATAGGGGATGACTGAATCACAGTGCATTTAATTCTAACGTTACACATAAAATAGTAAATATGAAATTAAAGATAAGAAAACTTAAAACAAGAAGCCAAAAATAGATAAATCATTCATATGGGGCCGGGAAAATCTAACGAAAAGGAAAATGCGTTTCCTATAGCTACCTTGACTCCTTTTTTTTCACTTTTAATTTTTCGTCTGTCCTGAATATTCAGAATGGTCTACACATTATAATCTTCAAAATATATTTTTGACATTTTTCACACAGATCCTTAGGCAAATGCTTAATAAAATATCACATAATTTGATATTTAAATTATATACATTAATTTTATATAATTTTAAATTTGCCAATTGAATCATTTGAAAGTAATTATTAATTTTTGCATAAAAATTTGTTTCTCCAAAACGGTTTCTCTTTATAACTATATTCTAGTGGAATAAAGGCCCAAAGTTCGCCCTATTTACAATAAAAATACGAGTGTGTCTTATAATACACTATAACTACAACAAAAAAGCTATACTTTTTTTGGAAAAAACTAATATATATACTCGTAGAAGAACTATATTTTGTATGTACGCTAGAATCTAAAGGACTCAAATAATCCCAAAATTTCAAATCTTGGACTAAAAACGATGGCTGTAGCTATTTTACAGGTTCCCTTAAGAATAATGTAGGATTATTATATAAACTTTCAGAAAAATCGGATAGGTAATATATTAAAGCCAGTATTTAAATCCTTTTCACTTCAACGTGCATTTTATGCTATAAATAAGTGAGTAATCAAGTATATTTAATATATTTAATTGGGATAAATGTAGTAAATACTTTTTGTTTTGACATAAACATATTAATTTGAATTATTCAAATACCCATATATTTGTACACTAATATTGTATATTGCATATTTTTTCTACTCTAATTTTAAGATTGCACACATTTGGGCTTAATATCTCATAAGTTTCGCTTCTAATTTGTGCTGTACCATACATAACGGAAAACCATTTACCTCAACAAAGGAAAAAGTAAAGCCACAAGACATTTAAAGCGAGCTAATTATAAGTTCACGCAAACTCCCCACCCCTTTAATGCAACCATGAAAGCCTGGGCGATTTTTCATGTGCTTCCCTAAATAGCAGATCATAGAGGCAGGACAGAGAAGAGAGTAGAATAAACAGCAACAATTGTCTGCATCTATTCGGAAAGATTTATGTTCTAACAGTTTTTCAAGTTTATACAGACATGGAAGGACATGAAAATGCTTCTATGTCATATGTGTCAGTTATGCTTGGTAGATAATTTTAGTTGAGACACAAAAGAGAACACTGCATCTGTGAATAGTTCAAGGAAAATTACACGTTTGCTGAAGGTAGCAATAGTTGTAATTTATCTAAGATCCTACATAGTGAAATAGGAACTAACTCTTGAAGAAATTGTTTCAAACTTTCAGGAGTTCATGACTCAGTTTGTTGAGCTTTACAGGTGTTGTCAGCAAAACAGATCATTAAACGTAAAGAACATAGAGACCAGCAGAGGAATATATAATAAAAAAATAGATGAAAATTGGGGGAAATGTTTTCAAATTTGCGGGAACTACAACTCAAAAAGGGCTTGACATAGCTTGGGACTGTATCAACTAAGGGCTTAAAGCAAACACTCTGGATGAAAGTATTAGGTATTCACAACTTTCCTCTTTAACCATGTATGTAGCGGATAACCTTTCATTTTTGTAACACGAGTGTCACAGGCTTCGAGGCGATAAATGGAACTTATGAATAATGGCGCAAATGAGGCTGGAGTGCGTTAACGCCTATAGTAGGGAAAATGCAGCAAAAATCCATCCAGGCAACTAGTCCATACAAAGAGTCGATTTTGGATTTGTCAATTAACAAGCACACATTTACAGTCGAGATAATCTTTCGAGATAGTCTGATAATGCTTTTTATCGTCGGACTTTTTATAGTTCAATAGCTTTAAATGTATTTCTTTGTCTATTTTTATCCACGGGTTGTGTTTAAAGTTGAGGTAAATCAGCATATTCTAAAGTATATACACTAGTTGTACTCTTTTAGATTTAATTGGCTTCAATACATTTTACGGAACATCTTCATGTTAAGATTTCATTGCAAATGTTAAAATAGGTTGTAGTAGAATCAAGGCATGTCTGCAGGCATCTCTCCTTAAAAAAGGTGTTTACCAACACATTTGAAGCTTCGGCTTCACTTTTCTTACAGTTCCACGAAAAATCGTGACTTGTTGCGATAATATTTTCCTTTCAGCATACCCCATTAGAAGAGGGGTAAGTAACACGACTTAGGTTTTTTGCTTCTTTTGGAAACTCCCATCCAGTGCTACAGTTTACACACGCAATTCTGTGGGAGGTCTGCGGTCTGTTTTTCATTTCCTACATTCTACTTCTGTCAGTTTCATGCATACTCCATCGTGAATATCCTAAAAAACGTTTCCATGGTTACTAATTTCTTTACTGAATAGAGGATTTTGCCGCCGAAACACAACTATGCATGTTTTCGGGACTCCTTTATTCATGCGTTTTTCCAGTTTGTGAGGATAATTAATACGAGCTACTCCTCTTTGTACTCGTTCATACTGTACTGTATGTACTGTATCGCTGGTAACACAAAGACACGTAACCGCTGAAGAACCCATAACAACAGTCACTACGTCACATTACACGCAATCGTATTTCACGGGCTAGAGAATAGCGCTACGGTTGTTGTACGTGGTACTTACAACCCAAGATATTTCCGTGTCGAAATTCACTAATTTGCGTCCAGTTTATTTAAATGTTATAAAGAAAAACATTTCAGTGTGATACTAAAACAAATAAGATATTAAAGAATAATCATGTAGATTCGTTCCATTGTAATATTTCTAGAGGACTATCCCCAATAGGGCAAGCGAGCAGAGTATATTGCAAACTACGAGGTGGTATCCATAATATTCGGGACTGGTGCTGCCATCGCGACAGTAGTTGCAGTAGATTTTTGTACCGCTAAGTGACAACACTAGCACATCTGATGAGTGAGTGTTTAACGTTTCTTGCAACTGGGTAGATGTGTTGAGATTCTATAGTACTTTTCATGATATTCTGTGCCTAATGTGTGGCGATTTTACGATGGATCCAAGATTAGAACAAAGAGTGTGCATCAACTTCTTTGCAAATCTCGGGAAAAAGGCCATGGAGACCCTCGCAATGATTCAACAAGTATTTGGGGGACAAAGCATGAGCAGTACACGTGTGTTTGAGTGGCATGCTCGGTTCAGGGCCGACCGTACAGCTGTTGAAGTCGATGCTCACACCGGTAGGTTCGTCAGCTGCAGAACGCCTTACATTGTTGCCAAAGTTTAACCCCTCGTTCGTGAGGATCGACGTCGAACCATTGAAGGCTTTGCTCATAAAGTGGGAATTGGTTATGGGACATGCCAACGAATTTTAACTGATGAATTGGGCATGCATCGTGTCGCCGCAAAATTTGTGCCAAGGATCCTGGCTGCTGATCAGAATGTGCAGCGCATTGAACTTTGTGCGGAGGTTCGTCAGGCCGTATCCGATGACCCAAACTTCTTGTCCAGGGTCATCACCGGCGACGATTATGGCCATGAGACAAAACAACAATCCTCCCAGTGAAAGAGCCAGAACTCACCAAGACCAAAAAAAGCGAGACAAGTGAAGAGCAGGCTCTTCTCTTTATCTTTGATACCAAAGGGATTGTGCACAAAGAATTCGTCCTATCAAATCAAACAATGAATTCCACGTACTACTGTGACCTTTAGGACGACTCCGTGAAAATGTGCGGAGACGACGGCCCGAAATTTGGCGACAAAGGAACTGGCTGTTGCATGACGATAATGCGCCCTGTCACAATTCCTTGTTAACCAGGAGCTTTTTGACGAAAAACAACATGACGGTTGTCCCCCACCCATCGTACTCGCCTGGTTTAGCACCCTGCGACTTCGCTCTATTCCCTAAACTGAAAATCAAGTTGAAATGACGTCGGTTAGACACAATTGAGAGGATTCAAGAAGAAACGGTGTCTCTGCCTAAACACCCTCAAAGAACGTGACTTCCAAGATGCACTTGCAAAATGCCAGAATCGCTGGCACCGGTGTGTACGTGTGGAAGGAAACTACTTCGAGGATAATGGCGGCCATTATTCTGAAAGTAACTTTTTGAGCAGATGGCAGCACCAGTTCTGAATATTCTGGGTACCACCTCGTATTGCATTATTTTAATGCCCATGTCCTAGATAGATAATAGCAGAGTATCAATAAACAAACTTGTTTTACATTCGACATTAGTGATGAAATATTCGCGCCGTTTCCCCATTACAGTGGCTTTGAAGAAAAGCCTTAAGGGAATCACATTTTCAATAGACGAAGCGGTGCAGAATGTGTTTCATAGGTTCAGTTGCCAGCCTAACGTATTCCACTTATGCTACAGGGACACCAGTGGACAGTATTAAGAGGTAAGATCTTCTTCCCTTCTCTTAGTGATTCGTTTGAGAACCTTATGCTATACGATACATATTATTTCCTTACAATTAATGATAATGGAGAAAGCTCTTTATCTCCCTGTCAGCTTTTAAAGCAAGAAAAAATTTTAGAGCACATGCTCGACACAATGCCTACCAGAGTTTCCCGATTTGGCTTAGGTGTGGCAATGCTTACTTCTGCACGATTTGATTTCTTTTGAGACAATTTGTCTGGATCAGTTTCTCCCTCTGTGGTAACTCATCATCTTGGAGAAGCAAATGCAAATACACTTTGTGTGCATTTTGCTTATTATTAAACCTTAGATTTCAGACAATCCTTTGAGATACATTTTAACTAAGGAGTATAATTTTAGAGGATAAAAACTTGTCTGATATTTATATGGTGTATATACGACAATCAAGATATTATACGTATTAATTATTTTTAGTATTAAATACATTTACTTTTAGGCCCATTTTGCTCCTTTTTATCCCTCAGTTTTCATATTTTATTCTATTTCACCTTTCTTTTCAGCCTTTTTTTGTTATATTAGTCTATTGTATATTTCAGGCTCTTAAACTTTTTCTAATAATTTTACATTTTCCATCTTCATTATTATTTTGTGATATTTAAGCCTATATCTTTTAATGGATATAGAATCCCCATTTTTCCTGCTTTAGAGCTTCCTGGACAAAGCGTTAGGGTGCGTATTTCTGAATCACAGAACAATATGGGGCCGGATAAACATTCTATAAGATATTTAAACTGTAGTACTCGTAAATTACCGTACCAAAACTTCTACCATTCGATTTTGAATCGTTTTATTGTTCTTGGATATCATTAAGGGAATGTTCATCATAGGAAAACTTCAATAGGTAAAATAAATTATTTCTTCAAGTAATTAATGTTTGGCAATTCATTTACGTGTATCCATTTGACTGAAGAAGCCCATATTATTCTTCCATTATATCTTGGAATTATTATACATTGAAAATATTTATTTGTTTATTTTACACTTCACACACACACACACACACACACACACAGACACACACAGACACACACACACTGAAATTGTTCTTTAAATATGAAGTCAGCTTTTTTAAATGGTGTTTAACGCCCGTTTTTACTGCCGAGGCACCGCAGGCGATGGACACTGATGATGCATGAGATGAAATGATAAATGAGGAAAGAAATATTTTTTTAAGGAAGGAAACGTTCCAGGCTTAACGTTTCTCGGCATTTGCCATTTATGAAGACTGAGGAAAACCTGGAAAAGACCTCAGTCAGGGAGGACAGTCCTGGTGGAAATGGAACCCCAGACCTTCCACTCACGTGCTCACACCTTAATGACCTCGGCCACCCTTGGAGGTTGCTAAGTCAGTAATTGGGCGAGTTGGTCAATGGATAGGAATAAGAGGAGGAATGCGCCCACTTGGTCAGCGTTGGCAGAATGGAAGAAATACACGAACAGGAAGATTTCATGACCTTGACCGGCCTATTTTGAGTAAAAATATTATAGCTGTGCAGTAGCGGAATTTGAGGCAACGGTTATCCGTCACGTAAAACATTTGGAGACAAAAACAATGGAAATATACCAATATTTTATTTCTGGAGTTAAACAAAACAGCCACTACTAAACTGAAATTAACCTATAAAAAATTAAATTACAAGAATAAGACCAACATCACTTGTATTTCTCTAGTGTGACGGGTGTGCAAAACTGCCAGTCAGTAATCCGTGTTATCTGTTGTTTAATTTATTTAACCACGCCTCCATTTCGCACATCGGGACTTAAATCATTGGGTTTCTTGAAATACTCAAACTAAAAAGAAGAAATATTAGCTAAGACTGTTGATTTGGCTTATTTACGGAAGCTCTTTAACACCTCAGATCATCAGTGTCCCGTTCAATTCGGGGCGTGAAACGGCCGATAAATTTTGCTGAGAGGCCTCTTCTTTCAGACGCCGTAAATCTCCGACACAGGACTCACGGCTTTACTTTCCTTCCGAACGAAGCCATACTTAGGATTTTTATGCCCTAAAAATCCATCGACCTTGGCCGGGATTGAACCCGCCATCTAGGGTCTACGAGGTAAGTATGGTTACCACTAGACCACCTAAACATAAAATCCATTCGTCGGGTTTGAGAACAAAAATTTTTATACATTTTTCGGTGAACTTATATTTTGGATCTTCTCTGAACTTTTGTACAAGTACCCTCTCTTGGAGTGTATTGGAGGCCTGATCAGTCTTTTATGTCCTTGAGTGGATCTTGCGGAATTTTAATCCTAATATCTTAGCTTTCTTGGCCGATCACATGATTTCTCGTGTAGAACAGCAAAACTGATTGACGTACGTCCATCATTATACTTTTAACGTCTAAGTCAAATCAACAGTCTTAGCTAATATTTCTTCTTTTTAGTTTGAGTATTTCAAGAAACCCAATGATTTAAGTCCTGATGTGCGAAATGGAGGAGTGGTTAAGTAAATTAAACAACAGATAACACGGATTACTGACTGGCAGTTTTGCACACCCGTCACACTAGAGAAATACAAGTGATGTTGGTCTTATTCTTGTAATTTAATTTTTTTATAGGTTAATTTCAGTTTGGTAGTGGCTGTTTTTTTAACTCCAGAAATAAAATATTGGTATATTTCCATTGTCTTTGTCTCCAAATGTTTTACGTGACTGATAACCGTTGCCTCAAACTCCGCCATTGCGCATCTATAATATTTTTACTCAAAATAGGCCGGTCAAGGTCATGAAATCTTCCTGTTCGTGCATTTCTTCCATTCTGCCAACGCTGACCAAGTGGGCGCATTCCTCCTCTTATTCCTAGCCATTGACCAACTCGCCCAATTAC
The DNA here is from genome assembly GCA_030762175.1 of Metallyticus violacea. Lineage (NCBI taxonomy): Eukaryota > Metazoa > Arthropoda > Insecta > Mantodea > Metallyticidae > Metallyticus > Metallyticus violacea. The sequence continues at coordinate 204,224,115 of CM060846.1, forward strand.
GTGACTTGCAACCTCCACGGGTGGCCGAGGTCATTATACTTTTAACGTCTTCAATTCTCTTGCAATATGTTATATTTTTACTTTGCAGAGCATGAAACAAAATGTCAGTATGTGAAAAAATAGTAATGAAATCATCCAGGAGGGAACTGATTTCAAATCTGATCAAGAATGGAATGAAATCCTCAGTTTGCAATACTGTTTCACAATCTCATTCATTTGATGCAGTAATTACACATTCAGAAAACTTAATCAAACATTCTCTGTCGTCTCTGACTTTGTTTACTCGGGGTGCCTGTCTTAGTAATTTCTTGCTCATAAATTAATTAAGAGCATGTATTCGTCTAGGTGGCTTTGAAGAAAGGAACTTATTCCTAATAAAAGAAGTAAAGAACAGTCCACACTCTTTTATATTATTGAAGAACTAAATTCAAAGAATTGACAAATAACCCCTGACGGTATTTTTCTTTAACTAAAGCTCCAACACCACTGAACATCACAGGAGCTCTACTATGTTAACTAGCCCGAAATTACTTATATCCTGATTTACAAGCTGAAAAAGAGCTCCCGCTGCCTATCAGATCAGACATCGCTGAATTTCAGAAATATCTCTTGTCAAAAAAATTATATCATCAACATATAGAACACAAGTTGATAATTGAGATATATTAGTCCTATACGAAGTTTCATCAAGTAGAGTAATTACAAATTTTGCTTTATTGATCTGGTCTTTAATATTGTAGTTCAAAAAACTGCCAATTGCAAAATTAGGGGACGTGCTTGAAAAACAGTGGCTGTTTTTAAATGTACTTGCAACTGAACAATATATTGTGCCGCATACTTGAAAAGCTCAACATACTTTACCTTATTGGGAGAACTCCCTGCCTCATTGTGCCCACGGAAAGCGAGTTCTTGCTTTGTCATAAAGTATAAAATAGATACACCGAGTAATACAGGAAAGTACAATCACCAAGCTTTCAAAGCATCCCTTAGCTTTTCCGGCCCATAAATAACTGCACTCATTACTCCGAACTACATTTAATATGAACCACTACACTGAAACTGTATAAAATACACGGCTACTTCTCTCTTTGTGCTTCTTGATTACAATCATTTTATGAACTAACCGAAACATATGTTTACATAACTGGGTAATATGGTCTCTTCATGAAATTATGACACATGTGTGTCTATGTAACACTATTATAGCGTCTTTGGTTTGACAATTTGCAAAAAGGAAACTGTTAAGATGTACTTTGGAGATTAACATTTCAATTACTTAATTATAGATAAAAATAATTTCTTACTATTTAGGAAAATTTCCAACTACACTAATTTGTACTGCACCACTGCAATACTTTACTATTCATCTAGAAGTGTAGTAGTTTAATTATTGACTGTTGAACTAAACTATATAAGAATTTTCTCAAAGATTTAGGTACTTCTGATTATCCCCTCTGCATTTCTCAGATGTATGATTTAAGGAGAAACTGTTATCCACTGTGGATTTGCTACATCTTTATTTTTCTTCAATGAAAAATGTTTCAGTTATTTTTTTCGTGTATAGTTAAGTAAACAAACAAGGGCACTGGCTGCATAACGAGTGACTAAGTAGTTAATTTTATGATTTGAAATAATAACTTGCGTAATATACATTTCTAAGAAGTTAATTATTTCAGCAGCAGTATAAAAATCTACCTTAAGTTTGAAAGGCCGCAGCAGGTTTATTTGAGCCCAGGTTGTATTACTAACGTATAGTATACTTATATACCTGAGATTTTCTTTTTCAGAAATTGCTACACGGGTAGACCATGCTCTTCATAACTCGTCTCGCTGAGCGTATTCACGACCTAACCGTCCCCTTCATATTTGCGCATCTCCATTGGCGTTTACACTGGAGTTGCCCGAACTTCATGTGTGTGTATTTACTTGTACAACAAATTTTCCTCTCCCTCGTGAATTTTTACTGGTCTTCTTACAGAGGGGACCTGCTTCTCCCTGCTTCATCATAAGCTACAAAACACCCGGAAACGAATGGATGGTTTGCTGCGCTTCACCTGCCTCTCGATAAACAGTGGCAGGTTAACATATAGGTTAACAAAGGCTTTAGTGGGAATAGAAGATGTAGGGAATGTTCATACATATCGTTATTCCCATGCGGAATATTGTCTTTAGCATACTGGGTAATATTCTGCGATACCATAAAACGAAACATTTTTTCCACGCATAAAAATGCAGAAAGTTTTCATGTTGAGCATGTAGTAACACTAAATCTAAGTTTATATTTTTATCTTAGGACTAACTATAAATGGAATGCTTTTACAGTCCCTATTTATGAACCTTTTATTAGAACTTTACCACTCGAGGGCTGTTTCTTCACCATTTTCCGTGAAAGCAATGGATGTACAAATGCCGCTTGATTTCTCTTTCGGGATTACCAAACGTTGTACAACAGCATTGTATTCCTTATTTTTGGATCTTGGACGTAAAGATCATCTTAATTATTACTGAAAATTTCCATATGCTTCATTGTACTCAAGACTTATTTAACCCAACATAGAAAGTTAAACTTAGGGTAAGTTATTCTCCAAATAGTCTGATATGAGGCTTGAACATTTCAGTTTATAGATTCTTCAAACTTTGAACATTTTTTCGCATCTTTACTATATTAGTAATCATTACATTGATGTCAACTTAATGCAAGGTAACACAGTTCACCCTAAGATGCCAGCGACTAGTCATTAACCGAAATTTTCACACTTGTTCACCTCAACTTTGTGGAGATTTTGATTCTTACTTTTGTCTGGTTTGCTTTTCACTGCCAAAATATAATTATTTATAATATTTTTTTTTTGGTTTTACCATTTTAATCATGTTTGGTCCTAGTTATTCTGATATAGCTCCTGGATTCGGTTTTGCTTAAACAGTGAGATATCAGTTTATGATGTTCATCGTTACATGGGAAGTGATCAGAAAGAAACGGAAAAATAAGTGTATGTTTCTAAACCGCTGCTAGAAGCGTAAAATATTAAGCATCGCCTATCTGTCAGAATATGAATGGTCTGGAAGGATACTTCCGGGAAAGGACGTTGTTTTATATTTGTAGATATCTACTTCTTTCATTCATGTAAATCTTTCGAGAAGAAAATACATATGTCCTTGCTTCTGGTTAATTCAATGTGAAGACGTGTAATAAAATGCCACCTCAGCGATTTACACTTTTCAATTTTCAACGCCGATCTTCAAATCTATGATCAACTAAGTATTTTGCAAATTGTGGTACATAGATTATGACCTAGCCAATTTCTGATGCCTTACCAGTATTGTTTTTACTCTACCACAGTTGATGTTTGTACACTCGATGTCTTAATCACTCTCATATTTATAAAAAGTGCATAAACCAGTCAAAATTCGGATCACTTGTTTTCCTACAAGTTTTATTTGGAACACGGATTGCAGAATTTTACGAACTAGAAAGAAAAAGTAGCTACACGCGGTTCACAACGATATCTGCAAAAAAATAATGGACAATCTAATATGAGTGAAAGATCACAGGGATGATGGCAAATTGAATTTTATTGATATATACATGATATAAAAACTATATTTTCTACATATTTACTCTTCTTTGCAATTCATTTTGCACAATCTTTAACAATTTTAAGCCATCTTCAGCAAGTCTTTCCTATGAAATAGTGCTTACAGTCCTTCCTTAAACTTGGCCTATGGAGTCGAGTTGAGTGAGGTCCGGACTGCAAGATTGTAATTTAGGCACTCAATTTTCAGATTCTGAATATCGTGATTGTTGCAGCATGAGGGAAAAGGAGAGAGAGAAAAAAATTGTGTGCATATGTGATTTGTGCATTGCCTTTTCATGGAGGAGGACCACTTTGGGCGGAAATTGGCGAAAATGAAAAACTTATGGCATATGAAGGTCACCAGTCACTGCGCTTAGCAACATTGCCAGACTAAGGGGCGTGTGCGGACAGATACTCTGTACATCAAAGCAATGACCAAATATTGTGTTTTCAGAAGTCGAAATTTGATCTTTACTGGAGACAGTATAATTTTTCCAGAATGTTGCACTCATTATACATACTTTTTCTATTATAACTACACAACACTTCATTCATGTATAGAGAAATTATTTGGGCTAGCTTCTTGTAACATTTTAAGCACTAAAGTAAACACAGATTAACAATAACTCCTGCATTTTACGCACATTTAATTTATTATCTTATAAGCTTTGTCTGTTTAGTATTTGCCTCTTGAAAGTCCTTTATATAGCCTCTTTGGTATTCTTCTCATCCATCTCTCTCTCTTTCCTATCCCAAACTATTACTCGTCTATTTGCCCTAAAGACACTGGGTAGTAGGAAGGCAATTGTGAGTGCTCAACAGAGTTTAAATTTAATGCTAATTTTCTTAGTATAATTAAAAATAAATGAATACGATTTTGATACTAAAAACTACAATTCCTTTTAAAAGTAATATGTATAAATATGCTTGTATATTCCGTAAGTTATTGATATACACATATAATAAATCAGATAGCACTGCTGGGAGACTATTCAGGTACCATATTCTCATAAGCTATGTGTTCTTGTTCAATGAAAAATTGATATGTTACAATATATGAATTGCTTGACATATTCGAATTAAAAGGTTTTCTCTCTTGTGAATGCAATTGAAAAAATGTTTAATTTCTGACTATCAAATTCATGATAATTTTACACATATATATTGTTATATAAAATATAATGGTCACATGAGCAATAAATTAGATAGAACACGTAGGTTTAAAGTAAAATATAAGCAGTAAAATTTCATCGATATTTCTTAAGGTGAAACAGAGTAAAGTGCACCTGAAATGTGAAAAATGTAAATTTCGAAAAATTTGAATTAAAGACAAATGCATGTAACTCACATGTTTAGAACGTCCCTTGTCTGTAATTAAAATATTTTGAAACCTCCTCCCTTTTTTGCATCTTTTCTTGTCTTCTGCTAGCTTGGTCTCCTTATACATGTTTTACATTTCCCTTTCCTATCGATAATGCTTCATCATCCATCACCTTCAGTGCAATGCTCATCATATCCCTCACTGGTATCTGAGGCTGTCCATATACTTTAATTTTGCTGCTACAGTTATCATTTACACACACTATGTGTCCAGCACACCAACTTTTAATGTGATAGCTCCAACATGTACATTTTGGGGGATACGCTTTCAATGTATGTTGTGAAAACATTCATGGGGATTTCAGGTACGATCATGCAGATATTTTCCAAGTGGTCATCTATATGCTAGTTTTCACTTAAAAATTATTTGTGTACTGTTTATAGGCTACACCATTGCTAATGGGTTCTATTTTTTGGAAAAATCCTGCTTAGATGCTAGTGTATGCTGTATTTCTTGGTTCTTCAATATATTTAAGAGAAAGCTGACTGAAGAAGAAATAGCTGAGTTTTTGCAGGAGAGTGATTCAGGTGAAAGTTATTATTGAAAGTGAATTCGATTCAGACTACATGCCTGATGATGGTGGTGATAGTGGTTAGAATCGGTCCTGGTGATCTAGTGGTAGCCATACTTGTCTCATAGACCCAAGATTGGGGTTTAATCCCGGCCAGGATCGATTGATTTTTCTGGGCGTAAAAAACTTAAGTGTGACTTCCTTCGGAAAGGAAGTAAAGCCGTGGATTTCTTGTGATAGATTTACGGACGTAAAAGAACCTCAAGTCTGAAAGAAGAGGCCACTGAGCCAAATTTGCCGGGCGTATCACGCCCTGAATGTTATGGGACACTGATGGTCTGAGATGTTAAAGGGCGTCCATAAAGAAAAGGATCGTGTAACTAGCGAAGTAAATCATATACCTGAAATTTAACGGTCACACAATCTCAGGAAAGGTGATACTGCAACATTGCCAAGTATAAGAGACATTAATTTGGAGAAAAAATGTTTTTTATGAAATAAATATCGTCCATATCAATCCAAGATACAAAAGCTTAACATCATATAATCTCAAAATCAATTTATTCTCAAAGAATTCTTACCAAGAAGAGAGAGAGAGAAGAAAAAGTTCACACCTTGGTTTCACTTGGGATCATACTCTATTATTCTATGTATGCAAGAGACATAAGGTCGTCACGCCACTTTCTACAATGCATTACACATCACTTGTTAATATTGAAAATGTAAATATGTGTGATAATATTGAATAAATCCAAAGTGCATTTATACCCTCTTCACATAAGGTTAAGTACAAAATTGGAATTTGTACAGTAATCCTATAATGTCTCAAATATCAGTTGCTCTAAAGAATAAGCAATGCTATTTGTGTGATTATAAAAGTGGTCCTGGTGAACATTGAGCCACCATGTAAAACGCTAAAACCACTTACAATGAAAATATACGGTGAAACAGTGGGCAGGTTTCGGAAACAGGACACCCTTCTTGAAATTGTGTCATTATATTTGGTATTAAAAGAAAGAAAGGACAAAAATGTGCAAAACATATACGGATATTTTTATACAATGTGCTTTAATATTTAAACTATAAGTATGACTGATATTATGCTTTTGCTAAGCTTTTATGGTTATGGAGAGAAGAAAAAGCAAGTAGTATCAGTAGGTAAGTGTTTGACAAAAATATAAATTGTCCTAGAGTTTTTAAAGATGTTCCCAATAAATTACAATGTACATGTTACAATAATTAGCAATGTAAAATTATCCATATGTTAAATGTGCTTTGTGTTTATAAATTAATATTTTTATAGACACAGATTTTTTGAAATACCATAATTCATTGTTATAGAATTTGCATATAAATACAGTGAGTCTGGGAGATGCATTTAGGTGTTTATAGGTATTCCAGGGTTAAAAGCTTACATTTGCTCTCTTCTGGGAATATTACATTATTTCAGCAGTCACGGATAGGTATGTTATTAGCTTTGACATAGGCTATATGCTTCTTCCTGTTAACTTCTTAACTTGGTTTTCTATGGGTTGTCCGCCCCTTGATAAAGAACACTGTGCGCAATATCTGAAGAAGGTCTTTTCTCAGAAGCTTTTGTTGCCTGCAAAATGTTGGTATTTTATGAACCTTCCTTACTACATAACACTTTGTTTTGTCAGTACTAAAGAACGCCTATTCCTTGTGGTATTTTGATTTTTTTTCCCTTAAACTTATCTTTTGACTGGGGCGATGGCTGTATTGAGTGCTTCTACAGTGTTTGAGTTACTTTTAATAAAGATTTCCTATGCTTTGGGTATATATTCACTGTTAGGTTCATAAACCGCCACGGGTGGCCGAGATCGTTAAGACGCAGACTCGTGAGCGGGATGTCTGGGGTTCGAACCCCGCCAGGACCATCCTCCCTGACTGTGTTTTTTTTTTTCTAGGTTTTCCTCAGTCCTCATAACTGGCAAATTCCGAGGAGGTACCCTAAACTTAGGCCTGGAACGCTTCCTTCCTTGAAAAATATTCTTTCCCAATATATCATTTCATCTCGTGTATCATCAGCGTCACCGCCTGTGGCGCCTCAGTAGTAAAAACAGGCGGTAAACACTACTCAAAAAAATTGATAAAATTTCTTTCAAGTTGGAGTACTACCCGACAACTGTTAGCAGATACCAGCTCCTAAAAGCAAGTTTTACTTAATGAAGATGAGCTCATAAAGATGTAGTCCACAGACGATTATATTTTTTGCGTTGAGTGCGACACGGTTTTAAAATGCTGCATTAAACAAAACAACATCCTTTATTCTACTTTCTGTACTTTTGTATAAGAGGAGATGTGAAGTGGGTGTTAGTAATATACCCTGATATTTTATGATTTTTTTTAATTTCTATAACTGCTAATTTCTGCATTGTGAATATGCTGACATGAATATTTTCTAGAGGCACTATAAATAATTTTTGCATTTATTACGCTAGTTGAATTTGCTAAGGCGGCACAATTTATGGTTAGCATTATTATTGAGGTTGCTTATGGTTTGAACAATGTCATAATGGAAAATATTTTCTAAAGCATAATAACAACAGTGACAATGGGAAATGTTTATATATGTAGAACGTTCTTCTCCTGTTTCCGACGCACAAATAATGCTCCGTTCTTGTTTTGCCCCTATACTGGAGGAAACAAGATATTACATTGCACAACATTGTGTTTATAACTTCCATGAACTCGCAATCTATTCCTAGAAACTTGCATGCGAGGCTGCAACTGTTCTTTCCCTGCTTTCTCTGCTATTGTTTTCAGGTCTCTTTCGATGCATATTACTGGGACATGCAGCAAGAAAACAACATGCATACAAATCAATGATAATAATCTTATCTGACCTCAATAATCAGAATGAAGGTTTATTGAGATTACACTTAATACATCACGAAACTTAATTTGTCTCTTTCAAATAAGACAATATTGCAATGTTATTCAAGTACCCAGAACTTGGCGGCTTTTGGTACCATTCAGCATCGATAATGCCTTTAATTGATTTGCAGAATTTAAAAAGAGCCGAATATAGCTTGAAGAGAAAGAGGATCTTCTACGGCAGTGATTACAAAAAAAAAAAAAAACATCGCAGTTGCGAACATGCATGAAAGCCTTCGAATGATCTTTAAGAATGCATAGGCATTTCTTAATATTGGATCAAAAAATATCTCAAGAATTTTGTATGCTTATTTAAGGATCATTAAAATGTGTTCTTACTGTGTGCTTCACAACCTCAGGAAGGGCAGAAGGTCGCTCGAATAAAATGGTGCTAAGAAATGTTCCAAAGGCACAATAGCAGGGACTCTGGTCGTGTTTCTGAAATCGTAACAGTTAATGAATATGGTACTAGAACAAAGCGTCAGTCATCAGTTTGGTCTTCTCAGACGACTCACACGCTGATGACCTGAGCTGTTAAAGAGCGTCCATAAATAATCAGACGACTCACATCCCAATGAAAGTCAGAAGAGCAAGGAGTATGAGAAGAAAATGATGAGTGACATCTTTTGGCTACAATTTCTCTTGAAGACAGAAGCAGTTACCAGAGAGTGGTGTACAACACTCTGTCTCCCCCAAAACTTTAAAAGATGTATGAAAATAAAAGTACGAGTAGAAGACTTGGTGGCATCAGGCAATTTCTCTGCCCATAATGTCCTAGAAATATAATAGTTGTGCATGCATCAACGAAAGTGCTCATGATAACAGTCTGCCCGAAATATTTATACCCCTAAACTTAAGTTCTCACAGTTGATTTTGATATTCATGTTCCGTTGAGATATACAAAATACATCACACCTCCCAACTTCCACTGCCTCTGAACTACAACGGTCTGCGTGAATCAAGCAAGTGTCCCAGACGTTAATTCATAACGGGAGTGTACTCTTAATGTTTAATATACAAAAGTTAAATTTGAAATATACAGGAAAAGGTGAAATGGAAACTTAGAGCTGTATCGATAATAAGTGTAAATGAAAGATTCACGCATTAAGTGATAAAAATTATATTTCAAATGTTGGTGAATTAAACCTCAACCTCAACTAAAACCTAACCATCAACAGGTAAATAGTTAATAATATTATGAAAAGAAAACACATGGAGGGCAGCAACAATCTTACTAAAATATCTCTTAAACATTAAGAACCGAATTAAGCAAACTTAAGGCGAAACGAATTTAATACTAGCTGACGTTTTCCAAGTCAGATGAAAAATGTGTTCAACATTTCTACCACTTCCTAAGATCATTAGTGAGTTGAATGCAGGTATAAACGCTCAGGAAATTGAAACTAGAGAGTTTTTAATGTTAAATGATAAACATAATGGCATTATTGTTTTTCTTGTTTTATAAATCTTGAATGCTTTTTGCAGAAATGACATATTTTATCAGATGGGACCTTTCAATGTTTCTGTCAATTTTTAATCATCTGTTACATTGCTTTCTAAAACCAATGGGAAATACGGTTATTCCCAAACTTTTATCTGTTGCCGGATGTCTATCTAAATTTCTAGTAAAGTATATTAATTATGTATCAGGCACGGTTTTACTTTCGAACCAAAAACTGCCATAGTAGATTTTTCAGGAAGTCATAGACAAAGGCTAACCAGACGTGAGGCTGTTTTTAAGATGGTACAGGAATGTACAGCAGCCGCGACTTAGTTCAATTTATATTGCTGAACAAACACAGCTTGCAAACTTCTTAATGCATTTATTTACACTGCTGGTCATTGAAATTGCAACGTATGAAAAAACAAAAAACGAAAAAAAAAAAAAAAAAAAAAACCGCTTTGAAACGATATCACATGCTCTCAGAAGGAAGGAGTATGACTCACTGAAAATACGACAGAAAAACCGGTTTCCGAATTTGATAACTGTGGCATTACCGAGTGTGTGGCATGTCATACTGAAAAACCGGTGCTCATGTTGAACCAAATGTGTCCACAGTGAAACGAATATGAGATCAGTGGATCGAAGCAGAACAAACACACAGACATGAAGGATCCCAACGCCCTCTTTGAACTAGATAATAGATTTCATTTCCGCATGTCTATTATAAACATGCATAATGTGTTGCAATTTTAATGGCCAGCAGTTCGTTTGCCGTTTTAGCCACCGGAAGAAGTATCTCATTGTTAGGTCCTCGATTTCGTGCCCATGAAACTCAAATGTAGTAAAGTTGATGGATATTGCCAATATCTGGTGGACAACTACATATATGGGGATAGTTTGTTTTCCTCAAAGAAGGTAACTTAAAAGAGAGCATTAATGTATATGAATCTTTCCATGCAAACCTTAATAGTAAATTTACATAGAATCGTTCTAATGTTTATATCTTGATAGGCGTCTTAAAAGAACTAAATATTAATCATGCACCATGTCTCTAGTCTGAGCCAGGCGAGCCCTTGTCTAGGGAATTCGGCCCCCCTTTGATCCATCCCCTATTCGGATATTAGCCCCGATTGTACTTCCAGCGTAATCATTGCGCAATTAATGCCTATTAATATCTCTCAACAGGTTTTTAACGTTCCTCCATGTCTCCTTTTATTCTCTTGATCCATCGTCCAAATGGAGCCCAATCCTATTGTTTTCAGTCCCTTTCTTAATTTGGATGCCCATATCATGTTTCCGCCCATTCTCAGCTGTTCATTGTAGCAAGTCCCTAATTATAGGTTCCATGATTAATTCACAGCCAGTGCTTCACTACTCTGATTTTTCATTCTAGGGTCTTGCTGTAGCCCCGAATTTCCTCTTAATTTCGCAATTCGCTAAGTCCCTAAACTTAGTTAGAAGTTTTATTGCAGCGTTGTAATTCACCATTGATGTTTCTCGGAGAATTCACGGCCGAGTTTTGGAGGAATCCTAGTACTTTATTACTGCCTTTGGGTCGGCTTATATATTTATGTAGGAGTTTAATTGCTTTCTGCAGGAGTTTATCAACACCGGTAGTGCAGTGAACAATAAAATGGAAATGCAAACTTCATTATACCTTTTTTTTTATTTGATACATTAAATTTTATGTTGTCTCATTTGTAAGTTTGTAGTTTTGTTTCCTCTAACATTTTTTGGCCTTTAATATCTCAGTTGATTTATACATAATTAATTCTTGTACTAAAGTTAAAGGAAACTTTAAGACACGGATTCTCCAGAAGACTGCGTAAATAAAATTAGCTTCTTTGTTTCACCGCATGAGTGTAAAACTTTTTGGTTATTTATAGAGTTCTTCAGTTATTGAGTTTACAACGCAATAACTATATTTTCAAAACGATATAGGTAACATTTAAATTTTAAATGCAACATGTGTATATGCTTAAATCAGATGATGGCTATTTTCAAACTATCTTATCTGAAGAATAGCTCGTTAAACGAAACTCGTCAGAAAATGGGCGTGTTCTACTGCCGACGTATTTTCATTATCTTCACGCGGTATCTCAGATGAGTTTAACAATACTTTTTCCACTCTACACACCCTTACGCGTCTTCGCTCATTGCCTCGTTTTACGAATCTTTAGTCAATCCCAAACATACATAAAATAAACAATTTATAATATCTTCATGCAGAGTTTAGTGATATTAATAGTATTTGCCCTGCATTCGACAAAACATTTTCTTGCGAACGTCGAAAGTATCGTGGAAGACTTGCATCGTTTAGAGCCGATGAAACTGGAAAGAAGATGCAAAACACTTTATGGAGGAAAGATGTTTCCCTTTGTCTAGCGGTTCTCAAATTTTCTTTGGTCATAGATCCTAAAGGTTTAACTAAAATCTTTAATTTACATCCGTTTCTTCTATAGCGCTACAACCCGAGATCGGGCCATGGCCTGCCGCAGCGACCTCTGCTTCCTCTTTATCGTCTTACAACTTCATTGATAAAGGACATCATTGCAGGGGACATATAATGAGTATACCGGCACCACGCTGGCCGCACCGCCACGGGTTGTCGAGATCGTTAATGCGCGGACTCGTGAGTGGGATATCTGGGGATCTATTCCCGCCAGGAACTGATGTTTTTTTCCTGGTTTTCCTCAGTCCTCATAAATGGCAAGTGCCGGGGAGGTACTCTAAACTTATGCCTGGAACATTTCCTTCGTTTAAAAAAAATAAAATATTTTCCCAGTTTATCATTTCATCTCATGTATCATCAGTGCCCATCACCTGTGGTGCCTCAGTATTAAAAACGGGCGATAAACACTATTAACAAAATCCGGTCACCTATCAAGCAGCTTAATGACTGAAGAACACACAATTCCTCATCAGGCACCTTCCCATTAATCTTCAAGAGGATGGGTGAACCCCGTTCCAGACATCTCTAACTTAGAAAAATTCCTACGTAGGTACCAGGAGTCGAACCTGGGGCTTCGGCCAGTAGTCAGCATTGCTAACCACCTGACGAGGGAGTGTGTCCAAATTTACATCGGATATGTTTCATAAATTTTTCGTCACTGGTTTACAATATTTAAAGATATAAACAGAGGAATATACATTTTCAATATTTACGTGTTTCATTGTAGTGTATCCTTACCTTATAATTACAATAGTATATAAAACACATAAATAATTGTTATTAATAACTAGCAATATGTGATAACACAACATTTCTCGTTCATTTTGATTCTCGAATGAGAGGGATGTCGCCGCATCAATTACAAGCAATAATACATAGGAGAAAGTTGTGATTATATGTTTTTCCAACATTCTGTTTTAGATACCTGAGTGCAGAAAATAAAATTTCTCACAAGTTAGTTATATAAGAGACATCAAAACTTTCATAGCCTTCTTTAGTAGTCAAGACCTGGGGCTCGTCTGTCATAGTTCGCTGCTGAAAGGTACCTGCCTACCATGGAATGTTTGATGTTATATTGTGTTTTGTCTATCCACATATCCGGCTTACCTATTTGAAAACTCCCTACGGAACAAATTGTCTCCTTCTGTTTTGTTTAATTTACTTAATTTTACCTCAATAAATACAAATCGCAAAGCTGTACTATCTTTCATATTCTCATAATTCATTTATTATATACCCATATATGTTAAAAATAAATACGGTAATGCTTCGTGGATCCACCGGCAGGGGCTCACGCATTCTCCCAAAGGTCCGCGGACCGCAGTTTGAAAACCGCTGTCTTAGTTAATTGTGCTGGAAGCCATTTGGATACTGCAGGTTTAGAGATGTGAAATATTTCTGTTAGAAATTTGGAGGAAAAAATAGTTTGGGATTATTTGAAGATCTGTGTGCGCTTAAAAAATCTGAAAGTTGAACAAAAGTGTTTTTGAAAAATTAATAGTTTATTATACGGAAAGAAAAAGAAAGCATGCCAATTTTCTCTCACTTGTTCATGAAAGAATGCATATTTTTTACAATTTAAATTAACAGATATAGTTCATATCTTATATCTTCACCATTGTCAAGGAAACGTTTTTCCTCAGAAGACTGTTGCTTGCTTTGCACTTTCAATAATGTTTTCGTGTAGAACACGTTTATGTAGCGATTTTAGGAGAGCGCTACGCTTTCAGCGGGAATCGCAAGTGTTTTGGGCCACACAAAGGGCTTCCTGGACTACAGCTTTGGAAGTAGGTGATGTGGGAAGATGGTAGTAGATGGTAGTAACTTCGGCCCGCTCTTTTTCACCAAGGTCACTGAAATGGAAACCTGATAAAAGTTGCTCACCAGCGGAGCAATGTGGGGAACCAAACATTAAGGGAACGGCTCTCGACTTTGTCGTGCAATATTACTTCCACGTCGTGACACCATTAGCGTTCTTTGCACAAAGTTCTTGAAGCATGCCAACTCTTGCAAATGGGGAAAAGTATCTAAGTAAATGGATGTTGCATCTATACTCACCCAACCAGAAATATTATACAATTGGAAAAAGTCTCAAACTTTGTAATATAGTAATAAAATTATAAATGTTTCATTTAATAATCCTCAAAGATCACATAGATTTTGCTGACGGGAACTTACTGAGCACCTGGCCATCTGCCAAGGTGAACCATGTAGCGCGGTTGGAACCTATTTATTTTTTCTTTAGTAGTGAATATTAATAATAAACATTCTCACCATCATAGCAAATCCCCGAAACGCCTGCTAACCGTTGTAAGACATTCCTGCATCCTTTTGAAAAGATTGAGGCATTTGCCGCAATTCATCCTCTCGAATATAGTAATCTATCTCTCGGATAGTTAGCTTCAAAGCCTCCATAGGTTTTGTTTCAGCTACTGAGTGGCTTTATACGCACTGTCGAAGATACAACTACTTGCTGGGCTAATCGTGTTAAAGACTTTCGAGGAGACTTTTCTAACCAAGTCTCATTAAGTACCTCAAGTACCTCATTTATAAATACCTATATTTTTGGCCTCTGCTTCTTATTAATGATAACGCCTCAATTTCCAAATTTGTTCACCAAATTTGAATTTTCACTTCTTAATGGATATATTATTTCTGGAAACTTAGCAACAAATTCCCTCCTACAGTATTTGTACATCATAACTATCATAAATATTCTTTGTTCTGGCGTATATCGCACTCTCGACATATTCCACAATACACAGACACAGTGGTAAGACTAGCATGCACTTTCTACAGAAATGCAACAGTAACATTAGCTTCATAAACACGACTGAGCAAGCTGAATTGTCTGCGTCAGGAGAACTTAATAACAGTAATATCGGGAATCGCGCATCTATTACAGATCAACCGGTTTCCACTAGTGTATGCAAACTCTAACTGCATTGCGGAATGAGTCATACCATACTTGTACTTTGCCAATCGTAAGATTTTAAGCAAACTTCGAACTATTTCTACATGATTAATTTAATAACTGTTCGTTTCTTGTTTACTCATTATACAGGCTATATAAAGCTGACTAATCACTTTGTGTGTAATTAGTAAAAATGAAGAACAAGAACTTTCAAAGGAGGTTCCTGTAGCATCTACTGTTAAATATGTCATCTAGAGGTAGGCAATGACTGATTGTACCGAAGATAGTTATCGACCCGGCAGGCAAAGCACAACTGGAAACCTCATAGAGTGCTCACAGTCGAGAAATTTACATCAAAACTAAAATAAATCTGACTCTGCAGATGAAGATCACTAATCAGGGAAATCGCACGGAACATTTCGGACTTATAGCTGTGAAGAAAAAGTTCACTTTACAGAAAATATAGATCGAATGCAAGAAGTCGTGCCGATATTCCCAACAGCAAGCAGAAGTGGTATCTGTCACTGGGTGGGTTCATCTTGTATAGGACGGCTTCTTATTCCTCAAGCAGTCAGGATGTGTGTTCAGATCTACATCGATACTGTTCTGGAACCATTTGTACCTAACAAAATTCGACCATTTCGTTTCTTTACTTGTTGCTAATAAACCACACTATTGATTCAGCAGACATATCCCAGAATTCAGCTACGTCGCCTGTTCTCAATCTGCTTCACCAAGTACAATATTATCAGAATCAAAGAACTGGTTTATTTGAAGCCCTCACAATTGTTTGCATTAGAGAAAAAACTTTGAAAAAAGCGGGTTGGTTTGCAATGTCTTGTGCATCTTTACTGACGATTGGATATCAAGGATGAAACACTATGTTCCATATAGGGGTGTTCGTTTTGACTATTTCCTTTATGGTTAGTAATTTATTTGTACAAACACTTTTAACATTTACCCGGCTATATTTGTATGCAACCATGAAACACTGTTTAGTACCCCCTTCCTTCTTGTTACTTAAAATGCAGGGGAAAAAAAGGACAATACTTAGGTATTGGAGAGAAGAAAAGTGTGTATCTATTTACGTTACAAGGAAATATTACGATTTGCATAATACAATAACGACAAAATATATAAAGCGGGCTAAGGTTATATGTGATTATATGAAAACCTTTTTTCTAAGCCCTTTAATTTTCCTTTTTAGTGCAATAAAGTTGTCATCTTTTTGTGAAAATCAACAATTTCTATTACATAATCCAAATGAATAATGCTATAAATTTTTAAAACGTTAATCAATGTTTGTTAGTAGAACTATAGCTAAAAATTACAGAAATACCAATGCAAATAAATGAAAATATAACTTAATGGTAAAAGGCTTTTTTGTAGTTATTGCTCTTGTAATATTACCTAGCACGAATGCCTGGGCCAGTACGAGAGCTGTCCATTGAGCGTTCAATTAAATATTATTTCTGTTTATATTAAACCACCTAGGTTTCATGTTCACATTAAAACACATTTTAGAATCAAGTAGTTTACTACTAAAATAATTACTTTCCCAGAAATATATCGTACAGCTACACGTCTGATGGGAGCTGGCCTGTATTTTTTATACTGTCGTAATAGACGGTGACCGCCTCCTTGGCATAGTGGTTAGCGTTGCAGGCTGCTTTCCGGGAGGTTCCGGGTTCGTTCCCGGTATCTGCTTAGAAATTGTGTGAGTTAGGGCGGTCTGTAACAGGGTCCATCCATGAGTACAATTGGAAAGATGCCCGAAAGAGAAATAGGGACCTCTGGTCAAACCGCCGCATAATGACGAGCGGCGGGGTACGGTGTACTGATCACATACTTTTCTGCATAACTGTACTTTACCAGTGATATCGCAAGACAGATGCAGAGAACACAACGGTCGTTGCGACTGACCAAGGGCCTATAGTGACTATAAAAGGTCTTGAGAAAGGAATAATAGACAATGACCTACCATTGATGGCAATGATTACAATGAAGTGGTAGGCATGAGTAAGTGAGTTGAGTTCAAATGCAAACTCACTTGCCGGAGAGGCATTGGAGTTCCGCTCAAGGGTAGCATGGGGCAATAGCTTAGTCCATTTTGAAAGGCGCACACCGTTTTACGCTGAATGATGAAGGTGGAGATGAGAATTTGATTTGAATAGTATTTAATGCCTGTTTTAGCAATGCCTGAGGAAAACCTCAGTCAGGAAGGAAGGTTCTGGCCAGAATCAAACCCCAGAATTCCCGCTCACGACTACGTGCCTTAACGACCTCAACCACCCGTGTCGGTGGAGATTCAGATGAGATGATGATGATACAGGAACGGCGGAATGAGTGGCACGAAAACCGGAGTTTAACTGCCCAGGAGCCGCTTCGTCCCATTTGAGGCGCTGGGATCGAACCCCTGCCACTTTAGTAGGAGGTTAACAGTTTAACCATCCACCATGTTGCTGTCCGTAGTTATAGTTGTAACTAATATTAGTAGATTCACGCTAGTACTAGTAGTTTGTCACGCTCCATTCTCTTACATATGTTTAGAGTATATAGCATTAAGCATCAAACAGCATTTAGCTAAGTTCCTAAAATAAATAAACAAACAAATAAACGGAGTGGTTTAGATTTTATGTAGCATTTCACCATCGACATACAACACGAGAAAATACAGAACTAGTTTCATTTCATTCTCATTAGGGGAAATGCCATTAAATGCTTTCACGTCTCTGTTAATATTCATAAAAGCACATGTCCAGATTTTATGTTGTACACTGTATAACTTGGAGCACTGCTACGTTGAAAACCACTTTAATTAGGAAAACACTTTCCACTGCCTGCACAGGATAACATCAAACTGGAGAGTACTTCAGAGAGGAAGGAGATAACGGTGTATGCCCTTTTAAAAGTCATATATGTGTGAAAAGATATCTCAATGTCACTATAGAAATATTTAGTGCTTGAGAACTCTGGAAATACAACCCTATCGTGTATTGCAGAATTAGGCATTAAATATTTTTGAAACACTATTTACTAATATTAGTTTGCATCACTCCACAAGTTATTGTATTTTTGCTTTAGAGATAATTTATGTATTTTTGCTTTAGAGGTAATTTATTCCGTTTTTATACATGAATATAGATATAGCTGTTATATCTAAATATAGTAGTATAGATTATGATATTTGAGCTGAAAATTTTACATATTGAAAGATGAATGGAAAATCCTCCATTTTCGTGAATCATAAAAACATTAGATGCATGTTTGAATTTGAATTTGATTTGTGTTTTCACATTACCTCTTAAGCATTTTACAGATGCTCTATTAACCCATGGAAGCTTAAGATATTTGAGCTCAGAATATTATATAAGAAGAAATGATTGCATTAAACCTCACCATAGTGAACCCCAAAACTTTAAAAACGGTTAAGAATTTAATCTTGAAGTGTATTTTTCACGTTTTCCTCAGTCATTTACTCATGGAAGCACTGTGTGGCCATTTTATTTTAAAATTACTTCATTTTTGTAACTTGTTGAGTTACTGTGATAATAGCCTAGATACTATAAAAATTTAAATAAGTGAAATAAAATCGTTTTGTTATTTGAAATATCCTATTATTGCTACTGCCCTATCCATTTACATTTGGTCTCGCTTTACACAGCAGGGTTATACTGAAAGTCCGCAGCCCGTGCAAAATTAATTGTAGCATTAAAGGATGATCGGATAGTGAACGGGTATTGCCGACTTTAACCCTATCATAATCTTCATTATTAGGATTGTTAATCTCATAATTTCTATAATTAACTCTACTTGTCACATGTCTTTTATTGTACATATTAATTATAATATTACTAATGTTATTGGTGAATTTATATCAGTGAGAACATATATATGATATGTATAATATGTGTTAATAATATGAACAAATATAACGATGTATATTCCTTTGTACTTTTAGATAGTTAGACTTGTGTAAAATACTGTGCCTACTGCCTTTATGTTATTGTGGAGCCTTTAACAAAAGAGTCAAGGTTTTTCTTTTGTCTGAAGGACGGAAGCAAAGTATTGTCCGATCCTTTAAAAGGGGCCACTCCAGGAGAAACTGTCACTTGGTGGAAGCTACGTACGCGTGGGTGCTGTAAACAACGATGAACTTTTAAGAGCTCAAACCGTCTCGGGTTTAAAAGGCTCACGTATAGGCAAACGTGTTACGTAAGATTTATTTTAGTAAAACTGTATGAAAATTCCAGTAGCCGGTCAGATGACGGAATTCAAACAAACGTTCTAGAAGCATCTATCAGAAAAGTTTGGAAGGTATCTACAGCGTCTTAACTGTAGAAGTTTAAAAAGTGTATAAAAAGGCTATTTCCGGCCTTCTACGTTATATTCCACGTTTAGTTTTCATAGGCGACAGGCTGAAACATTCCTAAGTTCAATTTCGTATACTAAATTCAGTTTCGGAAACTGGAGGCTATGTAAGTGTAAAGTATTGTGTAAGCTGTGACAATTCTCAGTATAAGTGTTCACGTTAAACCGCACTATTTTGACTGAATCTTCCGTAGTAGAGGACAGAATCAGAGTATAATCTGGGCAAAGACGAAGTTTAACAAATAAAACTATGCGTGCAGAAGTAAATACAACTCAGACTGCTGTTAGAAGTGATAAAAGCCGTCGCAAGATCTAAAGTGACTCTGTTGCTGTTAATAAATCAGTTGGTAAACATCAAGTGAAGTAACCTTCAGGCTTTCCTCGTCTTTTCGTGAACGGAGAGGAACTAGGAACAAACAAGGAATAAACTGTTCTTTTCATTTATTTCTCTGTATGTTATCTTTCACCCCAGGCTTCCACTACCTCATCCCTATTGATCTAGGATCAAGAAAACCAGCTCAACTACTTGGAATTGCTGTTATTCCTATTTGGAAAGAGGAATAATAACACACAACCAACAGTAGCCAAGGCATTTCCACGAGCGTTAATTCTTCATACATTTTTAAACTTCATCAAGAAACCACTCGTTACTAGATGTAGTCCTATTGAAAAATGCAGGCAAGGATGACAGTTCTTAAATGATATTCGAAGTTTTTAATTCAATTCAGCGAAAAAAAAGTCAGAAGGTATTAGGTCTGTTGATCTCTGTCCTGCGAAAATTTCTATCAGCAAAATATGGTGGGTCCTGCATAAAGGGAAACAATAATTGCACCCCCTGTCAGTTATTCCAAATAAGGGGGCAGAATCGCATTTAGGTATGTTGGCTTCAAATCCTTTGTCTTTTATGTACTAGTCGCCACATCCTGCGAAAATTTCTATCAGCAAATTTGTTGCAGGTGGAGTCGACAGCAGGAAAACATCGAGACTGCCGGCCCAAATAATAGCGGCCCGTACTTCTAATTACTCCTAATTAATCGGCACATCAAATTCCATCCATTAATTAAATTCCTTCCTAAAACCAAATTAAATCAATACAAACCAATTACGATTAATAATTAATTAATAATTAATCCCCTACCGATACACAACCCTCATATTGTTCCAAAAGGGATGATTTAGTATTTTTTTTTGCAATTAAAAATATGTATATAACTAAAATAGCTGCAAGGCAGGCTATTCCTTCTCGTATGTTTTTCTGAAGTTCATCTAAGGGCATGTATTTCATTTACAGACATTACCCCTTTATTGAATAAAAACACATCGGCGCCACTGGTGTATAGCTGATTCGCTCTCTTGTTGGGTAAATTTTGAGAAATATTTTGGCGGCTATTATTCTAATAAAGTATCGATGTCATACGGTATTTCCTATGTTAAAATATAGCGTTTTATATTTATTTTCATGTTCAACTCTGATGCTCTTGTTTTGAACGTGTTAACCATTTTAAAACTTTTCTTCTTATTATGTGGACAGTTCCAAGAAAACTTTCCTGAAAATCGTTGATTCGTTTGTTATAAAGCTATAAAAGTTTAATTCTTTGTTTATTTATATTTTCTCCACTAAGTTTTCCAATCATGATTCACCCAGCCCATGCACAAACAGAACAGCCGATAGAATACTACATACATTAGCACTGTGTGCCATCTACCGACCCGATTATAACCGACCTTGAGTCTCAGCACGCAACCATCGATTGCTTGAAACAATCTGCCTCGGAAAGAGGGTTCAAACAAATGAATAGGAAAATATACCACATGACAGAGATGAATGAATGAATGAATGAATGAATGAATAGTGTTTAACGCCCGTTTTTGCTAAAGAGGCACCACAGACGATGGACACTGGAGATACAAGAATTGAAAAATGATATATTGGGAAAGGATTTATTTTTAAGGAAGGAAACATTCCATGCCTAAGTTTAGGGTACCTTCCCGGCATTTGCCATTTATGAGGACTGAGGAAAACCTGCAAAAAACCGCAGTCAGGGAGGACGGTTCTGGCGGGATTCGAACCCTAGACCTCCCGCTCACGAGTCCTAGATTTAACGAACTCAGCCACCCGTGGCGGTCATGATAGAGATGAACTGCAACTGTATTCAAATGATTAAAACCGCTGGTTTTATCTTTACAATAATGCAATTATTCAAAATAGAGTATGTAACAATTTTTCTCTACAGAAACATTTAGTAATCACATTTTTCTGTATCATACCAAAGCATAATGTAATAGAATATGCCACAAAATAATTAAAAATTTAATTAAATTGCATTAAATGATATCATGATATAATCAAGGGTACTACGATACTTTAGCCTTGCTCAACGACAGGTTGTTTGTGATTACGCTCAATAGGGACACTTCCGGGAGGAAGGGATGAGGTGAGCGAGACACGGCCTGACATTGAAGGAGTCTTTAACATTTTTTCCAGATAGAACACTCCAACGCCGGCGGAGTCCCTCAAGGAGTTCGGACCCCATAGAAGGTCTGTTTCCATACCAGACGCAGGGGAAGAAACCCTCCCAAGCACTTCATCGTCACACCACGCCAACCCAACTCGCCCTGCACTTCTACTATGTAATAAAACCAAATGAATGAAATAATATGAAAATGAAAACGCGGAAAATCGGTGCAAAGTGAAAATCCTTCTCAGCTCTTGCCTAAGCAACCTGGGGGAAACCACGAAAAACCCAAAGTCAGGATGTCCGGCCTCTTCCAAATAAAGTCCCAAGTGTTGGATCCTGAGCCATCCCGCTTGGTTGGCCCTAAACTTTATGTATTTAATTAACTTCAGAGAAGTGTTAAAAGTATTTCCATGCTGAATTTGTTTAGAATTAGAAGGTAGGTAGAAGAGAACATGTCTCTTTTCCAACAGATCTAAAGCGTCATATGTCTTTAGATTTCCCTGTTTCTGTGGGCTTTAAGTTGTTTACCTGATAGCCCAACCCACGTTTCACTATCATTTTTGTTACATTTAAAGTTTTGTTTTAGAAGAAGTTTTAAACGTTTCACATTTCCCATTCTGTATCCATGCTTCCAGGGGACACCATTATAAAAATGTAATTTTCTCCAAGAACAGCTGTTACACAGTATTATTCAGAACATTCACATATTCATCACTTAACGTAAATAATGAATAAGCTGTTAAAACTCAATGTGTTGAAGTATATCCATGAAAATGTGCATAAAAATTATTTTCACTCAAATCTGTTCATGAAAAGTAAAGGTAGGCATGCAGAATGAAATTCTGACTGCGAGCACAACATCGGAGGATTTCAGTGTGTTTTCGAATTTTGACGTCTCTGAATTGCTGACCGCTACTTATAAATGAAGTTATGAGAGTTGTAAGCCACTAGATTCACTCAGCTCTGTCCACCCCTGATAAAAAAATAGCATTTTTACAGGGAAGGCCATCCTCACGTTTACCAGGTTTAACAAGAAAGGCAATTTGCAAAGATTTTTTTTCCCTCGGAGAAAGTAAATGTGCCAAAAAGTTTGTATGCTCCTTTAACTGAGGAAGTAGATGTGATCACTTATCACTTATTGTTCCTATCGCAAACAGCACTGCCTGATTGGACCTACTCTTTGGAAGGATTCCAGAAGAATTTTGTTAGGGAATGTAGTCGGACTTTTGGGATAGCGAGGGAATCATTAATGTTCACTTATCATAGATCTGAAGCTGAGGGGGATTATTAATGCAAAGATATCATTAAACAAATCCTATCTTAATGTGAAATATTTTAGTCGCAAAATATTTTAAAATGCATAAATGTAATGCATACTTCAGATGCTCCATTATTATGTCCTACTTGTAACTCTGTAGAATGATTTTTCTGCAAGAGTGTATAAACTGTATGATTCACTATCTAGAAGGAAATGTCAGATTTGGCGTAATTTTTATAAATGTGATCATGTCAAGGAAAACCATAGTTAAGTCGCTAATCATGTATTTGTAGGAGAGCAAAAAGTGACGGTTTAATTTGCAAATTTTGATTTTGACAGAATGAATCGTGCAGACTTAATTATGAAATGTAAGAAGGGGGTTTTAACAATGAAAATACTTACTCCCAGAAGCGTTGTTTAGAAAAAAGTTATATTGCTTGTTAATAGCATTCTTGCATATATCTGGAAAAATGCATTTCCAGAAACGAAGCATAAAACTATATAGCACGAAATAAAATAAAATGATTGGCTTCCTTCGGAAGGGAAGTAAAGAGTGGGTCCCGTGTCGTAGATTTACAGCTTGTAAAAAATCTCAAGCCTGAAAGAAGCCCTGAATTGAATGGAGTGCCAGCTAATGACCAGATATATTAAAGAATGTCTTAAAATAAAGCAAATAAATAAATTTACGTCTTAAATAAAACCAATATGCTCAAACAAATAAATAAACGGATGGAATAAAACCAATATACTCAGTAAATGTAGATAGTGTAGTTTTTTTGTTTATTTATTTACGGACACTCTTTAACATCTCAAGGTCATCAGGGTCTCATTCTATTCCAAGGCGTGAAATGGTCGACAAATTTTGCTTGCTTCATTCAGACTTGCGGTTCTTTTTCGTGCCGTAAATCTACGATACGGTACTCAAGGCTTTACTTCCCTTCCGAAGGAAGCCATACTTAGGATTTTTACGCCCGAAAAAATCCATCGGTCCTGGCCGGGTTTGAACTCGCGATCTTGGGTTTAGAAGGCAAGTACGGTTACCACTACACCAGGACCGACCCTAGAGAGTGAAGAAGGGTCTACACTGCACTAAACTAAGAGTTTAGCTGCACTTCCAGTTCCTCGTTAAAAAATACAGAAGCCAGCAACCCTGAAACTCATTCAAATAAAGTTGTGCATTTTTAAATGAAGATGACAAATAATTGTTGACATACTTAACTGGCAGAGATTCTATTTGAAATTGTAAGGGCAAAATTTTACCAGGTCTCAAGTTTTAGCAATTTTTTAAGGAAAGCAAATGACAGAAATATCAACTGACAGTGCTATAGATTTAGTAAGAAGCTGGTGTAAAGTATCGTAAATCCAGAAAAATAGTGTTTAATGGAAACGAGAGGCTAAAGTAGAAAGATAAAAGCGAGATGTACTCTATTATGAAGAACTTTATAATGCTTGAAACGGTTTCTCCATTAACGCTTATGGAAATACTAACATATGATGTTAAATTCCATTAATATTAAAAAATAATTTTCGCATAAATGACAGCTTAAAGTCCTCAAATTTAAACAAGTTTTGTCGTTTAAAAGTTTGTGCTTTATTGCAGACGGTATTCTCGCACTTGCAAAATCCCACACTTTAACTTTGAAATGCTTACAGATAACTCATTTATAATGCTCAGAATGTTATACTGAAATGGAATCTGGCATGAACAGAAATGTGCGCGATAAACGTTTACACATACATGGCTTTACTGATTCATCTAGGAATAATATTCAAGAATGCAAAAAAACAGAAGGAAAATAAGAGGACGAGGAAAAAGCTATAAGAAAAACAAATGAAATCATATATTTTACACCCTTCTGTTTCGTATATTCATTTTTCATTCGACGGGAATGTCTGCATTTTTAAATATTAGGTTAGAATAAAATGAAATATTCTCCACTGGCTCTTACTTCGAGAAATGAGCCATATAGCTGATTTTCAAAAAAAAAAAAGTGTTTAAATATGATTTTAAGAAACACAAATTAGCCTGTTTAATTCCTGCAGGATATTGAGCAATGTGAGCGAATGTTGTACGAAATGACAGCCTAGTAAAAAGTTAAAAGGTTAAAAAAATCCACCTCTAAATGCTGAACTTGCAGAACACAAACTTATCAAGGAATTGCCTTGACTCTGATGAGAAAATAATATTGTTTATTTTGAAACAAGATTGCAAACAAGAACTCTTGAGCAGATGCTGCTGTATAATTTAAAAGCCCGTTACTCTTTATACGATAAGTTACTGGTTGCTTCATTCAACGCTGATTGTGTAGAGTTATTGTTTAATGTTTTGGGTACAGGATGCTAGTGTTCCGCTTAAAACTCGTATGAAATGCTGTTCTTTGCCACGATTCCATGTCGGTACTTCCAGAAATGTAGATATTTTTTTAACATAATCTACATTGCATTTCTAAGCAAACTAAACTTTGATTGTCTCCAATTACAAACATTACAATGAAAGCCTTAACAACCAATCAGAAAAAGCCTTACTAAAAGTGGATAAAAGTTATTGTTGATGCTAATGATTCTTTAAATCACATAATGTTATATTTTAGATAAGGGTGTAAGGGTATATTTGATATTGTTCATCAATGGAATTTTGCACCAGAAAGAGATTATAACGTCTAACGTAGTACAAAGAGCATATAGCATATTTTATGAATATAAATGACAATATTACCCAAAGCCTCTGTATTGAGGTTTAGAACATTCAACATATTTCCATATTGGTCGTGATATTCCTGTTTGTAAACAGATCAAAGCTTTTCATTCGTGTCTGTCTTTGTGTTTACTTAATCTCACTCCTATTCTTTGTAATGTGTTCGAGTAATGAATATAATTTTGTTTATTGTAGCATTATTTATACTTTGTGACTTTACATAACCATGAAAAAGCTGAAAACGTATTTGCTATAAGAAAGTAATTGCCAAGGAAAAGAGTATAAACTGGTTCTTGTCAGGCAAGGAGGGGTACACTTTTATGGCTGGACACTTATAAAAAGGTGTGATATTATTTTTTATTAGTTTAGATGTTTAAGTTTAATTTTCTTCGGATTCATTTTTGTTCCTGTTTTGCTGCATTCAAAATTACCTCTTCTCCTACATTTATTGACTTATGTGTATGAACGTTTTTCTCCAATTGCATTATAGTGCTTCGCACTAAAGTGAACCAACACTTTTCTCTTAAAGTGAAAATAACATTTATAAAAAGTGTCTTTTCAGTCAGGGGTCCGATTTTGTAACACGTACTCTTGACGACAGTATTTTGTTCTTTTAAAAATAACTTATATAGATATTAAAAATCATGTTATATTTAGTCACCACAGTTTTAGAAACAGAATTGCCATTTTTATTTGAAAATAAATGACTTTTTTTTAAATAAATTGTACTTATCCTCATTACTCGTGTATCAAAAAGTAATACTATATTTTTAATGTTAAGAATTTTCATATCCGTATCAATTTACCCGTGAAATAACGAGTGAACGTTTGCATCAAAGAAAAGAGATATCTTAATGAATTTAAATAATTGTATTTAAATTCCAATGACATTTGTTATTAATAAATTAAACCAAAAAACCAATCGCATTTTCAAGAAATAAATAACTGGCAGCTTTTTGTTTGGAAGATTTAGTATTAATAATCCCTCTTTTGCAAAAAGTGTTTTTCTGCACTTAGCCATTTTTAATGTAAATAGTACATGCAAGTAAGAAATTTATTGATCGAATTAAATGTGAACATTCCTTTCTTTATAATCACATTAAGAGTGAAAGGACAACCTTTCTCTTTCGCAAATAAAAGCAGTGTACTAACCCTGTGGTAAAGGAAGTGAGGAACTACTCTCTATTTTTCCACATCCGGATTCTAAATCCGATTAAAGAGAGACCACCAGCCCGCATTATCAGGACTTCATTTAGTCTCACTCTGGGAGAGATGAGAACATATAGCTGCAAGTTTGGGTGCTCACAACCCTCTCTCAGACTGCAAAAGATCAAAGCTCCTCAAACTGGGGATTGTGATAAAATTTTGGTGTTTTTAGAAATTTCTTGCTTGTGTTACAGTATGATGGCTCTTGTATGGAGAATTTTGAAGGAAATTATTTCGTGTATTTTCCTTCTATAAAAGAAGGAAGACGAGAAAAACTAAAGTCCAAAGAAAAACGGATGATTGCGGTATACCGTAGTATGGTTTCTGGCAGACTGAGAGAGTTCAAGATACATCTTTGTATGATAATAAATTACCTTTGACTGAAGAAGAACTGTCTTAAGTTGAAAATCTTCCTTATAATAAATATATAAATAGCTTTGTATGTCAAGAGTGACGGGAAGATTGTTAAAAGCAACGTTACTTTGTATTCTGTCACGAATTTAAATATGATTACTATAAAATTGTGCATTCAAGCGAGAATGCAGACTCGCAACTGTTAGTGGTTCTGTTAACCGTGGCTACTAAATCGTCCCTAACAACTTATGGAAATAGCGCATTTGATGTGATGTATGTATCAAAGTCGGTCCTGGTGGTGTAGTGGTAACCATACTTGCCTCCTAAACCCAACATCGCGGGTTCAATCCCAGCCAGGACTGATGGATTTTTTCGGGAGTAAAAAATCCTAAATATGGCTTCCTTCGGAAAGGAAGTAAAGCAGTGGATCCCGTGTCGTACACATTTACGGCAGGAAAAAACCTCATGTTTAAAAAAAGAGATCTCTGAGCAAAATTTGTCGGCCGTTTCACACCCTGATTTGAATGGGATGCGGATGAACTGAGAAGTTAAAGAGCGTGCGTAAATGAACCAAATGAAACCTGTAATTCCAAAGACATTAAATGTGAGCATTTTAATTTTACAATTTTCAAGTAGAATGAATATAAGATCGTCAATGCAACATACCTCAATGCCTTTAGGATGTAAAAATGCAGGCCCACAATTAGGGGAATTAGTACTTTCTGAATTGATTCTATACTCATTAGTGGATATCGAAATTTCTAAGCACTAAACCATAATGAAGAGGAATTAAGTTATGCCGCCATTGGGCTGTAGACAACAAATGGGAGGGGGTTAAAATAGGTAACGAGATAACCCCCTCATTTTACGCCTATTAATCACCAGTTCTTGTTTGCTTCTGAGCGTTGGCTCATAGCCTGTGTTTTAGTGAACCTAAATTAATGTTAAGTGCTTAAGAATTCCGATGTGTGCTCATTAGTCAGACCAATTTTGGCCAAAGTAGAATGCCAGTCTCTTACCTTAATAGGTGACATTGATAATTTGGCGGTGTGTATGACTCTCAAAACCCACTAAACACTGTTCAGGTTTACAATCCAAACTATAAGTCCTACAGCAACTCTCAATAATTTGGGTTGCACTGATGTAGCTATTTAAGTCTTTGTTGGGGAGAAATTAGAATACCGTTTGGATGAGCATTCATGTCCATTAATAGCCGGAAGAGTAAACAAAACAGTTGCTACCTCTACTTTGAATACGGGAAAAGTGAATATGGTTATCGGTAAGGTCTTGCTGTAGGAATGCAGTGGCGAGTTAATTCAGAACAGATTAAATCAAGTCTGTTAATACTATAATTAAATTCACGATAAGCCTAAACTAAGTAAATATTATATTAATGCAATATATTTACATATTGTGTTAATAACTTTATGATATTAACCTAGTTTAGCGCATTATAAGAAAACGGCACCTGAGGACATAAACACATTACTTAGTGTTTAATATAACGTATCCATTAATTGTTTATTTACAGCGTAACTCACATATATTGCAGAGATGGTAGTTATTATTACCCATATTTTACAAATGGTAGCTAATATATATTTCCCCTTTTGTTTTACGCCAGTTTTTACTGTGAAGGGTTTGGAATGAATTTGAAAAAAATATATATATTTTATTGTTAGCAATTCCAAAATATATAATTACGTAACAAACTGATTTTTAATAATGCTTAATGCCCGATTTAATGTTGGGGCATCACAGGCATTGGACACTGATGATACATAAGATGAAACGATAAATTCGGAAAGGATTTTTTTTAAGGAAGGAAGAGTTCCAGGCCTAAGTTTAGGGTACCTACTCGACATTTTCCATTGATGAGGACTGAGAAAAACCTGAAAAAGAAAACTCAGTCAGGGAGGATGGTCCTGGTGGGAATCGAACCCCAGAACTCCCGCTCATAAGTCCGCGCCTTAACGACCTCCGCCACGCGTGGAGGTACTAACAATAGTGCATCAATAATAAATTTCACTCAGTTGCCAATTCAGGCCCCACTCTATCTATTCTTCTTCTGGCAGGTCTTCCCAAATGTGTCGGTAACAATGCTTCATTACTTCCGCCCTTATTCTTTACCGCTCTGGAACTGCTAACAACTGCAGCTCAAACATTTTCTATTCTATTTAAAGTGGGTCATTTAAGGGACCACAGCAGTCCAAGATGTGAATGTCGGACTTTTGATTAAGGAATAGGTGGTTCGACCAGCACCTAATAAATGGAACTTCTTCGGCAAGAGAAACACACTTTAATGCTACGAAGAATCGCTTATCTGGGTTTTCTTCGTATTCAGTCAGGTCCAGAAGTTTAAACGGCTAGAAATGTCCTGCACTGCTTTTCTCTTCGATGAGTTACTCAATTTATACACACTTCCGTGTATTTGCACGACATTCAACCAAAATTTATAAATTTATATAAATGTACCATTAAGTGAGAGTACACATAATTACAGCAAGTTTAATTTCAAAAGAAGAGTGTAGGAATTATTATTATTATTATTATTATTATTATTATTATTATTATTATTATTATTCGGTTGTGGTCGCAAGTATTCAGTGGTAAACTTAGATGAATATAGCAAATGTTCATATTATTATATTTGCGTGCCCGACTTTCATTTTCCCCATCAAGGTGGCTCTGCCGAACAGTTGTCAGTTATTTACGCCTACATAATATTACTGTAATACTGCTCTGCTGTATGTCTTATATTGTTATTTTCCTCAACAGCTGTGTATCTGCTTGTGCGATTTCACGTTTGTTTTACACAGTTGCCAACTCAACCGTAATGTAATTTTGCGATGTACCAACATCTTCGCATGTATTTTTTTCTGAATAGGAAGATAGCGTAGGCCGTTAGACCGTAGGGAGCCACAGTGTAATACTGGGTCCTCCGGTTTCTAGCATTTACTCGAGGTTAGGTTAAAGTTAGTGTGTGTGATACGAGTTGTTTACTAATTGCATTATTTCGATTGTTACACTGTTAATGCGGATGCACCTGTCGTTTGTTTTATGGTGTCACTAAATTTTAACATGGCCTGGTGCAATTTTGGTATGTTAACAACCAGCGGTCAAGAGCGGATAGTTTGCTGCATACTATTTACCTATTATTCCACCTGTATTTTATTTGCTACTTGGTGCGGTTTTTGTTAGGAGGAAGATGTTTGAATTGATTTTAATTAGTTGATTTAATTTGGCTGATATCTGACTAAATAAGATCAGAGTGTCTTCTCCTCCACCTACAACGTTACCTCCAGTAGTTGTGATGCTGAAGATCTTGTCGTCACGGCTATATTCAGCTGGACATTATGAAAGATCATAGGGAGAAGGATCGGGAAATTGCTGGGGATTAATTAACACTGGCGATTGAAACACACGATTCGTTGTACTTCATGTTTATCACAGTGATTATTATGAATCGCCATAACTTTGTGAGAGTCTTACAATCTCCTTTTACCATCTCCACACGTGCCTAGTCAGACTTATTGCAATTAATACAATAATGTTGGAAGTCTGTTTTAAACCAATAAATTTTATCGCTGTACTTTCTTTTAATCGTCTCACTCTCGGCACTACAGGTCATTAAAAGTCGCGGGGATTTTATCTCTAATTCTCTCTGGCAAATTGTTTAGCTTAACCTCTTCTGATCAACAGCTCTCGAAATTAACTCTTTTTCCAGGCGAACTGTTCAGCTTAACGTCTTGTCATCCACTCATCACGAACTTAACTTTTTCCTTCACCATAAACTAACTGACCTCTGCTCGGGACCTCGAATAATGCTATAACGTACGGCTATTACTGTCCAACCAATCAGGACGCTGTCTTAATATTATAGGTCTTAATTCAAGAGTAATTTTAATTGTCTCCTTCCCATTGTTTCGTCCTATTGACTGTCACCTACTATTGATCTTTCTATAACATTGATTGGATGAGAGATTCTGAGCTTTTTATGGGTTTGTTTATTTCCAGAATAGTTACTTGCCCTTGAGAAAAGGTCACTAGCTATTTCTTGCATAATAAGATTTTATGGCCTTTCGATGACTCTAAGATGGCAACGTGCAACTCTCCAAAACATACAATTGCAAATTGCAATAGTATACAAAATAAAGTCTAAAATATTCATGGCTATACATGCCTTAAACATATATCACACAAACTTCATCATAATATTATTTATAAAGAATTGGAGGGTTCGAGACTAGTAGTATTCGTCTCATACTTTGGAAACACATTACTTTTATCTAGTAATGCCTTCACGAAATTTATTATTTCAGGTATATTTCAGGTTTATTAAAATTTCCCTTATTCACCGTTATTCCTTACATTACCGTTTGTAGTATATTTCTTACAGTTGGTACAACTGTGATGTAAGAATGCTATGCAGCAATTTCCTCCTTCCTCCTATGATTTCAGCTAAAATAGTAAATGTAATTTTTTGGGGGGGAGGTGGCATACTAGCAGCACATCATTTCCTAATACTGTTTTTATTTACTTTCCTGTAATTTTAGGTTGGTTCTCATGATTATGATTTAGATAATTTTCTACTCTGCAATTCATTGGATTCATTTTAACAAAACACTTACAAGATGAAGAGCAACAATTTTTTTGTTTGAAAGTGTTCACTTAAGTTCTTATGAAGTCAAAAATTTTAATCATCATCAATAATAATAATAATAATAATAATAATAATAATAATAATAATAATAATAATAATAATATTCTATTACTCTTATTTTTCATGATTTCCATATTGTCGAGCTCTCTGCACAGCACATTCACTTTCACTGTCACAGATTTGACGTCTATGATCTGACCAAGACGCTGCAGTGGAATCAAGAGAACACTCTCAGAAAAACAAAATGAATAAATAAACAATACTGAAGCGTTGATCGTATTACCAAACTTCAAAACGGCAATGCTCTATAGAAAACAAATTTATACAAATTACTAAGATGTAATGTATTATATAACTATAAAATTGTATGAAACTATAACAGTATAATAAATAAAGTATATTCCCACGCATTTTTCATACATATATTGGAACTCAGATAAACTGTATGAGATAAGTAAACAAATATGTAAGATTGACCTCTCCTAGCCCCATCTGCCTAAGAGATCTATTCAGTGCCTCTGCACCTTTATATAATCATGGTACCACGACCTTGAAATGTATTCCACCTGATTATGAGATGATCGGTGATTTGGTCAAATGAGTTCAGAGGACTTTGTGACCTAAGTTTCCCAGGCATTAACTTTATGAACTATTTATTTTTTTAAATTCCTACTCCCCCAATTAATCCCAGTCAGGAAACTAATGTAACCCCGGCCCGCCGCACGGGAGATGCACATATTTGCTTACATGCTTCAATAATACACGACATTACTTGTGAATCATGTTCCTCGTTTGTTTGTTTGTTTTTTTTGATTGATTTATTTATGGACGCTCTTTAACATCTCAGGTCATCAGCGTCCCATTCAACTCAGGGCGTGAAACGGCCGACAAATTTTGCTCAGAGGCCTCTCTTTCAGGCTTGAGGTTCTTTTTCGTGCCGTAAATGTACTACACGGTACCCACGGCTTTACTTCCTTCCGAAGGAAGCCACACTTAGGATTTTTACGCTCCGAAAATAATCCATCGGTCCTAGCCGGGTTCGAACCCGCGATCTTGGGTTTAGGAGGCAAGTATGATAACCACTACACCACCAGGGCCGACTAAGAGAAGAGAGAGAGAAGAGAGAAAGGGAACGTTAGGAAATAGAAACATGGATTTCATACTAATTGCACTTCAGTACAGTTAGTATGAATGCAATTAGTTCGGCACCTAACACAAATCCCTTCTCTCTAGCTCTACATGTTCTACCAACTCCGAACGTTATCTTGTTGAGTGATTTAAGCCCTCGGAGGGCGAGACTAGAAACTTATGAGTATCATAGGGAAATTCCATATAAGAAACATCTCTAGATAACCTGTAAATACCTAAAATATGTATAAAATATTGATCAAACATAAACAATTCACAATAAATATGCATGACTCTAAGTCTGGTTTTTATGTTAGAAAAAGTAAGCAGACTTCTAAATAGATTTCATATTAAAAATAAGCATAACAATGTGCCACCTTTGAAGATACAAAGTTGGAAAACTGAAGCAATTGTCAATTTTAACAGTTGGATTGAATACTAGGAAATAGTTAAATGTAAACTTGTAGCTTTAAGTTGTAATTTCCACAATTCTTATATTCCATCATTTCTATATTTAGAGTCAGAGGTCAATTTTCCTGCTTAAGATCTGCACATGTACATGAGTTTATCTGGTTAAACATAATCTGCAAACTCAGATTACAACCTAGTCGAGCTACATATCGTCTCTTCCAATGTGTATGGTTGTTGATTTAGTATTTACGCAAATACAATTTGCTCCTCACAGCAGCGTATATATTATGAACGCTATTTAATTAAATACATTTAACAGATAAAGCCTTATAATTCTACGGTATCTGACACAGTTATATACCGAGCGGGGTGGTTCAGGCGATAACGCTTTGGCTCGCATTCGGAAGGTCCTGGGCTTCCTTTATCATCGCCTCCCTGACCTTAGGATTTTTCGTGGTTTCTCCTGGTCATTTGATGAATGCTGAGGTAGATATTTACATTACACGAATTTTTCGCCCTTCCATTTTCTTTTATTTCATCCTATGGTTTCCGTTTGAGGGGCCGAAGGTGAGATGCTATTGGTCCAAAATGGTGCAGGTGTGGATTGTGCTCAGGAAAAGTTACTGTAGGGACCACCTCTGGACACCTTGGTGGTACCGGAGTGGTTCTTCCGGACCCGCCGGCGTCTGGGACTTACCAACTCTAGAAGTGTTTAGAACTTCGCCTGCGCCCGTGCATCGCCTCCTCCTTTCTGGCCGTCTGGTGTATTCTCCATCTCATCCCTTCCTCCCGGGGTATATGTGCAATAGGCCAATCAGTGGCCGCAATACAAAATTCTTCTCCGTACCAAACCCTAATCCTAAAGCAGTTACATCCTTTGGAACTGTGCTTTCCGCAATTTAAGAAAGAAACTGTCTTTGTGTCAAAACAGCTCTCACTCATCCTGTATATTTATAGAATAAGCAAAATTCAGTGAAGTTGAAAATCACGCTTTTTAGAAAAAAATGTATTTCGTTTAAGGTAGTACACATTATTTCTGCTGCACGTTCTTTTCGTTGACGAATAACAACCAAACAACTCCTTGCTCTCTGTTGAAAGAACAGCATTTACAGTCAGTTAAAACATTAAAAAATGCACTAAATGTGTTTATTGAATTCTAACTGCCGATCGTAAGAACAGAGACAGAGAAACATATTTTCAGAGCCGTTTCCTTATTGCCTACTAGGTTAAAGACAGAATTTCTTAATAGAAGAAGAAACATAGCTTCATGTCTCTGAACCTGAGATACAAACCATTGAGTGATGTGACAAAACTTCTCATTGGAAAAATGTTCAAGACTAAACTTTAGCTTGTTAAGACATGACAGCATTCTCCTGAAACTCTGAAAGGATTATTTTGATCAATATTTTGCTTAGTGCCGAAATGGTTATCTCTGAAGTATGTGTAAACAATAATGGAAGCTGAAGAAGTGATTCCGGAGCATATGTTCTCACCAAAATGTGACCAAAGGTCTTCTTTTCTACGATAACGCAGATCACACACACTTGTTTACGCACCCAAGAAAAAAACCATTAAAGTGAACTATCACTCTCGTGCATCTTGTTACTTCTGAGTTCCATTTCTTTGGTGCAATTCCTGAAAGGAAATTTGACAGTAGGTAAATATGGTGGAGAAACAGATCTGCGTGAAAAGTAACACTTTATGGATAAACCATTTAAGCACAATCTAATGTATTTGAAGTTCAACAATCCCTGAAAGAGAAATAAGAATCTGTCGCATTCGTATTAATACCCAGTTTCTGTAAACTCTCTTCGTCCCGAATAAGGTTGTCGACACGTTCTATTTTTGCAGGCTGTGACTGCATTTGCGGCCGGCCCGGAAGCGTCGTTGCTCACTGACTGATAAGTGTTTTTATGTACCGTCAACTCTCCATAAACTTTTCTTAAACGATTGCTGGTGATGGTCTCATTTTCCGCCAAAAGCAATTCAATTAATGCCCTTTGTTTATAAGCACATCACTTAGAGACTCCAATGTTAAAGATGCGTCACTGCCACCTAGAGGAAGAAGATAAAACTACAAAAAATAGTGTGCGACGGTTTAATGTACTACACATAAAACAATGAATATTGCGTTTTTTCCACAATAAACTGAAAAAAGTATTGCATTACTTAATGAACTTCCCCCATAATAGATCACGTCTTGGGTTGCCGTTATCAGCAAGTTTCACATTGCATACCCAGCTAATCCCTAAGATTAACAGAGTACATGCTTTTAAAAGCAACGGTTATATCGCAGTTATATAACGTACTCTCATCAGCTACTTTCTCTCTCGCTGCATAAATTGCCGACTGTAGAGCTAACGGGCTGCGTAATAGTGTGTCACTTCAGTTAGATTACATTTTTAAAATAACCAGGCAGAACACTCAGATATGACAAGGTTACTTTTACTTTGTTTAGCCCTCTATGAGCACGGAAAGCTCTCACTATATAGCACCGCAGTGGTTGGCTAATTACACGAAATTGTGCTGTAAGCCTGAATGCTGAAATGAAACTGGTAATAAAGGCAGAACCTGCATAATATGTGGCTCTTCATCTGAGAGCATAATGTAAGACGCTACAAACCAATTTCATTTCTACAACGAATATATGAATTAAAAAGAAGAAAAATTCTCAGAGACAAAGTGCAGCGGATAGATATTACGGTTATTAATTGTTTTCATAGCAAGAAAGTAGGTACTAGGCTAGCATATATTTTTAGTCAATGCTTAAGTTGGATAAACCTATTACGCTTGAGCCCCAACGTACTAACTTCAGCTTTCGCCGGGCTCCGGTTATTCTTCGTTATTCAACAAATATATATTTTGACTACACAAACTGTTATGACTAAATAAAACCACTCACATAATGATATTGCACTCAAATGAGAAAACACATATTTTTATTAACAATTTATGGTGCTTACTTGAGAATTTATGTATTACTTACTACAGTAAGGTGCTGGTCATTTGTATGCCGGGGAAAACAATTTGTAATGGTAACAATTTCTGTATATTTTGACCTTAAAACTGCTTCATCCTGAAAAAAGAATTCAAAAAATTTTCCTTCAAAATGAGTAAATGATCAAAGGTCGCGCAGCCAGTTTCAATTTCACCACATAGTATCGTAGTTACAATTTAATCTATTAATATTAATAAATAACTAATATGATATGAGAATCTGCATGTGTCAGTATAGAAGAAGGCTTTAGAGGCACTAGATGTTATACCCAGTTATATATATATATATATATATATATATATATATATATATATATATATATATATATATATATTTCAGAGATTTAAAATTGCTTGGAAATTTTCTGAATCCAGAACAGCTTGAAAATTTTAATGAATTTTGAATTAGTAAAAAAAAGATTTGGAATATCTTAGGGAACAGTAATTAAATTTTCTCACTAATCAACTGATCATTTACCCCACTATTCAAGAGGCGATTGTACAGACTTACTACAGTTAGCAATTATGTTCTTGGTGGTGTATTGCAACTTCCATTAATGTACCAGAAGAGCTTTATCATCTTGCGAGACGAATGTCTAATCTTTATCCCATGATAGAGTAGTTTTTACTACAAGTTGTGGAATTCAGATACATTAAAAAGTCAGTTTTTTAAAGCCCGAAGGAATAATATATGGTTATCTAATGGCTTATATTTGGCAACTTCTACTATAATAAAATCAGTTTATGCACATCAGTATAAACAACTGCTGAATTTCTTACTTTCCCAAACATATTCTATAGTTAAAAAGAAAGTTTCACATCCAACCTTTTTGAATTAACTGATTGTGTTTTAGATAAATATACGAAAAAAATTATAATTTTAAATTTAAATTGGAACCCTAATATAGCTTCCTGTGAGAAATTAGGCCCTTTTATATGGATGCTGTCATTAAATTTTTACGTTATGTAAACGAGTTTTACTCATTTGATCGATTAAAGGGCACAATAATTATAGCGGTCGTGTTTAAATTACTTCTGATTTTAAAGTCGTACTTCTTGCACGAATTTAAATGTATAAGATTTTTACTTTCAGACTACAAATTTGGGAAAACACATTAACCTCTGATGACCTTAGTGCATAGCTCTTTGAACCACTCCACTTAAACTCGCAACTCATAATAAAGTTTTGTACAGAACTAAAATTATACTCCTTTGCTTGAACTTCCGTTTAAGTAACAACCGTAAAATTTTAAAATACATTTTCATGGACCGAATATGTTAATATATATATATATATATATATATATATAATGCACGAATATCTGCTGCTCCATCTTTAAGGACAATGGATAGTACAAACGTATTACCAGATATGCAAATGTGCAATAGTTCAATCATGATACAGATTAATTACACAACGTCGTGTATCTTATTACCGGCCAATAGCTCGGGGTAAAACTACGGAAGCGTATTGAATCGCCTTTTATTTTGGATCCAGATTTAGTGGATTTGAAAATTGAGATATGGCGTAATTTAAATTTTTGGAATGTGGTGAATTGGACTAATTTCCTTAAATAAAAAATGATATTTTATTCTTTGATCATGTCCGTTTCAAAAATTTCTGGCATCTAACAGATCACTTTAAATTTATTCAACAAGGCATATTTAAAAATATAAGATATTTTAATGCAAGACACATAAAAGCATTTATCATTTGACATGCTTTAGTATTTCACGAAATCTAAAACAACCAAGTGGTTGCTTTCTCTAACATCTTTGCATAAACATATTAATTGCTTTCTTCTCTTTACTAAAACGTTTTTTATTCCATAATTTTATTTATATATTTTTTTCTATCACTTTAGGCACACAAATCCTTTCATAACTTATTCTATAACTGCGGTATAAAATGCATCATTCTTCGCCATTATTTTCAGCGCAATACATTACGGTAACCTGCCCAAACGCCACCTTGACACTCAAATTACTATACACCTGGAAATAAAGTATATGCAGACAAAAAAAAATTGTCACCAAAATACTTTAATGTTCTCTTAAGACAACAGCTTAGTAACATAGGAGATATTTTATGCTAGATTTCAATTATAACTTAAATAGGAAAGATTCCATACTGGCGTTATTAGAAACGGACGAAGCAATTAATGTTATCTTTCTAATGTAGATAATTAAGAATTTTTCATTAGAAATAGTAAACAACCACAAATGAAGTATACAACTAAATTTTAGTTTCTATTAAGATGATAAATGCTAATTCGATATTAAATTTGCTTGATCCGGAGATGATGCATAGGAAGGAATACCTACATACAGAGCGATCCATGAGTCATGAACTAACTTGCGGTCTTTGCCTATAGGCGAGAACGGTGCCCCTTGCAGTCTGCGATTATCGTAGAGTGGCGTTGATACAACCATGCAACACTTTCTTTAATTATTTTAAAAGATATTACTTACCAACTATATGAAAGGAGATGCTGAAGCTCACCTCTGTCATTGCCCATACATTTTGGCGTCTCTTTAAAAAACTATCCGTCACTCGCTATGCAGGTGT
Source organism: Metallyticus violacea (assembly GCA_030762175.1). NCBI lineage: Eukaryota > Metazoa > Arthropoda > Insecta > Mantodea > Metallyticidae > Metallyticus > Metallyticus violacea. The sequence continues at coordinate 204,263,401 of CM060846.1, forward strand.
TCTCTCTTTTACTTTCGTATTTTTTCTGTGTTTATGACACTCATTGTTAAACAACATCCTATTGAATTTATTGGTAGTAGAATAGAGGTAGTTGAAAAGGTAGATAATAAAAATAAGGTTGGATGCAGAGCATTTTGTGGACAATGTAGTCTCTCATGAGGGATTTTTCTATTAAATCTATACAATAATAAGCACAAGTATTATATATGCTTGTATGGATGTGTGTGTAAGTTTATGAATTAATTTTAATGTAAGCCGTATTTATGACCCCCACTATCTACAAATATTCTCTATTTCCGTCAAAGTATTACTCCTTCGTCACATGTTTCTTAACATTACAAGCATATTAAAGAGGGAAATTACAAGTGTTATTAAGTCACGCTAATATATTTTAAACAAATTCTATTAAAATTAACAGTTGTTATTTATTACATCAGCCTTTGGGTTGTCAGCCAGAATAAAAAATCGCATAACTTTAACAAACGTATGCATGTGTTTAACTGCGATTAGATTTATACCCGTTAGCAGGGAAGAACAATGAAAATACAATGATTATTTACAACAAAAGTCTTAAAAAAAGGAATCAGTTAACTTGCATGCTAATCTAGAATTAAATAAATCCATATAATTTAAAACATGTTGAAATAATTTTACACATATATTTGAACTGGTCAACCTAGTTATATATATATATATATATATATATATATATATATATATATATATATCAAATTATTTTCTTTAAACTAATTAAATACACGTCAAATTAATTTTACACATTTTAACTTAATTAAATTCACTTCACCTGACTAAAACATATCAATGTAGTTAAATACACATCAATCTAGTTAAATATGTCAAAATAATTAAATACATGCCAATTTATGTCTACACAAATTAATCTAATTAAATAAAATTATAAAAGTACATGTTTAACAAATATAATTCAGCATATTTAGGTTTAGACACTTATTAGCTTAAATAATAATAATAATAATAATAATAATAATAATAATAATAATAATAATAATAATAATAATAATAATGTCACGTGAAGGTAGTCAATTAATTTCAGTAAGGAGTTAAACAATATGTCAAGTAGTTGAAAGAACTTAAATTTGAGCGCCAATTACATTCATCAATGAAATATTTCTACACACAATTACAGGTTACTTTTAAATCTTGTCAGAGAAGGACAAACTTCAACGACAACTGATGGTAATTCATTCTAGTCATTTATGGTTTTATTTTACTATTTATAGATTAATATTTGAACTAGTAGATGTTATCATTGGAATTCCCCACCAATGTTTGATATTTTCCTCCCTAGCAAGTTCATACACTTTTTTCCTTTCTTTTCACTTCCCCTGCTCGGATACATTTAGAGGGCAACACAAATTACTCGCCAGCCTCAGACTCCCGCCAAACACCGAGATAACTAATCTACCTCTTTACGTTATGGCCTAGCGTAGGGGAATGCACGTGTGTGTTGAAAAGGTTTCTGAAGTAAAGATAGGGTTGAAGTACCACAGTGCAGTCATCCGTTAAACTGTGAGTGGCTTCTCATTCCCTTATGATTTTCCTTCATGGACTGGTAGTTTATATCCATATCATGCGTGCAATTAAGCTTGCAACATATTTTGGTTCCCATATATTCATGTTTAAACTTCATTTCAACGTTTAAATACAGTATGCTCGGTTTTAAAAATAAATTAATTCATCATTAATAACTGCGAAATGATTTAACGAAATTGTTGACATCGGATTCTATATTTGGAACTTATTTTAATCGCATTTATTAATATTTTATAGACACCTTTAAAATTCAACATGGAAGACTAAAATGCTAACTGAAAGATACAATTTAATTATTCGTTTAAACTGCTCGTTTTAATTAAAAGAACCTCACATTCATGCATGCATTTCTCATAATTGAAGTTGTATTAAAATGAAAATCATAATACCTTCTAGAACAAGTGAGAATCAAGAAGTAGAATTTATTTTTACTATAAGAAATATTAAACACCTTCAGGAAAATCGATTCTTGTTATGAATCACTTTAAGTGATATGATAGAGAAGTATTAATAGGATCGCTGACTATGCACCCCACACTTTCTCTGTTGACAAGCGCAACGCTAATTGCATATAAATCATAAATTAGTGGGAAACATGTTCTCAAAAAAAATTGTCTAATAATGTCATTTTTCTCGATAAAACTCATTCACAACTCATACACTCAGTGTTTCCAAGAACTAAACTAAGAATTTGTAGCCCCCTAAGTCCCCTGGCCTATCTTTTTGTGATTTTATCTGAAATAAAATGTGTATAAAACAATTCTACACAATCTGCAAGCATTGAAACTTAGAATCCATTAGGAGATTTTCTCCATTTTCCAGTCAGAATCACAGTGCATGATGTATGAATTTTTAGTAGAAGTATGTACTGTGAATAAAACAGTTCATGTTCAGCGAGCTACCACCCCTGAATGACAACCGTAATTGGATACTTACAAAGCACTGACTCGTTGCCAGAGTGTCTCATGCTAGGTTGGCAATCTTATGGATATTTATCTATAATGCAACACTACTTTTACAATAAAATAGAATGTAAAAATTATATCAGCCATTTGTAACTTCTTTGTCAAAACTCGCATGATCGCTCTTATTTATTCCATACCACCATCTGAAACAAACAGAAAAGAAACACAAATCCAGAATTAAAAACAAACGAGAATTTTCTTTAAAGTTAATTTTTATAACCTGATGTTAGCGTGGTCACTGAAGAGTTACTTCATCATAAGAGTTGACAAATGTGATTTTCTGCTAATGTCTGCTATTTATTATAGATTCCTATTTCCAAAGCGAAAATTATGTGACTTAATAAAAAGAAACGTTGTTTCTTTACAAATTGGAAAATGATTATAACTATCATAGGTAGATAATACTTTTAAAACAATGTTATAAACTTGCGAATAGCAAATAATAAATTCCACATGAACTGTCTAGAAGATATAAACAGATACGATTGGGTGGATTGTTAGGGACTGAGTTACAGAGCGGGAGCGGCGCGGACATAGACAGGGTCCCTAACATTCTACACCAGACGCCAAAGCAGAAAACTTTCCCTAGTGCAAGCTGCCGCCACATCTCAGCAGACCACCTTGTCTGGCACTTTCAACCGTGTACCAGAAGCAAAGGAACGAAATAATAAAAATTGGGAGAGAGAATAATTCTTGTAAAAAAATATCCCCATTCATTTAAGCGACAAGGAAATCACGAAAAAGCTCAAGGTCAGAATGGTCGGCCACAAAGGGAACCCAAGACGCCCTGAATGGTTGCCGTCTGAAGTATCAATGAGTAAAATTTGGGTCACTGTATCGTTGTAAACATTCTCTCATAAAATCGATTGGTTACTTTCAGTAATGGGTTTGCGGCCTCCACTTTCGACGACCTAACCTCCGATGTCGTTAGAAGTCTACAAAAGAATGCACATAATCTGAAGTAAAAAAAACAATATCAAACAAATATTCTTTTCTAAAGGAAAATTTAAAAGAGGTTGTACTTAATTGAAACATCTATATCTTCTTAAGTATTACTTAATAAATGTTTTACAATAATGATAACTTTGTTTTATTTTTATTTTCATAATAAAAATCCATACGCCAAAACTAATTTTTGGTATAAAATTATTACAAACCCAGCACTGTTCCGTAAAGTTTAAACATGAATTAATCGAATGAAGATAAATGACTTTCTAACGAAATGTGTACAAAAGTATTATGAAGTAAGGGTATTAAATGAGCGCACAAACTTCTACGGCACGTGTTCTTAATTAAAATAATGAAATAAAATCTTATCCCATGTCTTGAAGGTAAAATTGGGCGTACACATTTCGTGTAGTCTTAGCTACACTTTATCGAAGCTGAAAAGTCTGCTTGCTCTGCCGGTCTCAAGCTAGTTAGAGTATTTTTGGGAGCCTACTCAGTGTTTTATATTCATGAAGTAAGTCAACCACTGGTAGCAATGATAGTGTTGTTAAAAAGAAATTTTATTATTTAACTCTCTTCTAACTTTGCCATTTATTTCCAAGCTATGTAAACATAATTTAAAGTAATGTGTGTAGAGGTTCAGACCACAACATTAATCTTTCGCCTTCTTACTCCGCCTTGCAGTGTTGCCAGTTTTGCGAAGCGTAGCTAATCGATGCGAGCTGGTATATTCATTTTTCTTTCACTCTATAATGTATATATAATTAAAACAAATATTTAAAGGAAAGCATTTGAAAGTTGACAAGACGAGTCCCACATTTTAATTTCCAACAACTGTGACGATGGCGATTAATAGTATAAACAAATTTATTTGCACCAAGACCAGCAACAACCAACCCTATGTGATTGAAATAGGTTTATTCTCAATAATTTGGTTATCTTTGCTTTCAAATTTACAGAAAGTTTTTCCATTATAGAAGACAAAGATTCCACTATTATGTACATTAATATTGACTGGAGACTTCAACATTCGGTTATAAGATTAGGAAAATTGTAAGCCTCTTCACGTTTATGGAAGAAACAGTTGACTTATGGCTGGTGCAAAATGGACTACATCAAACTCATAGACGTATTGTTTAACAGGATTGACTTCTTGAAATGTACAAACTATATAAATTATTTCAATTATCATAGACATATTTTAAATATAACAAAGTCAAACTAAGCATATTGCATCACTCGAAAATAAGTGAAGCATATAAATTAAACTTAATAATTGACGTTTATTTTGATATCTAAACACTACAAATTAAATTTAATGGCAAAATATGTGTAATTTCTATATTCTACAATTTTTCAGCTGGTAGGTTAACTGTTTGCACACATTCTTCATAAGATATGTCTCATCTCCTACTCCTCTAAGGTGCGATATCGGGCCTTGGCCTGCCGCAGCGACCGCTGCATCCTTTACCTCCGTCATGCAACATCATTTATAGACGGCAGTATTGCAGGAGGGCATGTGAGTAGAATGCCAGCAACTGCCGGTGGGCTATCACGCGGTTTTCGAGATCGAAGGACATCGTATCTGATTGCAATCTTCTATTTGCTCTACAATATTCCTCGCGAGGCGGTGTGGACCCGTTCCAGACAGAGTAAAATGTTTAAATACTGACATACACTTTATTTATATTTTTAATGTTTTTCTGGGAAAAAATAAAATGTATTATCTTATAGACTAATGTTGTTGGAAACACTCATATAAGGCGACCACAAAACTTTCAGATTATTTTCCTTACATTCTGCAGCACATATATATTTTCTTTTTCCAATGTCATCTACTCTGTATATGTTCCTAATTGCTTTCCTAATCCATTTATGACATGTACAATCTGAAAATATGTTTGGAAAATTAAAAGTTCAATACATATTTCTTATATAATATGTGCGGAAATATTTCTTATGCATGCCAGATGCGCTAAAATTTTACATTGATTTATTAAAATCATAATATATATATAGTCCTTAATATAATATATATTATAAACTCCTAAAATTGATGAGTATTTGGTGACTATTTTAAAATCGTTTTAATACTAAAACACTTATTCCTGATTTATTATCAACTACATTTTTCTTAACGCCGGATTAAACACATTTTAATAACGCATAGCTTTGCTGGATAATCCCTCTGTATATACAATATGTCGTGATCTAGCATTAATGTTTTTCAGTTTCCACCACTTATATAAACCATTATGCACCTATTCCTATTAATATAAAAATAAGTTCAGCATTTTTTGCATTTATAACAAAATACGATACAGGTTATTAATTATATTTACTTTATGAGGATTTAACCTCATTGATTTCGGTAGTACTACCATTAGTAGTAGTAATAGTAGTAGTAGTAGTAGTAGTAGTAATAGTAATAGTGGTAGTAGTAGTAGTAGTAGCAGTAGTAGTATTGGTAGTATTAGTAGTAGCAATGGTAATAGTGGTAGAGGTAGTAGTAGTAACGGTAGTAGTAATAGTAGTGGTAGTAGCAGTAGTAGTAGTAGTAGCAGCAGCGATGGCAATAGTAATAGTAGCAGCAATAGAAGTAATAGTAATAGTATTAGTAGTAATAGTAGTAGTAGTAATAGTTGTAGCAGTAGTATTAGGAGCAGTTGTAGTAGTAGTAGTAGTAGTAGTAAAAGTGGAAGTAATATTGGTAGCAGCAGTAGCAGTAGTAGTAGTAGCAGCAGTAGTAGTAGTAATAGTAGTAGTAATAGTAGTAGTAATAATAGTAGGAGGTAGTAGTAGTAGTGATAGTAGTGGTGGTAGTAGTAGTAACAGTAGCATCAGTACTAGTAGTAATAGTAGCAGTTGTAGTAGTAGTGGTAGTACCAGTAGTAGTGGTAGTGCTGGTAGTAGTAGTAATAGTAGTAGTAGTAATAATAGTAGCAGTAATAGTAGGTAGTAATGGTGATAATAGTAGTAGTAATACTAGTAGTAATAGTAGTAGCAGTAGTAGTAAAAGTAGTAGTAGTAGCAGTAGATGTATTTTATTTATTTGGTTTATTTACTGGCGTTCTTTAATATGTCAGGTCTTCAGTGCTCAATTCAATTCGGCGCGTGAAACGAAAATTTTCCTCAGAGGTTACCTCTTTCAGCCTTGCAGTTCTATTACGTGCTATAAATCTACAATATGGGACCCACGACTTTACTTCCCTTCTGAAGAAGGCCGTACTTAGGATTTTTATGCCATCGAACCTGGCCGGGATTGAACACGGTATCTAAGGTCTTCGAGGCGTAGTAGTAGTAGTAGTGGTGGTGGTGGTGGTGGTGGTAGTGGTAGTAGTAGTAGTAGATATAGTAGTAGCAGTAGTAGTGATAGGTAGTAGTAGAAGAAGAAGTGGAAGTAGTAGTGGTAGTAATAGTAGTAGTATTAGTAGTGGTGGGGTGGTTTTTTTTTTTTTGATTGATTTATTTAAGGACGCTCTTTAACAGCTCAGGTCATCAGCGTCCCATTCAACTCAGGGCGTGAAACGGCCGACAAATTTTGCTCAGAGGCCTCTCTTTCAGGCTTGAGGTTCTTTTTCGTGCCGCAAATGTACGACACGGGACCCAAGGCTTTACTTCCCTTCCGAAGGAAGCCATACTTAGGATTTTTACGCCCGAAAAAATCCATCGGTCCTGGCCGGGTTCGAACCCGCGTTTTGAGTATAGGAGGCAAGTATGGTAACCACTACACCACCAGGACCGACGGTGGGGTGGTGGTGGTAGTAGTAGTAGTAGTGGTGGTGGGAGTGGTGGTAGTAATAGTAGTAATAGTATTAGGTAGTAGTAGTAGTAGTAGTAGTGGTGGTAGTAGTAGTAATAGTAGTAGATATAGTAGTAGCAGTAGTAGTGGTAGGTAGTAGTAGAAGAAGAAGAAGTAGTAGTAGTAGTAGATATAGTAGTAGCAGTAGTAGTGGTAGGTAGTAGAAGAAGAAGAAGAAGAAGAAGAAGAAGAAGAAGTACTAGTAGTAGTAGTAGTAGATATAGTAGTAGTGGTAGGTAGTAGAAGAAGAAGAAGAAGAAGAAGAAGAAGAAGTAGTAGTAGTAGTAGTAGTAGTAGTAGTAGTAGTAGTATGGAACTATTACAATAAAACCTCAACAGTCGGAACAGTTCCAGCGAACCGATTAGATATTGCATGATAAAATATAAGTATATATTTAATGAAAAAACACAAAACAAATTAAAAGTAAATTTTAAAAAACACTAAATTTTATTAGTCTTTTCATATCTGATCTGTTTCATTTTCATTAGAAATTAACTATTCTCTCCTTCTCTTCCCAGACTGTCAGCAGAGCACACATATAGTACATATATGAACCACTCCTTCTCATCACAAATGGGGAAAAGTCTCAGCCATTTAGGTCGGTGATCTTAATCGTTCTTGAAGCAGTATTCTTTGGCTTCAAACCCCCAATAATGATAATGTAGCAGTCTTCAATTTTATGCAATATAAATTTAATCATGTTTATTATTTGTTTGGTTCATGTAAAGTTAAAGGTTTCTCGTAATGTTCGAAAGAATCTCTTGCAATTATATTAAAGATGATATGTTTGTCTTATCAAAAGGAGTATAAAACATGTACTCTTTTGTAACTTTTTTTATTATACAGTTAACTTTGAGTAAGTTGCGTCATGTCCCGTTAGATTCCTGAGGGTGCTTTTAAGAAGGGTAGGATTGTGTACTACCCAGAACACGTATCTTTTGTTATGTTAGCTAAGAGGGACATTGTAAAAAACTTGTTGGTAGGAGAAAAATTTCTAGTAGTGTTTAAAGCCCGTTTTTACTACTGAAGCACCACTGGCGGTGGACACCGATGATACATGGGATGAAATGATATATTGGGAAAGGATATTTTTTTCAGGAAGGAAGCGTCCAGGCCGAAGTTTAGGGTACCTCCATGGCATTTGCCAGTTATGAGGACAGAGGAAATCCTGGAAAAAAAAACCAGTCAGGGAGGACGGTCCTGGTGGGATTAGAACCCCAGACCTCCAGCTCACGAGTGCGCGCCTTGACTTCGGCCACCCTTGGCGGTAGGAGAAAAGTGTAAGTGTAAACAAACCCGTTACCTTTAGAAGGTAGAAGCGAATTGTATGTTGTACAAAGCAAGAGTGAATAGACATGTTTGTAAGTAATATTTAATATAATAGCCAATCGGAAAGATCATAGGAAAGCGTCTAATAACAAAAGGAAGACGATATTAAAAGAAAGGTTCTAGAATATTCTACAACAAGATTTCAAAAACTCAAGAGCAGAGTCTGGATGACAGACTTTGATAGTCATATAAAAGGGGCAATCTCGAAGCCTCGGCAACTTGTCTGTTACTTAGACTAACTTAGCTTAATTGGGTGAGTTATCAGGCTTATTGTTATTCTTGTTCTAGTTATTACTAGTTGTTATTTGTTCTTGTCCTTAGGACAGATTTGTTTCAGTTTTATATTTAGTTCAGTTTCACCTCAGTTATTGTGCGTTCAGCTGCTTAGATACTTTGTTACAAGTAGGAGAAATCGAACATTGCTCGAAGTATTATTCTGAGCAATTTATAGTGAATGTTATTGTGTGTAAAGTGTAGATAGTAAAAGTTAATAGTGAATACTTCAGAACAAGTAGTGCTAGTGTGAAAGTAGATGAAGAGCAAGCAATATCGATGAAAGTATAAAATAGAAACGTCGCGAGTTCAAAAAGTTTAACATACACACTCTAGAGACAAAAGACAAATCTTTATTAACCGTAGAAGTGAATTATTCGGCATTTTCAGTCAAAGTGAACTAATAGATCCACGAATTTCTCAGGAACTTTGGTGACTCCCAGAATTAGGGAAGATATAAACAGTAATAAATCGTGCTTCTAACTAAAATCACGAAGTTTCTTAATCTCCAGTCAGCTCTCCAATTCCTTCTTCTCCTGATCCGTACCCAGAAAATTCCAGTATGCTTACAGTCGAGCTCAGCCGAGGCATCAACACTACAAGAATCATTTGTGGAGGAATAAGACTGCTGTGTTAATTCATAAATACACGTCAATTAATCTTAATTATCGATCAAATCATTCCAACCCTTCCCCTCCTACCCGACAACAATTAACTAATCAGTTAATAAAACCCGTCTATAATTCCCCAGTCTACATGCCTTATTTGCAAAACCGCTTCACCCTTCATGCTCCTAGTCTGAGCCACGCAAACCCCTGGCTAGTGAGTTTGGCCCTGTTTTTAGGTACTACTTCATCTCCCATTCAAAATTAGCCCAGACTGTAAACTTTTCGAAATCATCTCCATATATTGCGCAAAGCTCCCATCCATATTCACCACCCTACTAAGTGGCTTAGGCTGTAACGCTCGAGACTCATATTCGGGAGGTCCCGAGTTCAAGTTCATTGGAGCCGATCATTTTGACCTACGGATTTTTCGTGGTTTCTCCCGGTCGCTTAGGCGAATGCTGGGATGCGGCTCTTCTATCCACAAATTTCTCGCTCTCCCGTTTCTATATTATTTAATTCAATTGGTTCTGTTATAGGGTCGAAAGGGCCAGTATGGGAAGTCGTGGTGCCGTGTGTTGAAAGCTTGTATTTTGGAAAATATTCCTGACCTCGCATGAGGTATGGAAGTGGCATTTCTGAGGAGCTTAAATTCCTTCAAGGGGAATGCTCCACCGAAGCATTCTGGAAACAATTTTGGGAATCCCGTCTACGTCCATACCACATCGTACGCGAGTTCTGGTCCTCCAATGTATCCCTTACCGTATTTTTTCCTTGGGAGGTGCCTGCAGGCACGAACGGCCAACCGTGCAGCAGGCAGAAGTACAGAAATATCTCCCTTGATTCCTAATACTCCAATCCAGTTCATATGCTTTTCGTTTAGTGATAAAATCGCACAGAACATATGTTCTGAACATTATAACATGATGAATCATTTTGAAGATAACCATGGTGGAGATTATGTTGAAGCCATGCTTGGATCCATTTATATATGTGGTAAGTTTTTCGCTGATAAATGACAGTAAAACAGTACTGCAATTCGGAGTAAGAGGTGAAAATTAGTAATTTTTAAGTTTGAGTACTTTAACACTTATGTCAAACTTTAATGAAAGGATGGATTTAAAAGCATATCTATTTACTGTAGAGGTGTTTAGGAGTAATTTTTAGTTTTCACGTGAACTGCAAAAAAAAAAAAAAAAAAAAAAAAAACAATATGCTTGATTCCTTGAATGTATACCTTTCTAAATGTATTAGTTTGGATAAACTGTATCTAAGGTATTACCTTATAAATTATATAAAAACGATTTTATTATTGCTATCCTATGCTCTAAAGAAGAACAATTTAAAGTTTAATAATCTATAATATTAATAAAAATATATTAATTAAAAAAAACAATTTTGGCTTTTAAATTGTTTGCTTCATTTACAAACATTGCAGCGATTTGATTTGGCAACTCTGTCGGGTGCCAAACTTATGGAGCGGTTGGTCGTGTGAAAGTTGTTGTAGATGTCAACGTTGGCGAACTAAATTTATCAAGTGGTTTATGAATTGGTTGTGGCTGCCTCGGTGTTGTTGCCGAAGCTTCAATGGTAACAATATGTCAGGGTAATTTCGCTCTAAATTGAGTGGGGGGCTCAATGGAAGAGCGAAGAGTGGGGAGAATTTAATGGTGTAAATGAGTAGACGATTCGACATAATATATAATTGCGTAGTTTATTTTTCGAATTCTATTGCATCCTTGGTGTTTTCGCGTTTGATAGACTGGGCTGTTTTGAGTGTAAACTTAGTTGCCGCGTATGAAACCTTCAGAAGAGTACTGCAAACTACTTAACTAAATCGAACCGAGTAAGTCGATTGAATGCTTAAAACCGAGTACTAAGTGCCTGGCATGACTGCAAACTGAGTACTGCTTCGTGCTGCGTCGAACTGACTGCCAGAACCAGAACGCCAGAACAGCAACGAGCCGCCCTGCGGGCGGGTTGAAGGCCACAGTACCTAGCCGCACCTGCGGCTTTACCTGTGTGGTTGATAGACCTTCGTTGGGTTATATATTTCTATGTTAATGTAGTCACGTCTATAATTGAATCATAGAGTCGGATCCGAGGAGCTTTTCATTGGGTATACTTGCTTGGATTGGCCCTGGCCAGCTTAACAGGAGGGTCACCCATCCAACCGCTGACCACGGCCAATGCGACTTAACATCGGTCACTCATCCAAGCAGCGTCCCTGCCCACTACTGCTACGCCGCTTTTCAGGTGGAAGGCTGTTTATTTGATATTAAGTCACCAGGATGTCCTTGGGGAGCCTGTATGAATTGCAGCGTCTTTTTGCTTTTGGGTTGTACTGCCCTATAAGACGCGCCAGCTGGTCTGACTGCCAGGTGCGAAGTGCCGCTTCTTTGTACTCCTCGACTAACAACTACTTGCCCCAGCGGAGTGAGTTGAGAGGCTGCCGAGTGTTGGAGTGCCAGGTGCCAAGCGATTGCGTAGGACTGAGTGAACTGATAACTGCTTGCTTAGAACTACTTAACGGCTTCCAATCGAACATTTTTGGCCAGGAGACACCGAAATGCAAGTTCATCCTCGCGCCTTCCTTTAAAAGTACAAATACACCTTTTTCATTGTCTGGTCAAATTTTACCTACCTCAGACTTCATTCACTATATTTGAACGTATTTCAGAAGTACGTCATTATAGGATACTTTAAAGACCTAACGGCTCACCAGTCGATAGGAGTCAGAACCCCCCCCCCCCCAAGACGTTGTAAAGTCCTTCAGCAAGGTTAATTCCCTTCAAAAGAAATCTTGTCACTCAAAATCTTCAGAATGAGGCCACGCGCGCGATGGTCATATAAACTTTCAAACGGTTTCATGATACTGTTGACTAGTTCAGCTACTGCCATGGAAGACACCAATGGAAATTTCTATTTACATTTTCGTTGTTGTAGTTACAGCATATGACACACACACACACACACACACACATATATATATTAATAATTATAGTGCCAAGGCATGATGATAGGTCTGCATAAACATACATTATAGTTCTATTTTAGTGAGACCTTATCCGAGGACCTGTTACGATATATATTCAAATAATTGCTAATGTATTACTACTTCTGTCGTAAAATGCTAGTTGTATTTCCTACACATTTGCGACCCATGAAATGTGTATATGTTTATTGAAATTATAAAGCTAATAGAATGTGATTATAGTTGTGTGATCAGGCTTCGTAGGTAAATTAAATGGGGTAATATGTTCAAATCTACCTTCCAATCGATATCATTCCCCACCCAATTTGTAAGAATGCAAATATGTAATATTCCGTGATTAAATATCTGTATTGCGTAGAAAATATACAGACACAAATAAAAACGTTCTCTACCAAAAATACCTTTGGAATTAGCAGTAGAGTTTCTTGTTTGTGTGTTTCAATCCTGGTGTCTAGTGATAAGAACACTTGTATCGTAGATCCAAGGTCGTGGGCTCAAACCTAGCCAAAATAGAAGGATTTTAAAGCATAAGGTACGTATAAAACCTCAAGCCCGAAAGAAGAGGCCTTTGAGCAAAATTTATCAACCATTTCATGTCCTGAATTAAATGAGTTGATAATGATCGAAGATTTTAAAGAGCGTCGCTAAATAAAACAAATAAATATAACTCCGCTGTTTGTTTCGTTGCACAAGCAGCGAATTGTGGTTGTGCTGTATGTACTTGGACTTTTGTAATATTTACCTCATGATTTTTGTTTCAAAATGAAGCATGTTACAATATCTGATAACGGATTCAGAAGCACTGCACCAAACGAAATTAAAATCATATAAATGATCAGTTTCAAGGTTTATAGGATGTTATATTTCAATTGGATTAGACTGACAAGGTTATCAGTACTTCAGTCACGCTCAAGGCCGGCCCGTTTGTAACTACGCCTCAAATGGGGAACCTACGGGAGGAATGGATGAGGTGGGAGAGACACCGGTTGGCGAGAATCCAGATCGGTGAGGCACAGATGTAAACTTTCCAGATAGAACGTCCTTATGTAGCCGGAGCCCCCTCCAAGGAGTTAGGGAGCTCTTCAGAAGATTGCTTCCACACCAGATGCCGGAGCAGAAACTTTTCCGTCATACCGCACATAGATTAACTCGCCTGGTACTTTCGGCCAGACACAACAGAAGCAACGGAAAAAAGTATGGTAAATGGGAGAACGGACATTTTGTTGAAAGGAAATTTCAATCCTAGCATTCGTCCTAAGCGAATATAAAAAAATAGTTTTAAGTTACTATTGAGGCACCACTGGCATTGGACACTGGTGATACATGAAATGAAATAATAATTGGAAAAGGTTTTTTTTTTTTTTTTTTTTTTTTTTTTTTTTTTTTTAAGGAAGGAAGCACTCCAGGCTTAAGTTAAGGATATCTCCCCGGCATTTGCCATTTTATGAGGACTGAGGAAAACCTAGAAAATAACCCACTCAGAAAGGATTGTCCGGTGAGAATCGAATCCCAGACCTACCGCTCACGAGTCCGCACCTTAACGTAGATGGAATGATATTTATTATTTGGAGTGTATACACAATAGAAATGAATTAGGAGTTATTATAATTCTAATTGTTTTAGCAATTAAGTAAATAATTTAAATTAGGTTCTTATTATATTATTAATAGAATATTACTTCATCGGCCACCCGTGGCGGTATTAAAGCGCTGCACACATAGGTTCCAGACCTAATATTTTCGTAGCCTGGAAAAGCACGAGTCAACCTAGAATGGCACCATTACCAAGGAGCAGCAATAACTAAATGATATATTTCAATTTTAGTCCAATGCACTTTAGCAACAAAACTCTTTAACAGAATGATCACTGTGAAATAGTATTTATCGGAGACTCGATAATTTTGAATATAATGTATTTAAATTATTATATACGACATTGATTAATTAATTGTAGAAGGAGGAGAGTACTCACATAAATACTAGGCGACTGCTGGGAGTAATTTTTGGTTAGCAGTCTTATAATAAAATTGTATATAATTATTATGTTTTATATCTGTATTGTAAAAAGTCATGCGGCAGACCAATGTCTGGTATTGTGAAGTAGCGGAAAAGCCAGCGGAAATGGCATTTTAATAGGCTTCTAGAAGTTTCTATGGACGATAGTTAGAGCTGTTGAAGCTTCCAGCTGCCGGAACTTGAGGTTTGAATATTTGAAACAAATTCAAAGTAGCCAATGGCATCGCTAGGTTTTCAGATTGTTAAGAGCCGCGGGTCCCTATCGCTTGCTTACGGGAACTTCTGAGGCTTGGGGTGCGCACGTGAAACCAACAGCGGATGTACGCATATAAAGAGATGCTCTAGGCGGTTCGGGGCTATCTCTAAGGCTTACAGACGGACACACTCGTTAAGACTCCCATAGGCAATCACCTAGCTTCATTGAACAGTGGCACTTGCAATCTCTCGGAGATTAAACGGCAATTAGTTGCAATCAACAGTGGTAATTTTGCAGTCAAAGTGCATAAGTCGAGTGAATGCTAGTGGTAAGAAAAATCAATACTAGCCGGTTCCACGAATGAAAGGGAAAGTGTTAATTCCGCGACAACTTCACTATGGTCAAGGACGAATTGTGCCAATATACCCACTGTAATTAGGTCGCTGTCAAGTGCAATGTTAGCAATTAACCGGGTTCCGACGGTCAGCCGTATTTCCGATGAAATAAAATAATAAACATGTTAAGTGCAACTGCCAAATAATGTTTTATTTTACAAATATCTTCCGATTCCCATTCCCTGCTCAAATTATTAGCAGAAAACAACGAAAGTGCCTGAGACGGTTCACTGATGAAGTGTAAGTGGCCGGAGATTCAATGAGTGCTAGCACAGACAAAGTTGTTTTTATCTCAGTCACGTGACTATCAGCACTGCCTTCAAAACTAGTGCACCCCAGGTGTGGATGCATCAACAATCACGCTTCAACTGGTATAAAATACAGAATAACCAAATTTATCCTAATGTTATTAATAAACGATTCTAACAGATTTAATTCTACAAATAATGCAAGTATTATTAGCATAAGAGAATGAAATGTTATAAAATATTCCTTTTATTCTTCAGCAACCTATAATCATTGAAAATTAGAGAGAAACTAAATCGCTTATTTTTGCATATAACGTATAGAGATATACAAAAATAGATATTCATGTTTTCCAGTTACTACTGAAGCAACAGATAGCAATAAATCAATCTATTAAACTAAATAAATAATTACAGCAGTAGAATTCCATAAGGACAAAAGCCTCTTGGAGCGCAATTGATCACTCACAAGGTGAGCTAGTGCTATTAAGTTATTCTTGCTCCTTTCAATTCTCACACTAAATTTAAGTATTAAAACTACGTTTTATCACAGTAACCTTCACGATACTGACTTAAAGTTAGAAGTCTTTTAGTGTATTTCGTAATCTTTTCCATTGATTATTACGTCTAGCCACACGTAATCACTGCTTACCCGCTTCTTCTATCAGTTAATTTGACCACCGGATTTTGGGACGACCCATTATCCTTTTCTCCTTTCTTAAGGTTTCATATCATCACTGTATAGGTTATCTGGCTGTGTTTGTTCTTAATATGTGACCTCCTCACCGCTGTTTCAATTGTTATGCAGTCTGCGCGTCTCCTCTTGTGCCAATCTCCTTTCTGACACTGGAGTTTCTTATTCTTTTAAACAAAATGTTAGGATCTTCTCTCACTTTTTCTCTGTCAAAATCGTAGCATTCTTTTATCTTTGAAACTGCGAGATCACATTAGTGTAGGAATTACAAAACTTTTTGTTGGTAGTCTTAGAAACTTGTTTAGTAAGAAGAAAATTGCACTGCAGAATTTGCTCTAAGCTACCGCCATTTTTCTTCTTCTTCTTCTTCTTCTTCTTCTTCCTCTTCTTCTTCTTCCTCTTCTTTACCAAAGTCTTATCAAAAGACACAATTTGACCCAAATATGTGTAGTCCATCGCATGTTCTACTGGTTCACTGTCCAAATTTATTCATTCTTCCCAAGCATTGGCAATCAATTTGGTTTTCCCTGGGCGATGCAAGATCTCTACTTCGTTGCTGATCTTACTGCTCTTCTCCTGATTTCCCAAATAGGAGTATATCGTCTGCAAATTTTAGATCGGTTAACCTTCTTCCATTATGTTTATTCCATACTCATTTTTCCAACCTAGCTTATAGAACCGTTTTTTGTAGAAGACAGGTAAAGAGCTTGCGTGTTAAACTGTGAATACCGCCACGCGTGGCTGAGGCCGTTAAGGCGCGGACTCTTGATCGGGAGGTTCGAATCCCACCAAGACCGTCCTCTGTGACTGAGGTTTTTTCTAGGTTTTCCTCAGTTCTCATAAATGGTAAATGCCTGGGAGGTACCCTAAACTTCCTTCCTTAAAAAAACCCTTTCCCAATTTATCATTACATCTCATGTATCATCAGTGTCCATCGCCTGTGGTGCCTCAGTAGTAAAAACATGTGCTAAACACTATTAAAAATAACAATGAACACCTATTAAAAACTAAAACCGGCTGCTAAGCCGCGCCAAGATGACGAGTTTTATTTTGATGATCGTTAGTAGCCGTAGACGTCTTCGCAACACCGCCTTCCTCCTTTCATTCAAAATTCACCAGTCTCCTCAAAATGTGTTGGTGACAGTGGAGGGGAAGTGTTGGCAAAGGTTTAATCTCACGATGTTCTGGTGACGGAGAAGTAGCTCCAACAATTAGTACACGCAATTTAGCTTAATGTTGTTTATTATACTCTAATTTCCACCAGCAGCGAAGCAACCGAGATCATGTTATTTTCGAGACGGAAATATATTTTTCCCAATGCTGGTAAATATAATTATGCCCATAACATCTCCGAACTCAACCCATTTCCCAAGCACTATAGCCGGAAATTCCAAAACGAAACGCGAGATCTTACAAATCTTCTCTATAAAAGTCATCGCCGATAAAGTCCAAGAGTTGCAAGCTCAGCACTAGGGAATAAACATCTGAGCACATAAGAGCCTCCAGACTGTCAGCAGTCAGAACATCTGTAACAGCCTAGCGTGCCTCCAAATCACCGCGCATATTAAATTATTTTAACACATGCCGCGAAAACTCTTGATTGTGACGCAAATTTAGTTTCCTTCCATCAAAAATAAAGAATTCCATTTCAGGGCTCACATCCACGGACTACAAAAGCAACATATTGTTATCTTAATTCATTGGTTAATAAATTGGACATTTATCTTACTACAGTACTTCCTGCAAGGTTTTCAACGGCTTTCTGCTCTGATTTAAATTCTATTGGTGCTCACTTGTTATTTTACAAAAGCATAATACTCACAAAGAATGTGTTGTGTTATGGATTCTTTTGTATTTTTAATGACTTGCCTGTAGGTTTTTTATTCTATTAAAATCATCCAAATATAATTCATGCAGACACAATTACCGCCTTTCTACCAGCGCACTCGAATAGCATGGGAGGTCAATGCAGATCGAACAAAAATAAACATTGAATTGTATGCCGGGATTTCTGAAGGTACGCTTGAATTGCATGCGGTGTGTCTTTAGACCTCTCATAACAGTCGCGTCTGAAGCAAGCTATGAAGCACATCCCGTAGATTTATAAGTAAGTCAACTACGTGGCTTCCAGAGGTCTCTTCAATTTTGCAACAGAACAGGTTAAGTGGAACAACATACTTGTTATTAGTTTTCAATTTAATTGGTTCAATTAAAGTAGCTAAATAAACGTGTTGTATTTAGGCGCATTCAACCAAGGGACAAGTGAATAATGGACTGTGACTATCATAATAAGTGAAAAAATAGGAAACTCTTCGTCATTGAGGGTTTTAAATTTTACTTTCTAAAGACACTATCTAATAATGACAGATGGGCGTGATGCAAGGGAGTGTAAGCGAGTGTAAAATTTAATAAGCAGTGCGTTGTAATATAGAGAATATTGAACCATACTTATGAAAAGGGCAAGGACCTGTTTATAAATAGGCAAAACTGAGCTACATTTTGAAACAGAAAGATGTTTAAAAGTGTTCTAAGAGACCGGCCAAAATTTTTCATGCTGAATTGTCAAACAGAAACATTATTTACTTAACGACTGCAGACGTAACTAATATTCGTATAAAAAACATGCATCACGCCCGTGATGCCATTAGACCAAAAGTGGCAAAATCTTTGGAAGTGTTAAATTCTGTTTTAAAATTTTGCAGCATTAAAATATATAGAAATCAATCGTTTTTATTGCTAAATGACTGTGAGAAAATGTTTATAGTTTTTTTTCAACAAAGACAAACTTAACGTTTTTAAGTGAATGTGACGTTATCTACACCGAGAGTTGCCCGAAATTTTTTTACCAAATATTTACCATACACGGGGTAAAACATTTTAAGATATATATAATTAGTAGTCTCCCTATTACCAGGAAAAGGTGTAGAAGCGAACAAGTTGAATTTAATCCTTTCTACGAGTACAATATATATAGATTTTGAAATAACCTTGGCATCCAATTTGTAAAATGATACCAAATTCAACCAACTTACGGGGATGTAGATTTCACGTCGGAAAAAATTGGTGGAGAAAGTATAACAATGTTGGTCTCGGTTATAAACAAAAGGACTCAGAGATTGGTAATTTTCTTAAGCTCTTCTTCCAACTTTCATTTTTAAATCCCAACCAGTAGAGGATTGCTTTGCCGACAACACAATGGCCATACAACCCAACGACAGAGGAGTGCATGAATTATGTGATTATGTTCTAGAAAATTACATCATGCATGATCGGCAGTTTTCTCCAAGCATATGGGCAGAGTTTTCTTCTTCTTTCATATGTACATGCAAGGAGGGTGAATCCATGTTCATTTAAACATTTTTTTTACTCTCTACATTCTAATATTTAACTGCTGTAAAATATCTTTAAAATCATTCAAGCAGAATCATACATAAAATACATTGTGAATCAGCTGTTAGACGGCCAGAAACTCGAAGAGGAGAAACTACTGCTAACAATACAATAATGAAATTAAATAACACCATTTCATTAAATTAAAAAAATCGTATCACTATCTGCCCAAAGTATGATAAAGTTTCATTACCTAAACACAAGACAATAAAGCATCTAACATTTTAAATCAAACCAGTCTTAGCTTCGTCGAGAAGCTGTGCTTTCAGTCCTACATCTGAAAAATGGAAAGGAAAATGTTGCGCGTTTTACAACGGAAGTGTTTGATTTTATCTTGTTAAAAGCGGTTCATACCTATGAATGTAACGACATTCAATTTGGAATACACATTAGAAATTCGTGGCATGCAACTGGGACACATTCTTCCCCTCCGTATGCAATTTGTAAACACAACTTTCCACTATGCTTTTCCTAATGGCTGGGTAATTGACCGACTTTTACGTTCACTTAACCTGCAGGCCAGTACTACCTCTTGTACCAAGTAAGATTTTAATAGTACATTATATGAGACATGAAATCTATTATCACAATTACATTACATTATCCATTATATATGCGCTTTTCTTTAGTAGTGTTTAACGCTCGTTTTTACTACTGGGGTACCACAGGCGGGGGACATTGATGATACATGAAACGAAATGATTAATGGGGAAAGAATTTTTTAAGAAAGGAAACGTTCAAGGCTTAAGATTAGGGTACCTTCCCTAAACTTAAGGGAAGGCACCCTATGAGGACTAGGAAAACCTGGAAAAAACGTCAGTCTTGAAGGACAGTCCTGGCGGGATTCGAACCCCAGAACTCCCACTCACGAGTCAGCACCTTAACGACCTCGGCCACCCGTGGCGGTATATATATGCGTAAATACCCATTTCAAAACATGGCAAAAAAAAAAAATAAAACTGGAAATACCGCTGCTGAAATTTGTCTCACGTAATACTTTCTCTTAACGCGCCTAATAGAATATGTATTTACCTAAAAAGCCATCATTATTGTATCGTCCTGATTATTATCTGGCAGCTTGGCATAGCTCCATGTCTTATTGAAGTTTACAACAAGGCATGTTTTTAGTGCACATTCATAATCCCAAGTGCTTGCAGCTAACACCAATGCTCGATTGCTCGCTTCATAAGGCTCACCTTGGTAGGGCTCTTCGTCTGCAACGCTTGGGACTCGAATCCCACATTCAAATTCCTTGGCCCAGCTATCTTTTCCTTGGATATTATTGTGGTTCCCATGGTCTTAAAGACAGGGCATTGCTTTCTATTAATTTTTCACTCTCACCTTTCATATCGTTTTTGTTGGTTCCGTTACAGGGTCAAAGATGTCATGGCGAGGTGATGAGATGTGACGATGGCTTGCGCTTTGGAAAGGTTTGTAGAGGGGCTCCGCCAATCAATTTGTGTTTTATATGAAATATTAGGTACTCAGTCTATGGCCGTGCCTCCTTCCCGTATACTCAGGTCACCCAGTGTCTCCCTAACCGCATTCCTTCCTGCCGAAAGTACCCTGACTGGGGAAGTAGGCACAAACGACCAGCCGTTGAGCAAAGCTGAAGAACCGAAATTTTCTCCTCCATTCTTAGTAGTTCAATCATTATTCATAATTTTGAAAAGCGTTCCAATTTCACAGAAGTTATTTCCCAATACCATCATTAAACATGTCGGTCCTGGTGGTGTAGTGGTTACCATACTTGCCTCCTATACCCAAAACGCGGGTTCGAACCCGGCCAGGACCGATGGATTTTTTCGGGCGTAAAAATCCTAAGTATGGCTTCCTTCGGAAGGGAAGTAAAGCCGTGGGTCCCGTGTCGTACATTTACGGCACGAAAAAGAACCTCAAGCCTGAAAGAGAGGCCTCTGAGCAAAATTTGTCGGCCCTTTCACGCCCTGAGTTGAATGGGACGCTGATGACCTGAGATGTTAAAGAGCGTCCATAAATAAATCAATCAAAAAAAAAAAAAATCATTAAACATATCTGACAGCTATTATAAAACACAATAACACAAAATATTGCAATAGCTTTCATCAAATTCTTTTATGAATTACATATTCCTTTTAATGTCTCTTACCCTAAAACCACAAACGGGTCCAATAACCGAAATTGAGAACCATATCATGTACTTAAGGATAATTCTTTTTAGTGCACAAAACGCTGGAACTTTTGCAACAAGATGGTGATACTGCTCATACTGTAGATACTACAGTAATCTGTTGGGAGAATTATGGCAAGAGTTAAGAAGCATAGGATTATAACCCCCAAAGGCGTCCGATTTGTTCCCTTGGGATTATTTCTTATAAGGTTGTGCAAAAGAGCTTTGTATGCTAAACACCCAAAAATAATATACAAACTGAAGAATCCATTCAACAAACAATAAAATACTTTTCATAGTAGGTGGTTAAAATGTGTTTTTATAGTATGCATAAAACAATTGAAGCCTGCATTGAATACCATTTTCAACAATTTATTTAAAACCCCAGAGTATGTTTAAGTTTCAATTTACATGCAATCCATGTATTGAATACTAGTATGCTGTACATAGTATGTGTTACATAATGAATACGTCGGTCTGATAGTTAAGTTCATTATAAAAGAAACTCCTTATTTTTAGTATTATCTATTCCATGTTGATTAAATAAAAAGCTTTTCGTTTTTCTAGTTTTTCAAGAATGTTTAATGCACTTTATTTGTATATTTAAAATTCTGTTATTTACACTTTCTATTATTTTTTATTTTTTGCATTATGGCAACTATTCAATGTAATGTAATGGAATACTGATTTAATAAATGTAACTACCATTCCAAGCATTTTTAATAGTGTTTAACGCCCGTTTTTACTACTGCGGTACCACAGGCGGTGGACACTGATGATACATGAGATGAAATGATGTATTGGGAAAGGCTTTTTTGTGGAAGGAAACGTTCCAGGCCTAAGTTTAGGGTACCTCCCCGGTATTTGCCATTCATGAGGACTGAGGAAAACCTGGAAAAAACCTCAGTCAGGGAGGACGGTCCTGGAGGGATTCGAACTCCAGGCCTCCCACTCGCGAGTCCGCGCCTTTGTGACCTCGGCCACCCGTGGCGGTTCGAAGGAATTAACTAAATATATAGAGCGCGTTGGCTACCTTACTTATTTTGCTCTTACTAGCGTTTGCCCTAACTAAATATTGGTTCATTTGCTATTTTTCGCTGTATCTTCTAGTACCCACAATCAATTTCACATATTTAGGTATATCACCACCACGGATGACCGAGGCCATTAAGGCGCGGGCTCGTGAGTAGGAGTTTGGGGTTCGAATCCCGCCAGGCCCGTCCTCACTTACTGAGGTTTTTTACAGATTTTCCTCAGTCCTTATAAATGGCAAATACCGGGCCTGGAACGATTCCTTCCTTAAAAATAAATCCTTTCCCAATATATCATTTCATCTCATGTATCATCGATGTTCACAGCCTGTGGTGTGATAGCAAAAACAGGCGTTAAACACTATCCATTCATTCAATATATCCAGAGAATTTAATATTGCTTCATTTGCTACCTGTTCTTCTAAGAAAGTCATATAAATGTTATTTTGTAAGCTTTGCAAAGCATTTTATATTGGTTTGACTTCTACTGTTGTTTCGCTTCATATGAACAATCATAGACGTTCTGTTAAAACCAAAGTCTCCCTTGTCGTTTGCCCAACATGCCATGTTGATGATGTATTTAATTTAACACATCGATGTTTTTCCGACTCATATCCTTGAAAGTTATCTTAGAGATAATAGAGATAGCAGCTATATTTTTGCATAAAACGCGTACACCACCGGATTAAAATCTTACGTGTCAATGTTCCCCTTTTTAATCGTTATTATGTTTAAACTTTTTAAAATAATTAATAAATTTCTTTCTTACTTTTTCCCAAGTTGTTTGTTTAATCTGCTTCCATGCATTACATTACCTACGAGATTAAATATTGACTTTTACATCTTCACTTGTCTTCTGCCTTTGAAGAAAAACACAAGGGATTCAAAAGATTGTGAAATTTGTGTTATTATTTTAGTGTTTCTTCTATTTCTGCTTCTTTAGTTCTTGTTATATTACCTAAATTGTTCCAAGAGTTACAGTATACAGTATATTGCAGCAGTGTACATTTTAAACTGTATCTTAGACAGTTTTAAAGCTATCAATATGAAATTTTTGAAAGATATTAAGAAAACTTAACCAAAGATACTCTGAAAATTTTAATTCTCTAATACATTTGTTCTAAACTTTTTAAACCCAAATAAATTCTTGTTATAAAACTGAAAACACTGTGACATAATCATGCATTTTTCTTAAAAACTATTGGTTGAATTGGAATTTATTTTTACTTAAACTGTAGAAAACATGCTATCCGGTAACTAAAATAATATATCTAAACTAGTTACTTGAAAAGAAATTGTTTTTAAAATTTTGAAAAAAATAATACAAATATTTTTAATTTTTATTCGTATTGATTTTTATCAACTAATAGTGACATTTAAATACTTATAGTTACCACACTTCTCATTTGCATACATTATGTGTGTGCAAATTTTCAACAAGTTTGGCACAGCCAATCCTGAGAAAAATGCACATTTATGTCAAAAGATATTGGGAAAACAGATTTACTTTTATTTAATTTTTTTGGTGCATTAGAAAATTCAAATGTACAGAGCGCCTTTAGTTAAGTATTCCTAATATATCATAAAAATTCATATTGATAGCTTTATAAATTTCTGAGATACAGTGCAAAATATACTACTGCATTTTTTGCTAAATTTACACTTCCTCGTTATCTCAAACGCAACATTAATTTGTAAAGTTTCTTTGTATCTGATTCCAACGGGCAGAGAGACCCATTGAAGTGGGAACCAACGGTATTTGTATATTAGCAAACGCGAACTTTCATGCTGTGTAACACATAGTAACGGTAATGCAACCAAACATATACTCTTTCCTCAGCAATTTATGGAATAAAACCAGTTTAAAACTTACCAGTTTTCTAAAGCAATTACTGAAGCTGCAGCGTTTGTTCGTCATACAATTTTGGCACTTCATCAAAAAAACATTAATTACTAGATGTAGTCTTAATGAAAAATGCAGGCAACATCTTGGTATATTTTTAATTCATTTCAGCGAAAAAAGTTACAGAATGTTACGTCTATGGATCTCTGTTCTGCGAAAATTTCTATCAGCAAAATGTGGTGAGTCGTGCATTATGGCCAAAAATAATTGCACCCCCTGTCAATTATTTCTAAATAAGGGGGCAGAATAGCATTTAGGCATGTTCGCTTCAAGTAGTGAGTGAAAAAGCAACTTATCATTTAAATACTATGACTAACCACCACAATATGAAAATACGGAGCACAGAAAATCCGATCATGTAGAACACACATGATACTCGCCAAAGGCATTCTAAATTTTGCGAAACTGACCATTCATTTTAATGAAGCAGCTGTTATGACATTATATAAACAGAGGAACTCAAATATTACCTAATGTCTCAGGTACAGAAGATTTTTATATGAATTTCAGATTCTAACAATGTGGCATACCTCCACACCATCGCGAGGTTACCTGGTGCTGATTCTATTTGAACTGGTGGTACTGGTAACTACATTATCTTGCTTTCCATTATCCCCTGGTCCGTATAAATTGCTGTCTGTGGAGTTATATAGAAGACAACGAACGCTACATCCTCCACTTTCTGCAACTCTTGATGAGCTGTCAACGGATCACAGTCAAGTTCATACAAGAACATGCGCACATGCTTAAGCGTATCTGGGATGAACTGTCTTACAAGTATGTCAGGTGACAAACAGAAGCCATAATGAACATTTGTAAGGCAAATTTGATGTTCTGAATGTAAGAAATAAATTACGTAAGTCTAGTAAATATATGGAGATATTTAACGATTATATTTGATAATTAATTTAGATCCTTCTTGTATAATCTTTTTCTTCTTTTTACTGTAATTCAAGGATTAGGCCTTTATTTCAGTTCCAATTTCAGAGGAAACTTTCTGCTGCCTACAGCGTAACTTTGTACCATCTTGGTTTGTATTGTGTTATATGATGCCTTTTCATTCTTGAATGTTCTCAAACGTATTTTGTATTTTAAGGAGATTCAAAATTTGAAGTTCAAATCTAATTGTTATGTTTTTTACCTGGCCTTTGAGGAACCATTCAGCTGATGAGCAAAACATCTCCAATTTTTTCTTTTTCTCTTCTATTTAGATTCCATTTTTTGTGCCATATTTCAAACTCCACCATTAAGATTGTATTAAATTGAATTTGACTTTGGCGAGTACTTTTAATTCTTAATAACCTATGTATGACATCATATATTGAATGAAATTGTTCATTTTCTAGTCTATTTGATTTTTCCTGTATGTATGAAATGTTACCTTTCAAATATATATGAAATGTATATTTATGAAACATATTCTATTATTTAATATTAAAATTACTTTAAATCTGTAATGTTATTTTCTTCTAGTCCTAGTATCAGATATTTTCAAGTTAAAATCGGACATCATTTTGGCCAATCATTTACTGCTTTTTGTAATTTGTCTTCTGAGGCATTACTTGATCTCGACAAATAATACAGTATTATTTAATAAATTGTCATCAATTTTAAAATCTTCTAAATTAATCTGCAAAAATATGGCAATTGCATCAATATATACCCATATATTAAATAATTCCGGCAATAAGGAGCACCCTTGCCGTAGCCTTGATTTATAAGTAAATAATTTTTACCAATACGTATTTAGTATAAATATGCAACTTTTACTGTACTTTGACTAAATGTTCAGGAAATTTGTCTTGTCTCATTATAATCCATAATTTATTTCTTATTGTTCTTATATATAAATTATCTTGCATTTCAAATCCAGTTGGAATTGCTAGAATGACAAATAACTACCTTAACATTTAATAATATCATCCCAATATGACAGTCACTAAGGACCAGCAGAAGATTACCGGTTTCAGGTCTTTAATTACAGGCTAAATTAAATGGAATAATGCATTTTCATTGCATGAACTCGTTTAGCCGCTGTAATTAAATACTATAATAAGTCCGGTTACCCTAAATATTGCTCCCCTGTTCTAAATTAGTGACTTAACATTGGCTTCAGCACTAATGAAATCCTTATAGGAAATGGCTTCCTCTATGAAACTCCAACTATCCTGATGATCTGATTATGTAGTCTTCGTTTATAAGAACCGTGTACACTCAGCACGCCAACTAAAGACATTTAGAGTGGCTGTATTGCTGAAACATGCTTTTATAAAATTAATATTAGAAAGAGCTCGTAATAATGGTACAAACACGTTCAAGATAATATCGAAAACTATCGACACTACGGACTGGTTTGAGCTACATTTAAAATTAGAATCTGTAGTAAAGGTATATCTATTCATTTATGTGGTCCTAATGTATGAAGTAAACCAGCCACCACAATTAATACAATAATTGTTTTTGGCCGTTGTCAGCAGCAGCTGAGAGCATCGCACGCTAGCACAAGGTCGAGGCAGTCGCCTGTCACAATAACAAGACTATAACCGCGCTGATGTGTGCAGATGGAGAGTCAGTCACCGATTGCTATTCGCAAAGGAAGCATTATTTCTGTGTGTGTGCTATTATAACCTAATTTCAGTAAGAAGATCAGTAACTAAGTCTGTATGTTATTAATTACGGTGTGTTAGTGAAATTAATAAATACTGTAATATATTGTACTGACCGAGTGGGTTATCTCAAGCCGTAACTCCGCTCTAAAGGTTCCGGATTCAA
The DNA here is from genome assembly GCA_030762175.1 of Metallyticus violacea. Lineage (NCBI taxonomy): Eukaryota > Metazoa > Arthropoda > Insecta > Mantodea > Metallyticidae > Metallyticus > Metallyticus violacea. The sequence continues at coordinate 204,290,684 of CM060846.1, forward strand.
ATCTTATGGGGCCGGCCATCCTCAATTTAGGTTTTTTCGTGGTTTACCCCGGTTTTTTAAGTTAATGCTGAGATGGCAATAATTTTTCCATTTCATCTAATTTCATTCTGTTGGCTCTGTTATAGGATCGAAAGTGTCATGGCGATATGGAATGGTGCGGCATGATGGTGGCATGCGTTATGAACATTTTTTTGCTCCGACATCGGGTATGGAAGCGGCCGTTCTAAGGAACTGGCATTCCTTGAAGGAGGGATTTCGGGGGCGCCGGGGTGTTCTGTTCTATATCTAAACATCTTAATCTATTTATATCTAAATATTTTATTCTAATGTAAAAACGGTTAGGCATTCTTTATGTAAATGCGGTCTCAGACACCGTTGTTAGTATAGCAATAAATTAACACGAAAGAAAGGAGGATAACAATGCGTAGTGTGGAGCGATAATATAATAAATTCAATGCTGTGCATTAGATTTATCTATTGTAATATTCTTTGTATTGGATGAATAGAAAACAGGTATCATAAATGAAAACAAATAAAGTAATATTGCATTATTTCCTCCGATAAACACTGACTAAGAAACAACTTTACAGTAAGTACGTTAAGTCATGTTTAAATTATCTGAAAATTGATATATACCAATAAACTACATTGTCTGTTGTTCGATAATAGATGCAATTCGGTTTCCAAGACAATGTTGGACTTCGTAATGCTTTTGGAAATGATGCATCGTCATTAAGGACTATGTATAAATGAATTGCTGAATTCAAACGTGGACATACCGGATTTATCACCCTTTCTGTTTATTCTCTTTATAGATGATATTATTGACGTGATGCTACTGAAGGACATGAAGGCACCAGTAGTAGGAAGTCTGCACGTGCCAGCGCTTTTGTGAGCGGATTATATAGTACTGTGTTCTACGTCGATTAACGGCCAGACAAACTTTGGACCTACAGGGAACAGTGGTTGCTCACCCCGCTACTGTGAATTAGGCAAAAAGAATTTTTATAATGAATGGAAGGTAGACGAAGCATAAAAGCATAAAGCAGGAGTGAAAGCGTTAGAAACTCTCCGATTAAGTAGCAGACTCCCATTCCTGTGGATGTACTGGAAACCGTCTATGAGGCACTAGTAATATCTTCAATGACACGTGGGGGGCACAGCGAACTGCAGAATTAAGAGGGAATTCGGGGCCTACAGCGAGAGTATAGAGTTTGTATCAGAGTAGTGAAGTACTGGCTGCAAAATTTTCATGGAAATCAAACTTTAATTAGGGCATTTAAGTACCCTGCAATGGTTTCTTAATTTTCATTTGCTCAATGAATTTTTCGTTTCATGACTCTCTAAATTGTACGGTTACTCAGGGAGATATATCAGCCTTTAAAATAATGCATATTGATAATCAGCCGATGTACAAGGGTTACCAAAGCTTAGTGAAAAGAGTACATAGGTAACATGATAGAGTTACCTAAAAGCGTACAGGCAGGAAGAGAGAAAGTCAAAGGATAATTGTTTTAGATAACTGAGCTTATCGGGCACTCTAATGCAAGCTCGCGAATAGCACGGGTCACTAGTCATTCATTTAACACTAGCTAATTGTCTGTTAGCTTTGTACATGTGCATAGCTCAAACAAAAACTTGTAACTAAATTTTACACACTACTAAGCAATACAAAACACACGATCAGGGAAAACAGAAAATAGCAGCTTAATTCATTGTGTCGTATTGATCGTTGATCCGGGCAGAATAACCCAAAAGATAGCAAATGACTAATTTGATTACACTGTTAATATAAAGGTACTTAGAAACATTTAATCGGTAAGCACTTTAATTTTGCGATATTTTATGTGCATCATTTTGAAGACTGCCTTCATTATTTGCGTTATGATACAATTATTTGATTACCTGACGATTATGAACGTTCTGTTTATTCCATCATTTGAGAGTGAAACATTCTGTAACAGTGCCAAACAGGGTCGCAATCCAATCTTTTCTTTTAATTCGAGCTGCCTGTTTACAATGTATGCATATGTAGTCAGGGACGCTCTGAGGTTTCCATCTCACGTCGGTAGGGACAAAAACGTACGAATGCTGCCTAATGATTTAAATGTTTCTATAGCATCATTCTGCCCCTCTCAGTTCTTGCTTTCCGCTTTTTAAGTACTCGAGAATGTTTATTGCATGTTATAACAAACAAATTACAAATGTTTCAAAGTGTACACCGCTATGTGATCTAAATTATGATTACAATTTTCATAATCGTTGTTGGACCAATTATCAGCATCATTAAGCTATTGCAATTCATTAATTGTATTATAATATAATGAGAAGCTTATGAAAAGATAGAAATAATTACTTTTTATAAGGGAAGTACAATTTCAGTTGGAAATTTTAAATATATTTTTGTTACCTTTAAGAACAGGAAAGAACACAGGATTACGGAATTCTGTAATTAGCATAAAATTGCTCTATTTATATTTATATCGGAATCATTTAAACCCGCCTGTGGTGCCTGAGTAGTAAAAACCAGCGTTAAACACAACTAAAAAAAACACTTAAACAAAAACTGGTTTCAATTTGTTTCCTTTCCGCAATGGTCTTATCACTTTTCCAATAAAGAAATTCTCTTATGATTTTACATTTTCTCGATTAACTATATTTTCCTAAACCGATGAGATAATTGGCTGCATTGCTCCTGTTAGTAACGTTTTCATGCATCTTAAATTACTATAAATAAACATGATCGATATCATATTTTTAAATTATTCTACTGACATTAGTGCTTAGAACGAGTCTGAGAGTTACAATACTATAACCTTCGTATTGTTATTTGCAAAACATATTAAATATTAGATTAATAATTAAAAGCAAACATTTTATTTTTATTTGTCAAATGGTGTTATCTCGTTTTCTAGAATTTAGTCTGGCATCAATATCTATAAAATACAATTTCTTAAAAATCTACTGAAAGGGTTCAAGGTTTACTGTGGTGAGGCGACCGCAATGAAGTGTATTCATTTTGCTCTTAGTACTGAGTTTTTATCTTTCCGTCAAAGTTCAAACGAGACCCAATGACGCAATTCCTGTAAATATAGGAAGCTCTTCCACTTCTAACCATAAACGAGGACAAAAGCGTCCATTTTAAGTTGAGGAACCTTCATATAGTGAAGTGTCTCTTAACAAACACTACTTGGAGATTTTAATTGGAGTTAACGATTTGCAAGTAAACAGAATATATAATTTAACTTCCACATATTTTGTAGTAAATCTAACACAATAATAATACCGTATACTTCTTTACCTAAGCACATGAAAATAATTGCAATTGCTCCTTTTGGTCCCCCTTGCGGGCGCACCTAGATGTGATCTAACAAATTTCACCTAATACAGCTTTATACTGAAAAATTTCATATGATATGCGATATCTGAGAAAATAAAATAAATAATACTATCGTATTTTGTTTATATGAGGAGTAGATTTTGTTTTGTTTTATGCATTACAAGATATAAAATAGATATATGAAACAATGGCTTTAAAATATGATAAATAAATAAAGACTTGCTTATACACCATTTACCGGTTGAATGAACGGAATGTTTATTAATTCTAAAGATACAGAGGTGACGGAAAATCAATGAAAAACGAAATAAAAAGACTCCAAACTTTTCACGATTTCCTACCAACAAAAATTCGGCGTGGGAAAACAGTATGAATGTACATTCTTTGGAATAAAATGTATAGACGCACATCTTCTGCATGGTTGCGCTGAACGAATCTCCCTGGGATAATATCTGTTCTTTAGCTTCTAAAACATTTTGATGTTCCTCGCCAGCTGCACAGTTGTCCGCGATAAAATGGAATTAACTAATGAAAATGCCTGCAGTAATGCTTGGCTTCTAAAGCTAATCGGCAACTACTTTAGAAAGTGGGGTAAAATATATTTATTCTGGAAACTTGTTCCAATAACATTATCAATAGCATTAGTTAATGTTTAGGGTTGAACCGATATTTTAGTTGAGTCTTTGTGGCAATCTCTGCAACTAAATTGTTAATTTTTTTATGAACAAGTCACGTTCACAACTCTTTAGCACACTCAAAGAATACAGTAACACACTTGAGTTCGTATCCAAAACTTAATACGGAACACAATTAAACACAGAAATAAAAGTATAATCGTATTATCTGTTAGCATCTTAAGCAAAATAATATGTTCTGAATTACATCGCCATAAAAATTATGCAGTAGGGCGTCTTCAAAGTACGCATAAGTATTTAAAAAATCCATAATCCACCACACTATAGAAATCTTTTCCATTTAATTTCAAGACAAAAAAGCAGAAGCATTTAAATCAAATCGTAAATATCACTAAACGAGCCTGCTACAGACTTTCTTATGTAAAGATGATTAAAAATCTTCATATCATATCATATCACTTCAAACTGTGGATTCAGCCGACGCTAGAAGTTAGTAAGTCCAGGGTATATATTTCATCATATATGGCAAGCTCTTCGTAAAAATGTGTACTAAAACGAAACGAGTATGGAATAAAACTAAATTATAGATAAACAACTCTTACCCTTACCTGCTTCAGCATAAACATTTACGTTTAGAAAAGAAGTACAATAGGGATTATTCAAGATCTTGAACAATGGAGAATAGCTGCAGCACATCCCTATATTTCATGACTCAGAAGAGTAATGTGAACAACAGTCCGGATATCTCTGCTGAGTCAATGTACAGAATTCCTTGAATTGCACTTAGACACGCCATCGTAATTACCAATTGTCTTCGAGAAGATAAATGAGATGTACTAACGACAGCACAAATGAACCGAGAGTCCCTGGTTACTTACAATACTTTTGCAGTTTTTCCTTTCTTCGAACTTCTACGTTCTGTGTCGACTGCAGCAGATCTTCAGTTCTTAAGAAGCGTGTTCAATAATTTATCTACCTGAAAATGAAAGATAGCTGTGAGTATGTTGAAACATGTCTGTGTATTTTGCGATATGTTTTAGGGATACACATGCAGTGCTTCAGTTCAGTGCAAGTCTAAAGTTGAAAGGGGCAGGGAGAGTCCCTGAGCGAACTTGGAGCACCGTTTGGTGATAACGTTTGTCACAAAAGAAAGGAAAGTGCCGAAGGAGATCCATAAACTCATAGCTGCAGTTTTCGGCGAGTTAGTACCATCATAATATAAAATCAATTTTTAAAGCAATCAGTTTAACTGCGGTAGAGAGTTCACTAAAGACGGCTCTCGCAAGGAGAGCCAGAAGTTTGAGGGTTTAATTTTGACAGACAAATTAAATAAATGGGCATTTTTAGTAGATACAGTTTGGAAAACAATTCACGAAAATTTGTACATGCCAAAGTTTGGTACAAGATGAGTTCTAGGTTGTTGTTCCTCCACGTCAATGCGCCAGTGCACATGCAGGCTGCCATCCAAGAATGTGGGTTGCAGCAGCTGAACTATGCACTGTACAGCCTTCACTTGGCCTGTGGGATTATATCCTCTACCGAGTTTTGAAGAAACGCCTTTATGGACAGCAGTTTACAAGTTACTACGATTTCAAAATGGCTGTAAACTCCTGTATTTTAGCCCAACCAGAAGATTTTTTCTCTGAGAGCTTAATTTCATTGCAGGAAATTGGGCGAATTGTATTGTAACATTGAAAAATGCGCGTTTCTTCCATGTCCAAATAAATAAATATTGATATTATCAACATCTTTAAAAATATTTCGCGGTTTAAATAAGATTGGTTTCGGTGTCATATATAATTACTTATTAAACTTGTGAGCAACGCTTTCTTTGCCATGCAACAGGACATAACGATATAGCAATTCATTTTAGTTTCTCTTCTAATATTTTCAATTATTTCTTTATTGGCACAAATAATTAGAATTTTGAAGTTTATTTATAAATGTCTTTGTTTTTAAAATAGGAACTATTACAACCAAGGTATTTAAAACAGTTAATTTGTCAATAATCTTACCCTCTAATATAATTTTGGTTCTTATTGTATTTGGTCCTTTATAGGCTGACTTTAATTTTTTGTAGATATAGTTAAGCATATTGTTGAAAAATATTATTTAGTTTAAACAAAGTCTTTTTTAATTTATCCCCTGAGCTAGACGTAAGTAGTTGATCATCTGCAAAAAAATAACGCTTTTATATTTCTATTTTAAATTTTAAAATGCAAATCTAATTTTTTCTGTGAATTAATTAAAGCATCGTCAATATATATTAAACGGTGGCGGTGTCTTACTCCCGTATTTATAGTCGCCGTTATGCTTTTCTTATTTTCATTCCACATTCTGCTATAATTTTATTTTCTAGGATAATCTTCTTCAGACTGTTATCCAATGTTGGGTGTGTACCTACCATTCTCTTTCATAGCATATGTTATTCCTGTAAACATTCTTTTCACAGTCTATAAATGCCACATTGGATTGGACTGGATTATTAGGGATGAAGGAGGATATTTCAGTACTTCAACCATGCTCAACAGTAGGCCTCTGTCCCCGGGGGAATGGTCGAGGCACTTTCGGAAGGAAGATATGTCCCCAGGTTTCATGGGGGGTGAGAAACGGACTTAGACGGGGTGCCTAAAATTGTTTCAGATAGAACACATCGAGTCCTCATCCAAGTAGTTCAAGTCCCTCAAAAGGGTCGCGCTTTCTTACCAGAAGCAGGGGGCAGAAACCTAAGACGCAAGCTATCATGACATCACACCAGCCCATCTCGCGCTGGAACTTTCAATCTTGTAACGTAATGAAATTGTAGGAAATAGGAGAGCGAAAAATGCGTGAAAAGAAAATATCTATTCCAGCATCCATCTAAGCGACCAGGGGAAAGTGCGAAAGAATGAAAATTTAGAAAAGCTGAATCCGAGGGGTTTGAATCTGGAACGTCCCAAATGCAAGCTCCAAGCTTTGCAGCCTAAGCCACCTCATTCGGTGAAATGTCAGAAGTTCGTATGTTATGTAGTCTGTGCTTTTCGGTTTTTTTGGTTTATTTATTTATTTTTTGAATAGTGTTTAACGCCCGTTTTTACTACTGAGGCACCACAGACGGTGGACACTGATGATACATGAGATGAAATGGTAAACTGGGAAAGGATTTTTTTTAAAGAAGGAAACGTTCCAGGCCTAAGTTTAGGGCACCTCCCCGGCTTTTGCCATTTATGAGAACTGAGGAAAACCTGACAAAAACCTCAGTTAGGAAGGACAGTCCTGGTGGGACTTGAACCCTAGACCTCCCGCTCTCGAGTCCACGCCTTAACGACCTCGGCCACCCATGGCGGTCTGGTTATTTATAAAAGAGTAAAATCTGTTCTATGTAAATCTCTTTTGGGTCTCTGATATCATATTCTCCAGTAATACATTAGGGAAATTTTTTATGACTGCATAAATTTTAACAAGAGTTTAAAATATTTATTTCTCTAAAACTTTTTACAATTATGACGACCACGTTTTTTATATGTGTAGCATACTTTTGCTGATCTCCATTCTTTTGACACATGGTCAAACTTCCAACATATATTTAATGAATCTAAGAGTCGATATTTTAATGGTATATGAAATGAAATTATTTTGTGCCATTAAAGGCAACGGTCCCCTGAGAGTCACAATAATATTTCACACTATTTTGTTCATTGCCTAGTTCTATCTGTTTATCAAAGGTTGTTCGGTGACCAGTTGTCCTATGGTTTTCCACCCACTCCTACCTCTGGCTACACTGAACCACTGTCTCCCAGCATGTTCCTTGCAGAGGTCTACTCACCTGCGCCTCGGTGCTCCTCGCCGACATAGGAATCCCATATAGTGGCTCAATGTCTATACTTCCATTGTCCTCCTGGCATCCGTCATGGGAGCAATATACGAGAAATGTTCCTTTCCATGTGTCGTTGGCTTACGTGGGGAGTGCTCTTAAGTTAGGCAGTGAGGGCCCAGGTTTTGCAGCCGTATCGCTACCTCCAGTACATCGAATATCAACCTTTGATTTAGGATTTATTTTGTAATATGAACTTTAGTTACCATAATGCCTGCTATGCTAGAGCTATTCTTTTTTAATTTCCTACTTTATTTGGTAGTTAAAGGAAATTAACTGTACTATGTAAACATGTTCTGGCACATTTTATAGTTCCATTCCATCGACGTTTATCAAGTATGAACGGTCAGTTTGACATTGTCTCTGTTTTACTCTTGTGCAGATTTACTGAGATCACAGAGTTCTTGAAGTATTAGTTGTAGTTCCCTTGAAATGTGGCCAATAGTACCACATCGCTGGCGAATCGCAAATTAGTAAGTATGTTTCCGTTTAGGCAAACGGCATATTTGTCTTCTAACACACAGGTGAAAAATCTAGGGAAGACTGAATGTTTTCGTACACTTCTTTCAAGTCGGAATGTCCTTACTTCTATTTTTGTTTTAACTTTGGCGAAATTTTTACTTTGGATTTTAGCACAAAGTCTACGAAATGGCATATAAACAAATTTAATGGCATGTAAGCAAACTTTTCAATCGAAGTTAAATTTAAATGTTCATTTATTAATGTTAAAATTCTTTCATCGTTTTCTATTTCTTCAGATCATAAATCTGGAAAATAAGCTATCCATCCACTTCTGCAATTGTATTTAATTTTAAATTGTCTTTGTGTTCCTTATTACGAGCTTTAATATTTTATTGACTTTTCTTCTCGAACATTATACCATGCCCTATATAAGTTTTACATTTTTCCCTCGAATCTGTTTTAATTTTACGTACGTACTTATATTCGAAGAACTGCTTTTCTTATATTCAATTGTTTATTGTTAGTGGATATAAATAATTTGAACATATCCTTTTATATCTAACATGTTTCTCTATATCGTCATCGCATTTCTTTAATCCTTGTTTATAAATGTTGTTCTTATACCAAGCAGCCTATATTATATCCTTTATTTATTTCCTTGTCTTCATTAATATTTTGCTTACAGATTTAAATTATAAATATAAATTTAATGCAGTTTAATAAATATTTTAATTCTTAATTCTTGTAAGCAATTTACTGAACATCCCTCGTAAATTAATCAGGAACCCATCTTTTTATAAAGATATGACTTGCATTTTCTGTTTTATTTTTGGAGCAAAATGAAAGAAAAAAAAAACTTGTTTGTTCCATACAAAGTAAATTAGAGTTCGCTAATTTATACATTAACAACGATGAAATTCTGAAAAAATACCACATGAAAGAAACTCGGATAGACAGACGTCACACTCAGAACCGAATTGGGCTAAAACAATAGCACATGAGTATTATTATTCCATGCAATACGTGGGAAACATTTTAAAGAACCAAATGGATAAAGTATTGAAGAGAAATACAAATTAAAACTAATTATAAGAGAATTTCAATTGGAAGCAGTTTGAAAAATAACTAAAGAAAGAAAGGAAGCAGGAAGAAATGAAATTAGGTAATGAAGGAAGATCGACAGAAAAGGAACAAGGAAAAATATTTAAACGCACCCTGCGGACTTGTTCCATTCTCCACTTTGAGCACATTTAGGGAGAGAATAGCTACTCTCAATGTAGTGATAAAAAGGAGAATGCTAATGGAACGAGGGTCTTGTAGTTTGATGTGAGTCAAGTAACGTGGTCTTCTGTGTTACAAAAATCAGTGGAGTCGCAGGCTTCGGACGATGTAACTTAAAATGATACAAAAGTTAGAAAGAAAGTTGGAAATAATACACTTATTATAAATTTGAATGTAAAATACTAGAAGACAATTGAAAAAGGGAAGTTTATTTTAGTGAAAGAACAAAAGCGAGGTGTAATCGGTATTAAACATAATGAACATGTGTTTACCGTAAATGTTGAGAGTGGAGCGGAAACATTCTCTCGTAAATGTGCACTCTACAATTGCCTAATGTTTTACTACGGATATTGATGGGTGTCAGGTACAAATGGGTGGTTTTTGTAACAATCATAAAGGAGAATGTAAAATGAAGGAAAATGGGACAGACAAAGTGAGAGATTGGTGATAGGGAGTGAAACCTCGGCGCGCAGGTTAAGTGCATACGCACGATATCAGGACATCCGGTCATCAAGCATTTCTCCCGGGAGCAAATCGGAACTGGACGGTGTGGTCGTACTAATGGAAAAGTGTAGTTGAAAACTCTCAGAACAGGTTACTCGCCGTCGTAAAGTAACCGGAACAGCTTACATTTCTGCCATCTACTTTCTGACGAGTAGCAATAGAGAAGCCTTGTAATGTGTACGTGCGTTATTTTTAACAGCAAACATGCGCCACATCCAACAGGGTGTTAGAGCGTTGGAGGACATTACACCTTTCTCTAAAACGCGCCTCAATTTAGAACAGTTTAAGTTCTTTAAAGTTTAGATTCTATTGGGCAATTTTTCCTTCCCGGAGCTGTCTCTGTTGACTGAGCTCTGCAGTTTTCATTTCAGTTCGTTCCACACTTGAAGGTCGAAGATGTGGGTGCTGGAGGGGAGGTCAGTGTGATTTTAACTCTAGGTGTGTGTTTGTGTGCTGAATGCCAGTGTATTAAGTGTTCATTAGGCGCATAATATAATGTATTATTGAGTTAATATGGCTTATGGCTCCATTAAAGTATTCTATTCCTCAAAGGTTATTTACTTACGATGGGTATGTGCCTACAGAAATGACTTGTGATTTACTGAAATTGTTTAAAGAGAGAATCCCTGATATTCTACTTCCAAGTTGAAATTCGATTTACAGATTGGGTAAATAAGGTTCATGAAACGGGAAATATTTCTGATAAAAAGCGTACATGCCACGTATAGTACTCACAAAAGAAACATTATATATCGTTATATAACGAACGTTCCCCTAAAAATCATTTCGACATCTTTCTCAGCAAACGGGAATATTCTATTCCTCTGTTCGAACGGCTACAAAGCTACTGAAGTTAATATAGTGCATGAGTTTAAACCCGATGTTCATGATTTGTGAATGGACCTTAAATAGTGTGCATGACCCTAATCTAATTTTCTTTACGGACGAATCTTGGTTCACCTAAGTGGGTTGTTAATGCACAAAACAACCGACATTGAAGTTCACGAGGTACTCCTCCATGATCAATAGATAAAAGCGTGTGCGCCATTAGAGGCGAGAGAATAATAAATTATGTTCATTTTTTTTTTTTTTTTTTTTTTTTGGAAAATGAATGAATGGTGTTTAACGCCCGTTTTTACCACTGAAGCACCACGCTGGACGGTGGACACTGGTGATACATGAGATGAAATGATACATTGGGATAGGATTTTTAAGGAAGGACTCGTTCCAGGTCTAAGTTTAGAATACCTCCCCGGTATTTGCCATTTATGAGGACTGAGGAAAACTTGGAAAAAACCTCAGTCACAGTCAGGGAGCACGATCCTGGCGGGATCCGAACCCCTAACCTTCCGCTCACAAGTCCGCACCTTAATGACCTCGGCCACCCGTGGCGTATTTTTTTTTGAGAAACAATTAATAATGATAGGTATGTGCAGAATATTTTGCTGATTTTATTCTGTGAATTAACCGTGATGGAACGTAGGTTTGCAATTTTCTTAAAGGATTCTGCAGCGGCACATACAGCCCATGTTTCTTTGCATGTAATTCATGAAATATTCCATGATTAAGTAATTACTAACAAATATGCCCCCTCTCTCCCCCGATTTAGAGCCCTGCGATTTTTATCTCTGTGAAGGGACATTAAATGGATAAGTGTCTCAAAAATAACATTCGTGATGAAATGTTCTCCATTTCTCACAGGGAACTGCAGAGGGTGAGGTTAATTTCATAAGACGATCCCAGAAATGTGTAGAAATGAGTAGGCAGTTGCAGGATCCTCGTGCTTGATAATGGTAATTAAATGCAACTTTAAAGCGTTTAAATGTTAGTGATAACTTACACGACAGTCATAGCTGACTTCCGTTCGCCACTCTACCAGTTTGAACAAACCGCATGAAGCGATCCCGCGAAGGAAAAAACCACTCATTAACTGTGTTTATAAACATGAATCACCATGTTTTATGCTGTTTTTAGTATACGACACTCCTGGTTATCAAACCCGTATAACCCAGTTTGAACTTTTTTTTTTTTTTTTTTTTTTTAAGCCTCGCTAATTTCTGGGGTCATTTTCGTACGTGTCTAATGAAAAAACTTTCCAGAGTAGACTTTATGCCGACTAATGGGAAATTTCTCTAATGCAGCAAGCCTAATCTCATTCAAAACACGATTATTAATAATAGTTTCCAAGTATATCCTATTCAGAAAATAACTCATATTTAATGCTAGCTTTTATATAAAAATGGTAAAAGCTATAAACAGTAATGAGAATGTGTTTTATTTTAAATGCCTTCTAATTGTTGTAAGGAAAAACTTTTATTCATTTTTTGAAAATGCTATTGTAATGAATAAGGCGGACTTTGAAACTATATGCATCATTTTTAAATTCACTTTACTGCCAAAAAAATCTGAATATGAATTTTCTACATGTTTCCGGTTCCGACGTATTCCTCCGTCTTTCTGTTCTCAAACTCCATCTAAATTTATCATGTCACTGGCAACCTAATTGCACGGCTTTCCATAGCACTAGTCACTCCTTTGTCTAGGTTGACCTTTTCTTCTCCTCTCAAATATTCGTTCACGTGTTGGACGCACCCATATCACATCACTGCATCCTTTCCGCATATTCAACATCTTCATCTACCTTCATTATTCCTCTTATGCTACTGTTTTGCTCTCTCTCCCACCTAGAAATTCTCCCTGATCTGCGCATGAAATCCATCTCCGCAACTCTCAACTTCTTTTGTACAGATCCATGGATCTGCCATATCTCACAGCCGTATGTCAAAACACTTTTACAGCTGTATTAAATATGACAATTTTATCTTTCTTTGTAACACACTGATTCCACAGAAATGAGCTTAAAGCAAAAATACAATTCTTTGCTTAATCTCTGCTTCATGGGCACGCTGTTTGCTTATTATTGCTCCTAGATATTCACAACTCCACTTAGTTTTTGTTGCATTATTTGTAATTAACAGATCTGTTAAATTTGAACCGACGCACACATGGGTTAGTTTTGTCATTTCTCATATTTTTCTTTAAGTTTTCTTACCATATATTCTACGTCATCCAGATCGTATCCTAAAATAATGTGACCATCCACGAAATGCATCTTATAAATATAGTTTTATTTCCAACTGGGATTTTCATTGTTGACATTTCTCCACGCTTTCAGAAATTTATTAAATGTAGTTTAAACAAACTAAGAGATAGTCTACAACCCTGCCTCAATCCTTTACTTACAAGAAAACTATAGAGATTATTTTTCACCACGTTTATTTTTTCCAACTTATTCTTAAATTGATTTTATAGCTTGAACTAGAATCGTATGAATTCCTAATGTTTCCAGTATCCCTAATTATTTCTTTATTGGTACACTATCGTAAGCCTTTAGCAGGCCTATGAATACTAAAAGTAGGTCCTTTCCAGTAGCTTTTTTGTTTCCTATCAAATGGACAAAATAGAATAAATTATCTGTACAAGATCTATCTGCACGTAATCCACTCTGTTATTGAATATTTTGATATTCATTTTCAAGTTTTTCTTTCACGATAGAACTACATATTCTATTTAAAGAGTTTAAAACGGCAATACCACAATAGTTGTCAGCACTATTCCTGGTAATTATCTTGTATATTGATATAAGTGATGTACACTATTCATTTGGTACCGCTTCTTCAGTAAGGCTTCCCTTAAAAATATGTTATTAACTTCAGTATCTGATTTTATTAGCTCTGTTGCAATGCCCACTACTCCTGCTGAGTGCTATTCTTTATAGTTCATTTTGACTTATATTATTAAAGATCATAATTATGATTAAGTTTGATTTCTGTTATTATTTTTGGTACAGGTAGAACACAAATTCTGCTTGGACTAGATTGCTTATTTAAGCTAAATTCCAAGGTACTTTTGCAACAGGAAGATGATTAGTTGTACCTGTGGACCAATTTCAATGTGTTTGAATTCCAGTTCTCTTCTTTGCAATTTTTCTAGAAAAGTAATTTGAACGCTGTATATATGTCCGCACCGACTTCACTCGTGTTGTCAGGTTATTTGAAGATAAATTCCCAGATGATGGAGTTCCAAGTAGCAATGCAAGTCATAAATTAGTTAATAAATTTAATTTCTCAAAGATAATTAAGAAGAATTTTGTGTAATGTGTAATGGGGTGGTTTCATAAGCGAGAAATGTGTGTACAATTAAGGCAGGCAATTTCAGTATCTTCTTGTATGATGTAGGTGAATGTATATATATATATATATATATATATATATAAATTAACAGTAATTATAATGGTAGAAAAGGATAAAACACTAAGAAAAAGTCACACTTGAGATCACACTTTTTCTTAGTGTTTTATGTACTATTATAATTACTGTTAATTTGTTACATTGTTAATAGTGTTGCTTTATTTTTCTTTTATATATAGTGTGTGACTTTTTCTTTGTTTTTTATCTTTTTCTGCTATCATAATTACTGTTATATATATATATATATATATATATATATATATATATATATATATATATATATATATATATATATAATGCATTACACTCTATTAGGCTCTCACTATAGTGTTTCTATCACCAGTTCTTGTATTGTCTTGACTATAGAGTAACCTGGTTGACCGTAAGCAATGCTTTGCAGACCCTGCAGTCACATCGGTCACCAGACAATTGGATGACCCGAAATTTGTATTGTAAATTCTGAAAATGAGCTTTGATATGTAATACCGAACACTAATGAACTATAGACTGCTGCTGGAATAGTGCAGTTAAATTATGAAATTATCTCTGGTAGATTTTTTGACATTTTTGTTTAACCTTTGGTTTACTTGTACGGCAAGAACAAGTTTAAATTTCGCTTTTATGAATCTTTTTGATGATGGTCAAAACACTTTTTACGCTTAGAACGTATGCCGCTGACATCAAATGCTGCATTACATATTGTTCTAGGAGAGAAATAGAATTAAGAAAAACAATGCGTCTCTAGACGAATAGTCCTTTGCGAAGACTACACATTCCTTTGTTTATTCATTTAAGGGGGTCACTCATTCCACCACCTCCTGGAACGTTTCCTTCCTGTAAGTAGAACGCGCTGCACTTAACCCTACTTGAGAGTTTCCGATATCTATGAAATAGAAAGTGCGAGTTTATATTAGTAGGGCACGTGCGCGTGTTTCTCATTCATTTGGCAAAAGTGGAGGTGCAAAGTGCAAACCTGACCTTACGTTCAGCCAATGACTGCGGCAGATGAAAAGGACGATGAAAGGGATTTATAGGATTTGTGATTACTTGGTAAGCTCGTATTTCTTGCTACTTTACAGTTTCTTTATTATCATCGCCGTAATAAAGATACTTCTGAAAAGATAATATGCTTTTATTTGTATAAGGTTTCAATGACCAAAAATAATTGTGATAGGCGTAAGTGGTGCGGAAATTTTTATTGATTAGAGATACAAATATAACCTTCTCTTGAGCTACCACTGTAGCTCCAAAACATTAACTGGAACGTAAGAACACTTATTTTAAAATATAAAACACACACACACGGACGCGCACACACACACACACACACACACACACATATATATAACTCTTAAATTGATTTCGAGACTATGTTTGTTCTGATTCTACTTTTGTGAATTGCAACTAAAGTATTATATATCAATCACGTGATATTGTTTCCAGTTTTGTTTTCAATTTATAGTATATATTTTAGTAAAAATTAAATGTATTTTTGTGAATGTTTTTATTTCAAAATATATCGTCTATGCAATGCTGTGAAATCATCCTAATGGCCCTTAAGACATTCCTAAATTAATTGAGGAAAATCATTTACATGCCAATTTCCAAAAACCAATTTTCATTGTTTAAGAAATACTATTGCTTTATATAAAACAGAAATATTTAACTTTGCTCAGAACAATAAATTATTAACTTATAAATAATGAAAGTTTTTTTTGAATGACTTAAACTAATAAAAATTATCTAGAATATGGCATTATTCCTTAAATGTTTAACGCTTTGTAATATTTTATTGTATTAACATTCACTTAGTGTTACAAAATATTGATATAGCGAATGTTTTAATAATATTGGTGAATTCTACCTCCCGCGTACCTCTTTATGTGGTGAAAGTTGCAACAAAAATGTTTCTAAGGAAACCAATTAACCCCAACATCTACCTGGACATATTTCAGTTCTTATGTTGCTGCATATAAAAATGTATGAAAATTCTACTTTTGACTACAACTTCAGCATAGACTCCCTTAAGTTAATTATCCATTTATCTTTTCAACAAACATTGGGAAATTGAGATCAAAAATGTGAACAACAAAAGAAATTATGTTGTTATATAAAATATTTTATATTTGGTCTGTAGTCCACAGGATGTGAAATTATACAAGAGTTTAATTAACATTTCAAATGGAAAATGAAAAAAATATAAATTGGTAGAAATGGTAGTAAAAACGATGTGATTTTTCAATATTTTGATATTTAATCAAAAGGTATTCACTGTATTTTACATGGTTTCATTCATAGTACCTTAACATAAATGTAAATAGTTCAGCTCAAATGCCACTTTTCTGTTGCAATTGCATTTTTTTTTATTATTGCGATGAAATAATCAAAACAGTGCGAGAAGATGTAAAGCTAACACCAGCAGGGATTTTAAGACGTTCATAAATATTTCAATTAGTGAATTTAATTTATTTTAAATAATATTTCGTGGCTAAAATAGTTTTTTTTTTGTATTCAGCGCCTGGGGTTTTTATTTCCGAGCCTTTTATCGAAATGATAACTCGTTTCAGTGGACTAAAGGGTTCTTGATTACTTCGCTATTGTTAATAAATTGTATTCCCTGTCAAACATCAAAAGATTGTATAATGTACCAGAAAGCAACATACTCTTTCAAGTGGATATAAAATAGCTTTAGGAACTTGTCACACAGTCTCTGTGGGACAAAAATCTAGAACAAATATCTAAACTACTTTTGTCAAAATATGAATGTAGTTGTTACAGTTAGGAGCAAAGGTCATAGGGCAGGTTTACTAGAACAGTAATTTAACATATTTTTTTCTGCAGCTCGCCGGGATCCGTATGATGTAATGTAAACTCTGTGAAGGGTCCCTTCACCAAACGCATTTATTGCTTGATGAGAGAGCTCATTCGCATGCAGTATCTGGTCGAGCTCTCCATTTCCTTTTGTCATATTCGAAAGGACGAACAGACAGCAACTTTAGGTAACGGGTGATTCAGTCATGGCCCCACAATAACGTGGGAGTAATAAGTTTAAGACATGGTAGGTATGCGTTAATAGGGTTAACAAGTGGCCAGATTTCAGAGTTGGTTTAGATGAAAGTTACACCGTTAGAGCTGCAAATAACTGCACAGTTTGTAACTTTTGAGAGAAGTGAAGTGTAAACACAACAAGCCTATGCCGAAGAATGAATGTTAGTGGAAAAAACTTTGAATGGTTATTTTTCTACTGGATGTTTTTTCGGAGTCTGTCGTAACAAACAGGTGTTTCGTATGGTTTAAAGGTTACAGGGTTACTAAAAATAACATTCCTTGTTGGCAGGCTTACAAGCTGATGATCCTCAATGGAGATTTGTTTTTTGGAGTGATGGAAAAACGTAATTTTTTCTTGGAAGGAGTTTTGTTCCATATTCAATTAGTATCATTCACAAAATCATATATGGGCACCATCTTCATGTTTAGGGAAAAGCTAATACGGAGGTTCTTTGCAATTAATGGTAACAAGTTTATAATTTCTAGTAGTGCCGCACTTACGAAAGTGAATCTAACTTCGTTAGTGTAAGCTAGTGTGCTGCAGTGTGCTCTTGTGCCTGTCATATAAAATGGCGCAGGAAATAGAAAAAATCTGGAAAGTATACATTCCCTTTACGATACAAATTACTCATATGTCGAGATAATAAAGGAATGTAAGAAGAAAAGCATCTCATATGTGCTCAAAAAAAAAAAAAAAAAAGATAGAATAGGACCGCTTCCAGAAGGCAAAAACAGACAAAATCAACGACCAGTCACCAGCAGTATCATGGATAATTTGAATGGTTAAGACTCTGGGCAAAATGGAACATCGCAGAGAGTTATTTCATTGAAATTATGGACCTTAGTCACAATTATGAACCGGAATTTGAACATAAAACGCACTGGCTGCATCAGTACGAAAAACTTCAAGCCATATGTCTACTTTAACTCGCCAGTTTTGGAGAGAGAAACGGGAATATATTTCACCCTTTAAAGCGACATTTCTGTTAAATAACCTGGGTTTCTGTACATTTGGGTTATTGAAAAGTGTCCTTGGAAGCAGAACACAGTGAACTGTGGACGGTCTTTGGAAAGCCTGCCAAGAGGAGTGGAATCAAATAAATATCGCTGACTTCATACTAGCTTGCTGCAGTGGAAACTGCAATACAGCAGGGTGGCTCGTGCTCGAGATTACCACATAAAACACCATCGCTGGAATGGAAGCCGACCTTTTGAAGGCCCGTACAACTCAGAGGGAGGGGGGACCTCCGCCGTGTGCTAAGACCTATGTACAGCCGCATATTGTGCATAAGCGAAGCCAAGAAAAGAGATCTGGTATCACTACTGCATAGCAAAGTGATCCCTGAATAGTACAGACATTTATTTCATTGAAGAAATTCCGACGGTAAAACTATTCACAAACGGGTTTCATCCGAGGATGACAAATAGGTTTAATGATACTTACATAATGGATAACTGTAATGTTGTAGTTATTTTAAACTTTAATTCTGAGCTTGTTCGACAATACACAAATGTATGAAGTGATTAAATCCAGCTGCCAAATGTGTCAAGTGTATGCAAAAACAATTTTAACTCTGTCACTTTTCAAGAAACACATTATTGAATTAAATATTCACAACAATTAATGTTCAATTCCATTGTAATGTTTACTTCTTAAATACTGAATGATAATTTGTGTTTAATTAATTATTAAAGTTCAAAATTGAATTAACTCAAAATGAAGGGATTCGTATTTACAACATGTATGCACTAAGATATCGATATGATCTTCCTGGACAAATGCCAAGGTAACTAAAGAACTACATTGTCAGAATGAACGAAAGACGGCAAAGTTTATGTGGAAAGATGTTTGAATACGTTTCAACGAGACCGTAATGATAGCTAGGTCTAAAGCTTAAGGGAACATTAGCATAAGTCACCATAAATATCACACACTTTCTTTAAACCACCTTCATAAATAAAATTTTAGAGCTACATGCCAAAAATTGGTACAAATTTTCATTATAGCACGATTTTGCTAAATCAGATAAGAATAAAAATCCCTTTTATCCATTATTTTTAAAATTTACGTAGTAATGTTATAAATAATTTAACACTACTATATTCAATATACTTTTTCTCTAAAACTATGAAATATAATAATTAATTTTTAACTATTTGTACTTTGGGAAAATACTAACAAATTGAATGAATTACGTTTTATTGCATCTCATTTATAATAAAAATTAATTTATGGACAAAAATAACAAATATGTTTATTTCTTATTTTAACAGCATATACTAGTCAATATTTCATTCCTAAATGATTTGGAATGTTGTGTACACGAAAAAAGCGCAAAACATAACATTTTGCATCATTAGGTTGAATAGTTTCTGAGAAAAGGTACATTACATGAATAACTTGTTTTCTGAAAAGTGTATTAAAATGCTATATTTTGTAATATAATTTTGCTTCCTGGCATGTTTTCTGGTCTCCTGCTCCATCATTGTGTTTCTATTCCTTCTCTTTGCTTCTGAATTATTTTTTATTTCCTTTTTTCTGCCGGACTCTGAGAAGTCTACTTGTCGCATCTTTACTTCCTCCAGCTTTGATATACCAAGACAGGGTCGGTACTGATGGTCTATAACAATATTTGCCTCGTAAACCCAAGACGCGGGTTCGAACCCGGCCAGGGTCGATGGATTTTTTCGGGCGTAAAATCCCAAGTATGACTTCCTTCGGAAGGTAAGTAAAGCCGTGGGTCGTGCCGTAAATCTACGGCACTAAAAAGAACCTCAGCCTATGAGCAAAACGTATCTGCCGTTTCACGCCAGGAATTTAATGGGATGCTGATGACCTGAGATGTTAAAGAGCGTCCGTAAATAAACAATCAACAAATCAACAATACCCGGACAGGAATCGTGGAAGTAGTTCATAATTACACACACACATATATGATGTGCTTAGCTTATATGTTTTGTGTAATAACAAGTTTTTGAATCCATCCAGTATTCATTTGTTATAATCCGACTTCGTTCTTTTGTGTAAGAGTTAACCATAATTTTTTGTTTTAAATGTATGTTCAGAAGAGTTTGTTACCATCATTGGTTTTCGTTTCAAGTGATTGTCTTTTTTGTATTATAACATTTTTGCATTTAAAATTAATGTATTATTACAGTAAATATGACGGTTCAAAGATTAAGAGCTCAGAAAACAATAGCCAAATCTAGTACTTACCTGTGGTTTTATTTACTTAATCAACTAACACATGTTGCAAACCTGTTCATCATAAAATATTATCTTTTTTTAACGATAAATTTGTTTGAAATATTTTTATATCTCAATAGATCAGTGAAACATGTAGTATGTAATGTTCACCTATTGATTTACGTAATTAATTTACAATGCGATATAAAGTATGTTGAAATATTAGTTCGATAAGATAGGGTTTTAATTCTAAGAAACAATTTATTAATATGTAATTATAGCCTGAATAGCAATCAATAAAGAGTTAATTTTGAGAATGATCTAAACAACATAAAAGTTACGTTATGAAGAATCTGCTACTTTAATCATTTTCGACATATTTTATTTTAGTTCAAAACATTAAAAGTAATGAAGCCACACATATTACTGTAAACTTAAAAACTATTATTGAAAGGTTGCAGATTTTACAACAAAATATGTATCTAGGAACTACTTTTCTTTGGGTTTCCGCTAATAAAGATTTCTTGAGATTCAATCTTTGGCATTTGGGGGTCTGTTTTGGGTTTACTCTACCTGGGGTGTGTCCCATTAAACTCAAGCGAGGTGGCTGCTATTTTGCTTTTCTCGATTGCCCGGATAATTGCTTCAGGCCTGGGTCCACTTAGCCTTAATAAATGAGCATCAGAGATTCGCCCCTTTGGGGGTTTAAGGCAGTGGAGATATTGCAGCTAGCCACCCTAGCGCCAATGAAACATGTGAAATGTTACTTTCCTACACACACACAAAAGCAAAACAAAACTTTGATAACACGTTTCCAGCTTTGAGTATCTACAAATTTGCCATATTTATTTATTCATTTTGGTTATTTTAAATTTACGAATCTTTGTCAAAATAGGCATATGACTATTATACTGGATTAAAAAAAATAAAGATAAAGAAACGGCAGTGTTTAACTTGTATCTGTGGAACTAAGATGCTTTTCATATTGGAGTAATGCATTCTTTAAGATATCATAACAGTCTGAAAAGTTCTTAGCCTGGCAATGAAGGGTCGATTTTTTATTTTAACTAGAACATAATTTCTTTATTTTAAACAAAATCTTCTATTAGATTAAAACATTTATACTAGCGATGTTAGTTTTATTCATTTGGTATATTTATTGATACTTTTTAACGTCTCAGGTCATCAGCGTCCCATTCAATTCAGGGCGTGAAATGGAAGATAAATCTAACTCTGAAGACTGCTCTTTCAGGCTTGAGGTTCTGTTATAATATTATTATCCTGTTTACCGGAAAGTCTGCATAATACCCTTGTACAGCTGCAATCGTCTCTTGAACTAATGATAAAGACTTACAAGCGAAGACAGTTTGAGCCTTGGGAGAAAATGGAAGTCAAAGGATTGCAAATCTCTGGAGTAGAGTGGATATTCCATCGATTCATACTTCAAAACACTAACATTTTCCATCGGCAAAATTCTTTGGTGAGCAGATTCATTGCCTTGATGAATTTTTTGAACAAAAAACAGAACCTTTCCTCCTGAATTTTTTCATCGGGTTGATTTAAAAGATTAGAATAATACTCTCGGGCTATGCTTTCAATCTTCTAAAGTTAATCAATTAGTGAAATTTCGTTAGCTTCCCAATAGCCTGATACCATACTCTTTCCTGCAGATGAAACTGACCTTTGTCTTCTTTGCTGTTGAACAACCGGCTTCTGTGTCAATGCAGAAAAATCAGTTCCGGCGATTAAAATACTATTGTGATATTTTTATGCGGATGCGCTTTTGATCTGCTGTTGGCGAGCGAGCAACCCAAAGAGGGGTTGCAATTCTTCATGTCATTACAGTCCACACTTACTTTTGAAATGCCAATAGACTCTCTAACTTCACGCACTTCAACTCGCTTATCATCTATTGTGAAATGGGTTATTTTAGTGATGTGGCCCCATGTTGGGCGCCAAAAATATGAAATGGTATATTTTTAGTTAAGAGGCTCACGGGGTCGGCACTGATTCGATGGTACTCGAATTACGATTACTTATTGTCAACCGCGACCACCTCAATGAAAGTATTTCTTTTAGAACTTCGTACCCTGGGTATCTCAGGAACACGAAGTCGCCTTTTCGTGCCCTTGTGAACACGGGAGAAGGGAGGTGAAGGAAAATGGTGCAAATTATATGACACTGTTTCATTTAACACCCTGAAGTGTTTATTCGACTAAGAGTTTCTGGACGGCCGCCTGGTTCGTTGCCATTTGCCGACGAAGTTAACTTGCTGCCCTGAACACGCGATTATCTGAGATGATCCGACTGAGGGACACCACGTGGACTAATATTATGTTACTTACTCTCATCACCTATATAACTGAATTGTGTCGAACACTGCCTACACTGTCCTAACTGAAGTCAAGAAAAACGTCCACTGCCCGAAGTAAAGTTATTCAAAAACGCGTCTACTGCCCAAACGTCCAAGAATGTGTGCCTTAGCAAAGATGTTTCTCCTTATATACCAACTTCAAAATATCGCCACGTGGTCCTCGGAACTCATCGAGGTCCTCACGATAGCGCCTACGGCTGCTGAGATTTCAAAATTCTAAAATATCTTTGGGGATCTCTAACTCCCCCATGCGCGTTCACTATTCATTTTCGAAACTTTGGTCTCTGATAGGTTAATTTTTAGACATCCGATTGCGTGTTGTGATGAAGCCTTTCGCACTTCCACCGGCTACTGAGGAATTTGTAGCAATCTTAAAGGATATGCTAAAGTGAAAATACAAAGAGCTTATTGTTCTGACTTCTGCCGCAAAACTGCTTTGTTACATTCGGCAGCCTTCGCTCGGGGCCAAAAGAAAACGCAGCCAGTTAGCCTACAAAATTGAGTATATATTTTTCCTTGTTACATGTAATTTTCCTTATTCACTATCACAAGCTATAAAACATTAAATAAGTATTATCAGTTATGCAGTATATGCATTCGCTTTCTAGCAGGTGGGGGTTTGAAGACCTGTCACAAATATCATGCCATGTATTTGTCCAATGAATTGTTCTGCTATTGTAGCACTTTTTGAAGCCTTTCACGTGGGTGATCTTCAAGGTTCGTACGCTAATATTTAAATTCAGCAGCTCATTTTTCAATCGTTGAAAACGAAGGAGAATAATTCCTATAATATTTTATAAATTTGGTATGGCTTTACTTTGGGTTTAGGCTTCTTTTACAAAGAGCGTTTTCAACGCACCATAACCTTTTATCCATTTTATGGAATACCCACAACACTCATGGTTTAGAAGCCTGTGTTAAATAAACTATTTAAAACAATGATTGAATATTTCAAATTAATGCTTAGGAAAGTGTTAAAAATATCTTTCTAGCATGAGCAATCTGCTTGAGACTGAGTACTTTTCACTCCCTCCTCGTATTACCTAAAAGAGTTTATAAAGCTACGCACGCTACATGTCATTCTTCTGAAATGAACACGATACAATGTATGTGAGCAGCTTATATACAATATTTGTTATTGTGAAAATATATCACAAATGAGAACTCAGGCTTAAATGAAAAGGAATTTATAATTTAGCATGTAACATTTTCTCTCGTTATTTTTATTTAAGATTCACCAATAGAAATAGGAGCCATTACAGTGTACGTTTTAAAGTTTGGATAAAATGCGTGTGTGGCAAAATTATAGGGTACTCATAATTTTCCAATTGACGTCTGAGTGTAAATTTAAACATTTATGGTATTATGCTCTTAATTATTTCTATTAAAATAGTAGGCCTAGTATTATATGGTTTTATCTTTAAACATATTTTTCGTAAAGTTTGGCGCAAGGTTGTGCGTGTTCTTATTCCAAAATTTTTCTGTTAAACTTTCTTGGAAAGAGAGAAAGAAAGTGCGGCTGAACGTTAAAGTATGACACCCTTAATGGAGACTTTCTGCGCCCTCACATGCGATAATGAATGAAATCTCCGGTGCCAAAAGTCCCATATGCCAATCGTTCGCAGACACATCAGCATACAACTTAGTGCATTCATACGCTCCCGGAAACCAGATAGAGAGTATTTTAGCTCCATGAGAACAAGATACCAAGGCAAAAAACTGGATTATTTTTAGGCATTTATCCTAACCTTACCCACTTTTAGACTATACTTAAAGATTCTACTGCCATTAATATCTTAATAGTTGCAGTTTTTCTAAGCGTCAAATTCTCTTTTTATCGTGCAGAAGGATTAATTGAATTACGGGTCGGCACGGTGCGGTTGCGTGCTGCGAGAAGTCAATCGCCAAGACCGTATAGTGCATGTACAGATTGCAGCTTGTAGTTTTGTTTGAGTAAGGCTTTGTAAGCGAGAGGTTGTATGTTACTCGGTGTTTTTATTGTGTGTAAATTGTGTGCCAATCGTTCTAAATGCTACTACATAAACATAGTCTTAAAGAATGGGTTTTATGTTCCAGAAAATAAACCTGCTCGCCTACTTGTTTGAAAGTTAGAGAGGAGAGACAATATTTCTCAATGACAAGAAACGCTTTACAAACCGTCATGTTTTTACGGATGAAATGTTAGATGAAAACCAAGAATTTTCTCACGCAAATGTTGGCAATATATTGCCTTTGAGTGGCACCATTTTTTCAGTATTTTCTTATAACGCAGGGTAAAGCTTCCAATTAACTCATATTATCAATTTTAAATGTAGTATCACATTATGCTTCCAGTAAAAATATAAATACTAATAAAATACTAACTTTATGCGCGGGGACTCCATCTCCTGCACTCAGGCGACCCGTAACTCAAATAACCTCATTGTACCATATATACTAAAGGGAGTTTGTCGAAAGCACCATTGGAAACGCTAAAATATGGATTATAAAAAGCGCCACTCACTGTTCTATAACAGTGCCGTAATAAATAAAGTGCATTGAAATGAACTTCAGAATGTACCGCCTGTAACTTTTAAGTCAGATATCACTTGCATTCGCTTTACAGTTGATCTTCTCTCGACCTAGGGACCAACCTGAAATAAATAGATTTTTTATTTTTGCTTTGCATTAAGAATCACGGAAAAGGCTCGTGAAGAATCTGGGAACGTTGGAAGACTTGGTACTTTTTTTAAACATTGTATGCTGGCTGTCAAGATCTGCGAAAGTAAAATGATAGCGCACATTCGTGCCTAAGTTTCATTGTAGGACAAGAAATATTTCTGGAGGAAATTTGAACAAACAAGCTTACTAACTAAGGATATAGCTGGGCTCTCTAATAAGTAAGTAGACATCTGCTATCTGTGTTACAGTGTTACCTTTAATTAATAAGTTCTCTAAAAGTGGCAGAGAACTGGAAAGAGGGAGGGTATTCTGTACATTTTATAGTACATTCTGTTCCATCTGTCGCAGGTGTTTCTAAAGATTGGGCCTGAACGCTGCAAAGCCAAAAAATGCGTTAAATATGCATTAAAACTAATAAGCAAAGAAATACAAAATATTTAAAATGATTACTTATACTAATATAAATATGTCACGTCATTTTTATTTTAATTGTATAAAGAATGCATTGCACAATATGTTTTAATCATTACATAAGCTTTGGATAACGAGAAGTAGGCACTTTGGGGTGGAAATATAATTAGTGTATTTTATATAAGTTTTTTTTTATTAGTTTAAGATCACGTCAATTGCTGCAGGTCTTTTAAGATAACCGAAAGTTCATTCCGGTAATATAGAATAGAGAAAATTCTGAAATTTTACTTAACTGCAGATATATTTTACTGTAACAGTGTGTTACCGTACCTAATGATCTGCTTAGTTTGCATTAAATTCAGTGGCGATAAGTTTATTTTATCCGTCAAAAGAGAATGATCATCGATTATATTACTTTTTGTTTTTGTTTTTTTAATTGTGTTTAACGTCAGTTTTTACTACTGGGGCACCACAGGCGGTATTGTATTACTTTGTGACAATATAAGCTGATTCCCATGTCTGGAAGTGTACAAGTACTCAGTAGCGGTTCGTGAAGGTTAAAATTGTAAGGTCTCACTAATACAGGATTATAACTGAATGAATGCGTTTAACGCCCGAGTTTGCTACAGAGGCACCACTGGCGATGAACACTGATGATACATGAGATGAAATTATACATTGGGAAAGGATTTATTTTTAAGGGAGGAAATGTTCCAGGTCCATGTTTAGGGTATCTCCCCGCCATTTGCCATTTATGAAGACTGAGGAAAACCTGAAAAAAAAACCTCAGCCAGGGAGGACGGTCCTGGCGGGATTCGAACCCCAGACTTCCCGCTCACGAGTCCCCGCCTTAACGACCTCAGCCACCCGTGGCGGGCACAGGATTATAAAAATATAACATGGAAAATACCAGAGAATATAAAAGAAATACCTAGAAACTTAGAAACCACAAAAAGTACACATAGAAACGAAGGAATGAATTAGGTACTTCACAGCCACACATCAAGTGGTTGAAACACTAAGCTCTCTTTGTTATCACTAAATCTCTGTTTTATATTCAACACGAGTCTTGGGGTGTTCGTTCATTAGCTGCTATTCTGTTCCTGTAGGTTAAATGTTTATTTTGTAAATATTTGGTTTCATATATTATAAATTTATTATAATTTATTATAATTTATTATAAAAATTTCATTTCATTTATTATAAAACACGGCGCTTATTTAACAAACTAAATAAATAGAAGATGGACATTTCTGCAACAATTCCGACTATTTCCTAATTTTATATATTTATTTGATTTAATATTTTAAGTAGCTTACAATCCACACAGATCCAAAACACTAATTACACTGACTGATGTCTCCTTCTGAAGTTAAAATCTTCTCTCTCTTAAGCAAGGTCCTTCATACTTTCTTAACAAAGAGAAGGAACGAAGTTGTAAATCTGCTTTAGTGTAAATCTTCACCAGCCAGTTTCACATGGCTATAACCTTCTCAGATTCGTTCGCAACCTAACAGCCTCCCTGCATTCACTTTATGTTTTTGTGTATTTGTATCAGAATGTGCCCAACTTTTAAATAACGATAAGGCAACTCTGGCGACTGGGGCTAATGCTCATGTCCACTGAGCTTCTACAAATGGGTAGGATATTTTCAAATTGAAGTCTAGTGGTCGTTTGAATGGAGAAGTTATATAGAGGTAGTAAATTGGAAATGTATAACCATACCAAATGCATGTCATTGACTTCGCAATCAGTAAGTGACAGGAGGGGCGTGTGATCCTGTGACTTTACAGACAGTCTTCGCCTGGTAGTATTTTGAACAAAATAAGACCATCAGAATGAAACATACACTCATCTGCTGCACTTGGATTTGATTATTAGGGACAGAAGAATATATTCCAATACTTCAGCCTTGCTCAGCGGCTGGCCATTTGTGCCTAAGAGGCCAATAGTAGCACTTCCGAGAGGAAGAGATGAGATGAAGTGGATATCGGGCGGCCGGTATCTAGGCGCTTTTAGGCAGGAGCATATATAGGTTCTTAACAATGTTTCCAGATACAGCACCCCAACGCCGGCGGAGCTCCTCCTAGGAAGTTAAAGCCCCTCAGAAGGATCGCTTCCATAAAAACATCGAGGCAGAAACCTTTTCAAAGCGTAAAGCACCATCACATTGCATCAGCCCACCTCGCCCTGGCACTTTTGACCCTATAACAGAACCAACGGAATGATACGATGTGAAATGGAAGAAAACTTGTGGAAAGTAAATATCCATCACAGCATTCGCCTAAGTGACCAAGGAAACCACGAAAAAACTAAGGTTAAGATGGACGGTCCCAAGAGATTTGAATCCGGGACTTTCCTAATGAGAGTCTCGAACGTTTCGCCTGAGCCACCCCACTCGGTGTATTCTGCATTTGCTATTTCTACACTTAGTGCATCTTTTATATAATATGACCATCATTTTGATTTTAAATATTATGCGCTTTAATTATATTGTTTTCCAAACCTATTTAATATAAGCCAAAAATTAAAAAAAAAAAAAATCTTTGCTAATACTCTCCTGCTATAAAATGCACCACGTGTATTAAACAAGGTATTACGTTATTGATTATTTAATACTTGATCACTAACTAAAAGATATGCTTTCAGAATACAATCAAATGAAATGAAATTTCTCACAGTTATTGCCGCACACACAAAATTGGATAAAAAACGAAAAGCAGAAGTTGGACAAGAAATAGAAGTATACGAATTGGCAGAAAATACAATCAATATATACACAAATTTAGCAAAAATATGGGGGCAAATGGAGTAGAATCCATAAAACTACCTTTTAGAGTCAACCTTTATGTAAGAGAAGCTAAAAAAGACAAAAGAAGTCAGTTAGAACAATTTGACCCGGGAGGGATTAACAAAATCCATGGCCTTGAGAAAAAACAAGAAGTAAGCTGGTCTCAAATCTTTCACAATAGTGCGATTTCA
The DNA here is from genome assembly GCA_030762175.1 of Metallyticus violacea. Classification (NCBI taxonomy): domain Eukaryota; kingdom Metazoa; phylum Arthropoda; class Insecta; order Mantodea; family Metallyticidae; genus Metallyticus; species Metallyticus violacea. The sequence goes on from CM060846.1 coordinate 204,319,672, forward strand.
AGCAAAATAGATGAACACTAGAAAAATTGACCAAGCATTCTTTTAATGTTTAATGTTATCAACCTTTTTTTTTAAAATGCGTCTTTTTGAATGTATGTCATATGAAATTGTTGATTTTCACAAATATATAATAAATTTATCACATATAAGAAAATTAATGGGCTTAAAGATACGGCCTTCATATATTTGTATATCTCTTAACTCCCTTGATATGCAATTTTTTTCAAGACAATGCTAATATGTAACGTTTCTTTGTGTTCGATTTCTTATAAATTGTCCATATATGATTGGGTCACTCCATGACCTCCCCTCGGTAATGGATGAACTGCAACGATCAAAGCGTCAGTAGACATAACTTATTGCCTTAAATATCTCAGCACTCATTGGAATTTTTAACATTATTGAAGTTGGATATTGCATTGTCATATGGAAACTTTCCAGAACTTTCTTCTCCCGTGATCAAGTACTTCCCTCTTATAGAATGAAGTCAACCATTGGCGTTTATTGTACAGCATCGACTATTTGGCCCCATCTTCCATTAAAATATTTAGAGTATTTTTCCAAATCACTTCTAGTATATTTTTTTTGGGGGGGGGAATATGGTACCTTCTGTTTGTCATAGAAAGCTGCCTTTGGGGTTTAATGTCCTTTTGAATATATTTTCTTATGAAATGTAAAATATGATTGCATTTTGCGAAGAGTGGCAGTCGTTAAGCTTAGAAGCTGAGTGTATAACTTGCGGAGTGTTCAACGTTGCATTTCTTGGAAATTCTAAAATTTATGTGAATGGGAAAATCACACACCTTTTTGTTCAAAAACTTCTCAACTTGTTTATTTTCAGAAGCAATGGCACATACAGTTAAAGTGAAAGGAGGTAAATTGCTACTTCATTGAGGCTATTTCAACGCATTCTTGAGGAAATCTCAGCTCTACCCTCTTTCACACCACTGAAGATTTATAAGTCTATCGTTTCGATATAAGGGTTTTGTACCTTGCATCCAAGCTAATTATAGTGGAAGGATTTGAATCTACTGCAAATATACTCACTTGGTATTAAGTGAATAGCTGCAAGGCAAGCTATGATAAATGAGTTCCTACCTATGATAATCGACAAAAGCGATAGCAGTTTAGAATTACAAAATATGCACAGCGCTGACATATACAAAATTTATTTTAGGGTAGCCGATAAGTTCTAGCACTGGCTTAGTTAATTATAAGAGCTACATCAAGCAAGCGGACGATTGAATACTCTGCATTTTCAGCTTCATCAACAGTGGATTACATGGACACCATGGACTAATTTCTTCATGTAGAACTGCCGTTGACTGTGCATCCGGTAGAGATGATGATATTATCTGTAACTACCTTAGTGCTTGGACGATTGCCGTTTTAATGTTTCAAAGTGGAAAATATATAGCTCTCTAGCGATTAGCTTATTATCATATAAATACTATTCAATGTTTGAAGTGATTTATTACATTCCTTTGGAAAATACGTATAATAAATACATCTGTAAACCAAAAACGTTGTTTTATATGTGCTAATCTTGTAATAATTATGTGCTTCTCTACTGTTTGACCTTTGCACTTCATTCATTCTTCTATAAGCTTTTGCTAGACATCACTTGAGGCTACTTTATCTATTATCTAAATTTATCTGCTATGTTTACAACAGATCTATCTATTCAAATATAATAGTAGTTTTTAAAAACGTTTACTTTCATTACAAAATTTGGTTCTTATAATGACGTGTGAGCATAGTAATTTGTTAATTTATCTGGTTACATACAAATATAAGATTAGTCAATATTTAAATGCACATTGATAAAATTTGACATTTGACTGTTATAAAAATAAAAACTTCAAAAGTCAATGGCATTATCATAGGGCGATATAATTTCAAATACGGAAAATGAGCGGCTTAACGAAAGCACCTTCTGCCACTGTTCTGAAAGTTATTTTGGGATATTTTGAATACCGCGGTGGTCTTGAGGATGGCCCATACTCTCCGTTTCACCTCAGGGGACTTGGGCCAGAGATGCTGAATACTAGAAAAATAGCAGCAGATGATAAAGGAGAAGCAAAACAATATGTTTGAAGTAATAGAAGACTTTATGTTAAGAGCCAAGTATTTGTAATGTAGTTATCACGCAGAGAAAAATGAAGGCCTAGACTCAGGACTTTTATTATCTTCACTAATGCCACGAAATAGTTATCATGACAACAATCATTAATTTGAAAGATCAATTAAATTACTAAAAAATTAAGACAAGGGGGGTTTGATTGATTAATTATGTTTATTTATGGACACTCTTTAACATCTCAAGTCATCAGCGTCTCATTCAATTCAGGGCGTGAAAGGACCGAAAAATTTTGCTCAGAGGCCTCTTATTTCAGGCTTGAGATTCTTTTTCGTGCCGTAAATGCATGACATGGGATCCAAGGCTTTACTTGCCTTATACTTACGATTTTTACGCCCGAAAAATCCATCTATTCTGGCCGGGTTTGAACCCGCGATCTTGGGTTTAGAATGCAAGTATGGTTACCACTACACCACCAGGACCGACAAGGCAAGGGGGGATTCGGTAAGATAATTTCAATGCGAAAACAATAAAACGATGACATTTTTGTAATTTTAATATGATCATCGAAGTGATTTGCTTACCTGTTTGAATTTTCTGAAAAAAAAATCAGTAAAATGCATGTGAATAGGCTGCCTGAATCCCTGTGTGAATTGAAGCAGAGATTATGGGTATAAAAAGAATAATCTAGCAGGAAAAACTATCAGTTATTAGTTTTTGAGCACCATGCCTTAAAACTTCGATTGAGTTCCAAGTGAATAAGATATCAATGAGACAGACATTGGCTGAAAGGCGCTCGCATGCAAGTATCATTGTTATTTCTCCCAATTATACTTTACTTGTGAATGTGCCATTATGGTTATGTGTTGGACCCTATCAGGATGCGGTTACAGTAAACATTCATATAAATCAGTTTCCCAAACTCATTCTTATTTTATCGTTCAAATTATTATGTAACGGAGCCTTTATATCACTGCCCTCTTGTCACTAAATGGTCTACTAGCATTTAAGGTATCGCTAACTACCGTGCATCCCATAAAACCTTCTGTCAGTGATCGATATCTTCGGGATGTTTACGATCGGCGGCTGGCCAGTCGTTGCATGTAAGGCTGGTAGACGGCTGACTGGAACGCGTGACGTTTTATCATGCCCAAAATGTAGCAAACAAGTAAGCATATTCCATCTAGGAGTTATTTATAACCAAACAGTCAAGGTGATTTTAAAAAGTATCAATACACGCGTTTTTTTTTTTGAGTAGTGTTTGACACCCGTTTTTACAACTGATGTACCACAGGCGGTGGACACTAATGATAAATGAGATGAAATGATAAATTGGGAAAGGAGTTATTTTTAAGGAAGGAAGCGTTCCAGGCCTACGTTTTGGATACCTCCCCGGGACTGGAAAAAAACCTCAGTCAGGGAGAACGGTCCTGGTGGGAATCGAACCCCAGACCTCCCGCTCACGAGTACGCGCTTTAACGACCTCGGCTACCCGTGGCGGTCAATGCAATATGAGTGAAGATTGTAACTCTGTTTAAAGAGTGAAAGTGAAAATGCTTCGACTAATGGAAAGGAAAAATTAATAAACTTTGCCATGAAACGGTAAAGTTTGCAAAAGTTCAATATTTTAGTTTACTGCTTCTAATTCCCTGGAGTGATCCACCCAAACTCTTATAGCCATCTTTCAATAAATCACGAGTATCCAGGCTTATAGCCTTCTCAGCAAGAACATTTTCTTCGGTTTATTCGGAGTGATATATCGCCTCTGTTACCCAGTTCCTGGGCCGGAAAGTAGCAAAGCGATGAACGCAGTCTGTATCGGTTCATCTGCCAGGATGTTGTTTACATAATTTCTCTTTCTCCCCAAACCCCTTTACTGAACTGCGTGTTCAGACCGTTTCACTGATGTAGTGCAGCGATTTCAAAATCTCTTTCTCTCTCTCTCTCCCCACCAGACCTGTTTATTTTCCATATTTTATCTTATTTACCTATGCAGTCGCCTTATTGCCTTGTACCTTCTCGTTTCCGAATATAAATAACCCCCTTTATATCGTCGTTCGCTTTAACCTCTATCATCTGTCTGCATCTCCAACTTTCAATCTCTGCCTTCTGGTTTTGCGTCTTCATTGCAGGCATTCCATTTCGACCGGCGCTCCCTTGCCTGCTCTTAGTTAAATAAATGAAGGTGGTTCTAGAGGGAACCACAGTAAAGCAAGCCAAGTGAAGAGGTTTCCTTCCTTCCTGCGAGAGGAATATTGCGTTAACTTACTCTCCTATCAATCACTGCCGAGTTGCCCAGTGAAGTGCTAGTAACCACTTCGGTCTATGTTCATTCACACGAGACTGAATGAGGAAACTTAATAAGCTAAAGCTAGTTTCCATTCTGCATAGCCTCCCTTTGTGTGCATTTCTGTATATTGCTTTCAAAGAGAGAATCAAGTACTCTGGGAAATTGCTTCAAGTGGGTATTTTAATCTACTGCCGTTGAGAATCCTGCCCTTTAGAATTATTTTCGAATCCTTCTGAGCATTCAGGTTCATGTGATGCTGGTATTTTGAAAGAGCATAAAAGGAATATGTAAACGGAAACTAGTTCAATGGTGATCCTCACCACGCACTTCCAGTAGATTGATACATGCAATTGTTCTGTTTTTGCGAGTTTAAACTGAAATATAATGAATTATTATCATCATCGTCTTCATGATCATTATAATAATGTATTATTATTATTATTATTATTATTATTATTTTTAACGTCTTTTGAGCATACATGCCAACAATTTCCTCGCTTTTATATAGCATGAACTGCTGAAAACCATGCTACTCGATCCAACCTCTTAAGTGCCTACTTTTCATCGCTTCCTGGATACCGTGTTCCATGTTATCTTCTCTTTTGTGCCTCCTTAATGAAATCTATTCTTATGTAATTCGTGATAATCTCTCTTCATTCATTTGCATCAGATACCCACACCATATTTGCTGCTTTGTTGAAATATACTCCACGATGATTTATACCCATTTGTTGTATTATTGTGCCATTTCTGATTCCATATTTTCGCTAAACTCTTGCTGAACGCCTCCGTTAATCAAATTATTTTGTTAAAAGCAAATGTTTAAAATGATTCTTAAGCTGCCAGACTTCTGCACCATTTAATATTGTGATTCTAAGAAATGATTCAAAAATACTAATTTATTTTACCGCTAAAAATAATATAGCAGCTGACATTTGAGGCTAAAATGGAAAATTAACGAATATACCATTGCAATGTTATATTATAAGTTAACCAATTTTCACCAGTGATTTTGGTTTATTTGCATAAAGTAGTGTGTTTTAAGGAGAGCATGAACTAATTAAAACGAAATAGCGAACACACCTAGAGAAGAGATAAATATTGACAAGCACAGCATCTTGTCAGTAACCAGTAATATATAATCTATAGGGCTTCCAGAATATGCCCTTGCCGTTCGCAAGGGGCTGTATGTCGCGGCAGTTACACATGGGCCGCGCCTGTACTTCGACTCCGCTACTTAAGACTGTGTATAAAATTTTACCTTATGGCAAATGCTGGAGATATCGTCCTACTTCAGTTAAACAGACTTTGTACTGGGTAAACACATTCCGATTAATATGATTTAGTTCTATCATTTTAATGTTTCCGATATCATTTCGTAAGTTATTTTTAAGATCTTTCAATATGTGAGGATAAATTTTGTACACATTGTCCATCATAAATAAAAAAATAAATAAAAAAAAAAAAATAAAAAAAAAACAGGCTGTCAGATTTGGGGAGGGAAAGGGCCATGCACCAGCACAATCACTGTATCATCAAACACTTCCCAAGTTTTACCCATGGGCTGTTCTGCTGTATGACAAATCGCGAAATATTTTTGAAATCACCCATACGCTTTCGTTTCTTCCGTCAGCTGATTAAAAAATGAGGTCCAAATTTCATTTCGGTACCTCTCTCATTTAAGGTCTGCTTGTAAAAATTCGGACCGTTTATGCGTCTTGCAAACCAAATTGCAATTTTTCTGTCATAAAGAGGGGTTTCTTGTATACAATTTTGGACTTTCAAAACACCGGTAGAGATTATGAGCGTGTATAATATCATTTTAGTGGAACTACACCCCGTCTGAAAAAAACACAAGCCATGCTTCTATTAACCCTTCAGTCAGTAATGAAAGAAACCACTCACAAAAGTGTTACGGAATGAATTTATCGCAGAAAATGGGCAGGTCTACATTTGTAAGGTTTCAGTTTTAACAATTTTGTTGCTGCATGTGCAGAAGACACTGAAATTCCAGCTTGTGTTAAATTAGGTATTGATTTTTTTGGCGACCTTTCAAGTCAATTTCGTCTAAAATGTCTTCAGCCAAAACTGTACGTCTGCGCGTGTTCCATGTTTTGCACTGAACTAGTAGAATCAAATTTATTTACAAGATCGTGAATTATAGTTCTGAAAGGAGGCAATTGCTTAGAAAACTTCCGAATAAATTCATCACAAACACAACGAGCTGATTCGTGTTTATAGTAGTATGTACATACAAACATACGACACTCTAAAGTCTTCGCGAACAAAAATAGACTGGTGAATGATCGAAAGTTGAAGGACAGGGAGGTGGCCGAGATGCAAAATCCCGTGCGTTCCGTGAGAACATTCTGGAAGCTCCGTATATGACCGAACGGGATGTCTCAACGCTTGAAACTTGTATTCGGGAGGCTCCGCGTTCAATTTCTGTTGCCGGCCATCCTGACCTAGGGTTCTTTCGTGGTTTCTTCGTGTTACTTAGACTTAGAATGCTGTGATGGCTATTTCACGTACTTTCTGTTCTCTTAATTCATGTCATCTCATTCCTTAGTTCTGTTACAGGATCAAAGTGCTGACAAAGTGTGACGGTGGCTCGGTCTTTGGTAAGGTTTTTGGCCCGGTTGGAATGGATGCAGACGTTCTGAGGGGCTCGTAAAACTAAGGTTTGGTTCCTATGGCGTCGGGGTTTCCTACCTGGAAGTATGTTAGTGATCGCATCTGCGTCCGCGCAGTCACCGCCAGTAGATCCTGCGCCGCTGAGGCGTATGCCTCAATTCAGTCTTCCTTAGGTGCGACCATTAGAGGCGTAGACACAAAGGGCCAGCCGTGAGCAAGGCACAAGTACAGAAAGTGTCCTCCTTCTACCGAGATCATCCATCAATCCATCTAATATCTGTATGCAGAAAAATTAAAATAAACAAGCACTCGAATTTATAACAAAAACAGAAAGTTCAAAGAATAGACGATAAAATAAGGTTATTAATTGCAAAAATTCAGCATTTTTATTTTTACTTAGCGGTTATTAATGTATTTGCATTTGCTGTAAAATGCTCGTTTAAAATCTTCTCATTGTTTTCAATGTTTACAATTGTAGCAATACTGCATAAATGCTAATAGCTGAATATGTTGTAGTCTTATTGTGTTATTTCTTACCTATGAAATAAATCTTATCTTACCAATGCCCCTTTTTGATAATAATTAACGTTTTTTTTACTACTGAAGCATCTCATGCGGTAGATTCTGATGATTAGAGGTGCGATATTTCCTTTGTAAATAAGATATCAGCATATGGTAGACACGAACATTGCACATGACGACAGAGGAAAGAAGGTTAGAACCGGATTTCGTAGAGTAATCGTGCCGAAAGTGAGCGAGTCCATTGGTAACATGCAGAGTAGTGTTTAACTTAGACAGCTGTGCAACATTCAGAATTACCTATACTATGGATGGGGCTTCAGCAAACTCGCATTCATGGAAGGACAACTTTCATACTTACTGATGGTGTTGATACATGAGGTGAAATGATAAAGTGGGAAAGATTTTTTTTAAGAAAGGGAGTTCCTGATTTAAATTTAGGGTACTTCTCCACCATTTGCAATTTATCGAACTGAGGAAAACACCTGTCATGGAGGCAGACCCTGGTGGGGACGAACCTCAGCCCTCCCGCTCAAGAATTTGTACCTTAACGACCTCGGTCATTTGTGTCAGTTTTTCAGTGTCGTGCATTTTCATTCAAACCATTTATGTACATAACACAAGCTGAAACAGCAGAGTTAACATGCACATTGTGTTTGAAAGTAATAAAGGTTTATGTTTTGTACAATTTCTAACAAACAGTAACAAATGAAACCTGCATTCAAACATAAAGGCAGATTGAAAGTCAATGGCGTGAAGGGTTCATTAAAGTAGAGTAAAAGTAAGTAACTTAATCAAATTAGGTTTCGCCTTTTAATGCTTATTACCTTCCATATTACAGTATTTCAACATCGCTTTGTTTCCTTTATTTAGAAACAAAGTCTCCGAATAAACGCTCTGGTATGTTGCAAACAACCTTTTTTTAAACGATTATAAAATAAAAATAGAGTTGCGGATGATTTATATTTAATTAATATTCAGAAATGAAAGATTTTTTTGTCCCAAAGTTTTGTAAAAATAGTTATGTATCTGAGATCTTTCATTTAAAAACTTCCAGTGTGAGTAACTACAGGTATAACAAAATTTTAATTCAAGCAACGAACACGTAAATTTACATATTAAGGGGAAGTTTAAAACCTATGATGATAACATTTTACTTTTCACCTTCTTATATCAATCATGTTCGCCCTGTTGGTGTAGTGGTAACCATACTTACCTCCCAAACCCGAGACCGCGGGTTCGATCCCGGCCAGCAACGATGGATTTTTTCGGGCGTAAAAATCCTAAATATGACTTCCTTCAGAAGGGGAGTAGCTGTGGGTCCCGTGTCGTAGACTTACGGCACGATAAAGAACCTCAAGCCTGAAAAAAGAGGCCTCTGAGCAAAATTTATCGGACCTGAATTGAATGGGACGCTGGTGACCTGAGATGTTAAAGAGCGTTCGTAAATAAACTAAATAAAAAAATGTGTCATATCTACTTTGAAACTTCAAATGACACCTCTTCCTTTTGACGCTTAAATTTTAAAGATTTTTATCAAATATTTGATCCTTGTCTGATAACCTGAATTGTTGTTAATGTTGTTTAAACCTTCAGAGAATAAAAAATAAATTATGCAGTTACAGAATAAAAAACAATTATTTTGACTAAAGATACAACTATTAATATGAAACGATACAGCCTATTTCGAAATTCCTGATTATTCGCTTATGTGATGTTTCTTCTTGTAGTTTATATGTCATTTTAAACATTTTATTTTCAAAACGAAACTATCCCGTCAAATGCTGAGAAGTTTTATAATATTATTCTCTCCAAATTCAAACAACAATATCAATAATCCAAGTTGCCAAGCAAAGATTAAAACAGGACATAGTAATAATTTAAGTTTCTTTAAAATTTAAGCATCGAATTGCTGTGGTTCCATTTGAATTTTCAAAGTGGGAACGGCTGGGAGTGGGGGTTGAAACCTAAAAAGGATTCAACTTGTTTCAAGTTTTCCCCTCAATCTCTAGATTGATGTGTTTGTTTGTTAAAATTACATTTATGTGAATAGGTAGTTTTTCAGAATGGGACGATTTGAAATGAAGGACTTGTATATAGTTCACTTTTAAATAAAGAAATCTTTTTTAATAAAATTAAACCTTGTTTGTGGAAACACGATGGTGTCAACATATGTAGCTGTCTGATGGAAACATTCAAAATAAATAATTTAGGTTTCCATAATATTTATTGTAATTTTAACTCGGATTTGTAGGACAATATTATCTTTCAGAGCAACATTTCATGAATGGTTGTTAAATGAATAAGTTATGAATTTAATGTAACGAAATTGTTAATTTGCTTATTGAATGATTTTAATGTTAACGCAGATTTTTAATTGGAATTAGTTGCTTTTACAATGAACTTTAATTCGGTTTTAAACAATTCTCTAGTTCTAAATAGTACTCGTATTTCTTTTTCTTTGATATTATTAATTAATATATATATAATATTGATTTAAATATACGTTTTAATCATCGTGTTATGCATTAATTAACCCTTTATTTTATACGCAATTTTAATTTTCTTCTCTTCATGACTTCATATTCATTTTATACGACATTTAATTAATTGCATTATTGTACTAGATTCAGCAGTGTAATTGATTATAATCTGAAATTGTATCTGCATTTTGTCATTATATGTAATTGTTTGAAACTGATCAAGTGTATGAGAAAGCCTACGACCTTAGCCTTTTCAGTATAAATGAAATATTTATTGCAGTCCTTGGTGCTAATTTGCTGCATTAAATGTGTACAAATTGTTTCATATAAATATAGTTTTTCACTTAAATAGAAAAACTTTTATTGCTGACTATATATCTGAATATGCTGAATTAGCACGATGAGAAAACTACTCATATCATTTTTTCAAAACATTGCATATGGAGAGTATATGCCAGTTTAATTTTCCGTTATTCAGATCAACAAGGTCGGCTTTGCTGTCCCAGATAGTGAATAAACGATCTAAAAGTTGAGCAAACAACGCTCTATAACACAAGGAATGCAAAAGAAAACTTTGAGACCCATTTCTTCCAATTTAATCCTTCCGACGAGAGTGCATGCCCCTTCTCCGGCGATCTTTATTGCAGATTTCTGCATTACCGACTTTTAGGGGCAAGTATTCCGGAAACAGTTGCAATATTGAAATTGGTAGTTGCATTACCGACACGATGTATGTTTACCGGTTTAGCGGTATGCATTCCTCACCGACAAAGACCAGCAGAAAAATGGATATTAATTTATTTATTGTATTACAAAATGGCGGGTTTGTTTCCTTACCAACTTTAAGTGGTGTGTAAATATCTGGTGGGAAGGAGTTTATTTTATTGAACGGTAGGAATTTGCTTCATTACCACCCTTCAGGGTGTGCGTAAAAATCGGACAGGAAGGGGACAATTTTATTTATTATATAAATTACAAAATAGCGGGAATTAGGTTCCTTAAGAATCTTCAGCCAGGTAAGACAAGCATACAATCAGGAGGGAATATTATTTTATTAAATGGTGGATGTGAAACAATTTGTGTGTTTGTAAAATATTCTCAAACAATAGTAAAATTTTTCTCTTACATTGAAATAATAATAATAATAATAATAATAATAACAATAATAATGTTGACATAATATTGCATTACAATCAAAGATTATTTTAGCCTCTGCGATCGACTTTTAACAAACGACAATAAATATTAGAAGTAAAACACTATTTAACTTTGTAAAAATTAGTTATGCTGCTCGAAAAAAATGGGTCACCGATGGGTACATATCACTGTTATTTTGCAAGCAGAGTGTTAAATTGTGTAAATGTTTGTTAATTTCCAAATTTTTGGAAAAATATAAAATAGCATTTACGACCTACACTAAACTAACTGCTGTGGAACTGTTTCCGTTTCGGCTTCCAGTTGTCTACTGAGGGTGGGCAAAGTCGTGCGACATCTGTTTTATACCTCGAACAGGTCTCAGGCACCAGGAAGAGTCCACCTGTGCTCTCCCTTTACCTGCTAATGGTATTTCAATGTTTTGCCTGAGTCAGACATTAGTGACAAAACAGTTTTTTTTTTTTTTTTTTTTTTTTTTTTCATTTTACCAGTTAATGGCATTTCAATGTTTAGGCATTTATGTATAAAAGTTTTTTTTTTCCATTTTACTTGTTAATGGCTTTTGAATGTATATTTTATTATACGCGGTGTAATATAGTCGAACATGTAGAAATGGAATAATTTTATTGTCTGTTACAATTACAAGGCCCATTACGAAATTGGTTTTCCCTATAACGCATGCGCAATAGTCACGTCGATTTGGTTTTCAGTCAATGAAATTGGTTTTGCAGGTAAGAAATACCTGACGCAAGGTGAAACATTCAAAAGCCATTAACAGGCAAATGGAAAAAAAAAACTTTTATACAGAAATTCCTAAACACTGAAATGCTACTAAGTGGTAAAATGGATAAAACCTTCCTTTTCTTTCCTTTTTTCCCCCTTTTTTGTCAGAAATACCTGACCCGGAGAAAACGTTGAAATCCCAATAGCAGGTAAAGGGAGAAAAACTTTGGTGTGGATCACACAGGTGGGTCCTTCGTGACGCCTGGAACCTGTTCAAGGTATAAAACATTTACCACAAGACTTTCCCCACCCTCAGTAGACAAATGGAAACCGAGACCGAAACAGTTCCACAGCAGTTCGTTTAGTGTAGGGCGTCAAAGCAATTTTATATTTTTCCTGGAATATTGGAAATTAACAAACATTTACACAATTTACATTTTCCTTGCAAAATAACAGTAATATGTACTCAGCGGTGACCTATTTTTTTTTGCAACATAACTTATTTTCACGAAATGTGAAAATAATGTTCGCTCATAATATTCACTCTCGTGTGTCAAAGGTCATCGCTGGGGCTAAAATACTCTTTGATTGCAACTTAACATTAGAAAATCGTTTTATATTTGTTTAAATATATTTTACAAATACACAGCATGTTTCACATCCACCATTTAATAAAATAATGCTCGTCCCTGAAAGTATGCTTGCCTTGCCCTGCTGAAGGTCAGTAAGGAAGCCTAATTCCCGCCATTTTGTAATTTGTATAATAAAAAATTATCCCCTTCCTGTATGATTTTTACACACACCCTGAAGGTCGATAAGAAAGCAAATTTTCACCCTTTAATAAAAACAATTCCCTTCCCACCAGATCTTTGCGCACCCCTGAAGGTCGGTAAGGAAGCAAATTCCTGTCATTTTATAATTTGTGCAATAAATTAAACAATTCCCTTGCTGACAGATCTTTCCACACTCTCCTGAATTAGGCAAGGAAGCAAATTCCACCATTCAATAAAAATAATTCCCTTTCCACCAGATGTTTACACAGCACTGAAAGTCGGTAAGGAAACAAACTCCCACCATTTTGTATAATAAATTAGGTACTGTCCATTCTCCGGCTGATCTTTATCATGGGGAATACTCCGCCGAAGGTCGATAAACCTACAACATGTCGGTAAAACAGCTACCCAGTCGGTAATGCAACTACATATTGGGATACTATCTGCTACTGAAAGTCGGTAATGCAGAAACCTGCATTAAAGGTAGCCAGAGAAAGGGCGTATACTAGTAACAATTCACATTTCTCAAATATTTTTTCCAAAATTAATTTCTCCGAATTCACTTTACCGAAGCACACCTCTGAAATGTCTTTATTCCGAAAACTATTTTTCCCACAAGTCAAGAGAGAACAAAATCAGTAACCGTTACTGCGATGACTAAATGCTAGAAGTTGTCCTTGTGGTAAGCGGTTATCACCTCAAAAGGCCGCTGGTCGTGTGGTAAACTGAAAAGAATTGAGAGACGGTTAGATGATAAAAGAAACACCAGGATTTTTGTCATACAGTTTTCCCATGGATAAATTTCTACTTTAATACATACTTACCAATCGCAGATAGAAATACTTCGTGTTGGCGTACCGGCTAGCTCTACTACAGTGTGCAAGTGGAAGTACTAGTCGTTCTGCCATTGTAACCCCATTGTAACCCCTACGGAGTTCATAATGCTTATTAAGTATACCGCGAAACTTTTAAAACATTTTCTCATTGGTCCTGTCTTAGGAAAATATTATGTAGCGCGAACCACACTGAACAACAAGCGAATCCTCCCGGTCGTATGAATATATGATAATTGCAATAATCCTGCCATACTCTTCCCATTTGTTAAACTTATTTTCTGTGCAGTCTTTCGTTGTCACAAAATACCACCCAACTTATACAAAAAGTATATGCAGATACTATATAATAAGGTCTGAAAGTGAGATCTCTTAATACTGTGTCAAGCATTAAAAATGGTTATTGTGATATGAAAAAATCGATAAATTGCAATTTAACTTCTCAAGTTTATAATTACCAATAGTAATAAGCAAAAGTATATATATTACAAAACTAAATTTGGAGATAGTGGGAATATCTACTGGGAGTGTACGAGAGTCGTAATAGTTTTATTGAGCTCAATGCCAATGTATTGAAAGGCTGCTAGCAATAGGCCCATACCTGTCCACCTAATCGTCATTAGGGAGAAGCAGATCGTTTAGCGCGAGAACAGCCGGGATTGAAATCCCCTAAACTTGACGAAACGAATTTTTCTAAGTGTGCCTTTCTGAGTAGTGAACTACTTCAAATCCTACTCGTTGCAAATGCTTCTCGACATCCCAACCAGTACATTACTCGCCACAAATTGAGATTTCCGTTATTTTACTTACAGGGAGGAAGAAAATAACCAAAGCTGAGTGACAACATTTGCAACAAAGGAAAATGGAGAACCACTGACGAAGAATGATGATTGACTGATGATGATGGCATGTCCAGTCAGAGTCGCTTCGTCCAATTTCTTGCCTCGTGTACTTTGTTTTCTTTTAATTAGGTTTATTTATGGACGCTCTTTAACACCTCAGGTATTCAGCGTTCCATTCAAACCAGGGCGTGAAATGGTCGACAAATTTTGCTCAGAGGCCTCTTCTTTCAGGTTTGATGTTCTTTAGCGTGCCGTAAATCTCGGACACGGGACCCACGGCTTTACTTCACTTCCGAAGGACGCCTTTGTATACCACCATGTGTTTTGGTGAAAAGGGCAGGAGACCACGCAGGCAAAGAGGATGTGAATCTGTCTTTCCTTTTGATACATGGTTTACCGACAAAAATCACAAATATGTTATATCAACGCTCGTAAGAACAACAGAGGCAAATCTCCAACCGCATTGGTTCAGGTAACAATACCAAGCAATTTTGAAAAATCTATTTTTACTACACCTGTTAACCGAAAGCTGATATGCATATGTTTCCACGCTTATGCTGCGGCAAAGGCACTATGACTAACATGGGCAGAAGTGGTAGGAGTAAATAGTGTGCATTGAAGCAAACAGCTCTCTATTAGTCCTACAACTATATAATCGATAGTTCACGTTGAATCTTACTCAGGTTTTTTTTTTTTTTTTTTTTTCGCATACCGAGAAAATATCCCTCCATTTTGAATGTGGGTTTGTCCCTTTCAACTCTTTCCGGTATCATGTATCATTTTCGATAGAATTATTTTTAATTGCCATTATCTTTCTAATTTTTTATGTAGAAATTGTACTTATTCTTCCCATGACTACCATTCATTTTAATTCGGATCACATTGCCTTATTATCAGTACAGCAATTTCATACACAATTAAAGTGATTATTACTTGAAAACCTTTTACCTATATATTGATAATTTTCTTTATTACCTAAATAACAGGATGGACTGAGCAGATATTTTGTGAACTATTTACAAAGGAGGGGAAGTATGCGTTTTTGCCATGGTCAAAAAGCACGTTGCCTCCTACACCTAAGAACGCGGGTTCGAACCCGCTCAGGACCGATGGATTTTTTCGGGCGTAATAATCTCAAGTATGACTTCCTTCGGAATGGAAGTAAAGCCGTGGGTCCCGTGTTGTACATTTGCGGCACGAAAAAGAACCTCAAGCCTGAAAGAGAGGTCTCTGAGCAAAATTTGTCGTCCGTTTCACGCCCTGAGTTGAATGGGACGCTGATGATCTGAGATGTTAAAGAACGTCCATAAATAAACAAAAAAAAAAAGCACGTGTTGATATCGCATTTCAGATTTCGTTAAAGAGAGAATAGTGATTGCAGCTCTACTGCGCATACCAGCTTTCTGTTTCTTTTTCAATTTTCCAGTGGATTTATTGCAGATATGAAGTAAATGGCTTTCATGAACAATATACTATCCTGAATATTCCAAATGAGTACATATATGCAAATTTCTTGACCTAACCTTGATTATATATGAAAATGTTTTATGATATCCTCATCCAAAAATAAAAAATAATGTAGGGATTAAACTACCTTAAAAATGTAATCAAATTCAATCTACAAAAAGTTATAATTAATATTATTAACAAAAATAAAACTATACTCCCTTAAAAAACTACACGTTTGCAACGAAATTTTACCTGTTCTGGGTTACTTTCAAACCAATTATATTAACGCTTAGCAGGTCGTAAAACCAGTGTACTTATTTAATCAATATTAGCGCTCTTTTCAGTGATCATTGAACCAGCACAAATGAAGGTTTTCATAGATGTCAACTAGTGTTAGGGAGACAGATTTTAAATCTGCTCTATCAGAACTACAATTGAGTAAATGGCTTATGCCGATTGTATTACCTTCACCAATTAAACCAAAGCTTCACATAGTTTTATCATCGCTTATTGTTACTCAAGTTACTCAACTATTTTTGTAATCGCTTATTGTTACTGAACTATTTTTGTAACTGTACACTCATCTCGAGTACAACATTAAATAAAATTGTTTCCAAGATAATTCGGATTTAATGAGTTTCGGGAAAAACTACGTTCGGAAAATTTGTATTCGGGAAGCTAGATATAGCAAATTTTTACTTTTAGAAAAATTTCCTTTTGGTGCAGTTAGTTCAAAACTTTTAGCCGCAATCTATGAGCAGAAAAATAATTTTATGGTCGCTTTTTTCTTGCAGATATACTAAAATAATCGGTAGCCATCATCTTTTCATTTTTGTTACTTTTGTACTCATATTCACTAAACACTAACTATATTTAAATTTGTTGAGAATTTATGATATAAATGTCACTTGGAAGAGGGAAAAATGCTCTCTTAATGTAATTGAAAGTAAAACTTGCTGCTTTTTGTACAAATTAAGTTGTGCATGGTGATTCAATTTCTGAATTTCCACTGCTTAAGACCCTTGCCTGTTGACACGCAACCACTTGTTTGAGTTACTCTTTCGATTCCTATTGCTATATATGTGTATTAGGATTATACCTATTTGTACTATATGTTGTCACAAGGTACTATTTAAAAGCATAAATATTTTATTGACTTAAATGACTTCATCAGCAAGATTGTGCTTCTCAGTACTATGGCAATTGTTACGAAACTTCTTGGTGACCCCTTCCCGAGCTCTGGACATGAGATTATTTTACTGTAGACTCATTTAGTGTGTAATACTACAAATATAATTATTCGTTTCAATAGGGTCAGAAAAATTATACGTGGGCAGCAGAAAATGTAAACCGAAGAGTGTCAGTGCATGTTGGACACGTAATTTCACGTGCTGCTCACAGTAGAATAAAAATAATGTTCGCTGTACATACCACAAATTTATTTATGACTTGCATTTGTCTGGACTCGCTATTTACTGGGAACCAGACAAAATGTATGCCATGTATCAGTTTATGTCAGTGGCCAATTTGCCGCGTTCTCTTTTAACTTGTTTGTTGTGATGTAGATCCGGCTTTATTGCGAAGTGCATCAAATGCCTACATTATGTGGTGTTCTATAAACACATTCAATATAATTTTTATGTTGTAGGAGTACAACGTTTCAGAAAAAAATATATAGACAGTATAGGTATCGTAGCAATAATAAACATCTTCAAGCACAATCAAATAGCTTCTATACACAAAAAAATTAAATAAGACTCGACGGTATAGTTCACGTGTTAAGTCACATGTTAGAATGGTGCGTTCAACTAGAGAATATAAAATGAATGCAACAAGGTACTTATAACTAAAAGTACAGAAAACACTAAAGATATTTGCTACATAAATGACAGTAGGAACATATAAACAGATTAAAAGTGAATTGAAAAACATCTATTTGGAGACATAATTTGTAGTTTAAAATGCACAAATGTGGTAACTGGCCATAATAAAACAAGTGTGAGAATAGTAACTGTTGCTATTTGGTTCATTTACGGACGCTTTTTAACATCTCAGGCCATCAGCGTCCCATCCAATTCGGGGCTTAAACGGTCGATAAAGTTTACTCATAGGCCTCTTACTTGCAACTTGAGATTCTTTTTCATGTCTTTGGGTGTAGTATGGTTACCACACACCATTAAGGCTGGCGAATATACCTGAACATATTAAATTTAGCACTGGAGGCTGAACTTGAATAAAATAACAATATAGTAGACTCTTGAATTTTGAAGTTATTAATGAAATTAACATAGTAGTAAAATATTACATATTTAGAAGAAAATATAGGATTATCAGTCTAACTGAGCTGGCTGTCTCCGTGAATACGCATTGGTCGCACGCCGAAAACGCAGTACCCGCGAGGTCGGTGGACCGACGAGCACATTCTTATGCATCAAGAATGACAATGAGCATCATTATTTTACAAATTAAAATTGTGAATATTCCGTAAATTTTTTACCTATTCAAAGGATATACTGTAAAACATTTTCTTTGGCATTGCAGTGTCTTAACAGATTTTCATTCTTGAGAATAGTTGGATGTATGTACCCGCAAGTTATTTTGCATTTTATCCAATGTTCGCGGATTTCATTCATACACTTTGTATTTTAAGGTACCTCGCAGAATGTTAGTTCTGGAGATAAAGTGCTCCACAACCCTGCACAAATTACTCTGTAATCAAATACGTCAGCAATCGCATCCGTGGCCTGTAGTTCCGTCTTGCATTCGTTCTTCATCAGTCAACTGAGAGAATTATTCCAAAATGAAGGCTTGACATAGTTCAGCATTGTTTCGTGAAAGGAGATAAGGCTAATTATTTTAGTCTCACTAAAGGACCACACGCCGACCTTAGGACCATGTACAAGTGTGGATTTTGAGTGCTCAGTTGCTATTTTGTGTTAACGCACCCATGCTCGAGAAATCAGGTTTCGTCACCGAGTAACACTAATTACGGGTTTATATTACCGCCACACACTAACTCGAGAAACCAGATGCAAAACTATATTCTCTTCTGCGAATCCCTCTTTTATCAGACTTGCGTTTCTGTTGTTCTGTATGAGCGAAATTATAGTAACTTCGTCATTTTGTGTGCTGACCCATAGCTGACTTCTGTTTGCTGTGATAACTTAAGAGATTGTCATGGTGAACGTTTAATAGAGTACCAATATGAAAACGTTTCCCGAGTTAATACATGGCATCTTAGATTTTTCGTAGTCTAGTACCGATCCAGTAGTTTTGAATTCGTTCACTATTTTATAATTTTACGTCTGTTAGGCTGAACCATTTGAGAAAAGGGTTCCTAAAATGTTCCAGGACATAGCAGATAATTCGTGTTTTATAAAGTTGCAATAAATTAAAACTTTTTGTTACATTACATCATGACTCACGCACTCACAACTGAACAGGAATACAAAAGTTTCACTGCCTTGTACTCAGATGACTGACTTTGCACACCGAAGTGCTCATTGTGTGACCGGAATTGTGACGCGTAATAGCGAGCACGTTTAACCTGATGGCACTCGTAAGCAATAATTTCTGTTCATAACAAATTAATTTTCTTAGTAGTTTTCAATTCAAGTAGTTGTAATTAACTACTAAAGCATAACTTAAATGACATGGAATACTATTATGATGCAGCGAAGAAGATATTTAATTTCAAAAGAAAAATATGAAAGCACTTAAAAATTTGTTCTGGTATAGCCCCTGCTAAAGTCCTGACTTTATTTACAAATTGAAGTTTTATGCAAGTTGTGTTTAAACGGTAAGCTGAATAAAGGAAAAACGTACACAGCAATGATATACAGTAAAGGTGATAATAATTGACCACAATAATAATAATAATAATAATAATAATAATAATAATAATAATAATAATAATACAAACTTTCCGAAGGACTGGCAAATGATTAGTCTCGTTTTTCTAGATCTAACTTTTTGCTGTTTATCTTGTCTTCACAAAACTGGGTGAACTTCGTTATCTACTCCTTTTTAGAAAACTTTTTCAGGAGCGCGGGATTTGACCCAGAGTGCTCTGAATGAACAGATACCATGATATCCGTTAAAATAAGGGAAATATTTTTTTAACAATTTGTTCTTATTTATTCACTAACATTAGCATGAATTGTTCAGAATGAAAAGAAAGCTTGAAACCGAAACCAAATAAGTAATTAATTTCTGACTTAAGTTCCAGCATATCATCCGATCATGCGATATTGATACTTAGGACTAAAGAAAAGGGCCAGATAAAAATATCGATGTAGGAGGAGGAGGAATTCGAACCCGTGTGTACTTCACACTTGCTGCTGTCTCAAACTGTCTTTTTACTAAATAATGCGGGTGCATAATTTCCAGTAATACATTTATTCACTGCTGCAATAAATTACAATAATAATGATCTTACTCTTCAAGGAAAATGACTGTTCTTGATATTAAAACAGGTATAATCAAAATAGTTCCAAAACTCACTAAATATATTTAAGAACCAGTAAACGTTAGTAGGAGGTGAAAAGCTAATGCGGAATTACGCACTTTGGTTACTGGTAGAGCTTAGAGTGATTCAGTACTCTAAGTCGATGAACCATTCTACCTTAGCAGTGCATAGTAATAAACTGAAACAAACACTGCAGCAGAGGTCATTTCAAAAGAAGTAAACCAGCCAATAACGAGGGGAAAAAGCGCTATGAAATTATTTCATTGATTTTTTTTTACTTAATTTGTTCTAAATTACACATTTACACATATACATGTCTGACTGATTCAATAGCAATCACAAATTGGTTGATGCTTTGGTTTCAATCCAGACGTCTCATCCTAACGGAGGAATTAAGGTTCTCAATTGCGGGCATTTTACGAGAGAATTTCGCCGCTCCATTAATAAAAAATGGAAAGTAGGGATCACATTGATTATTTTTTCTTTATCCTTATGTTTAACGTCTAAATAATTCCAGAAAGATTAATGGCAGGAGCACAGACAGCAAAATGTTCATTTTATACTCTATTTGTCCATTTACAAGTTAAAGTTGCTTGCATTATTATACCTCGAGATTTGAAATTTTTGACCTTGTAGGATTTAAACACCAGTCTTCAAAAACTGGCAGCATTAAACGAACCTTCATTATACATATATTCTGCTTCCTCTTGGTGCTATGTACCTCACGGGCTATGGACGACTAAAGCGATTCCTGCGTCCTCTAACTCCGACTTACATCATCATAGGCATAGAACTGTTTTATAGGGGTTATGTGGTCAGTCACCCGACTTTCTAGATCAAAGGACGCCGCCTCTCTATCAGGCAGCTCCCCAGATATCCTCAAGAGGGAGGCTGGCGGACCAGACCACCCTAAATTACAATTTTTCTAAGTGGGTACCGGGGATCTATTCCGGGACATCCCGGACAGCAGCCAGCAACCAGCAACACTGACCACTTTACTACATAGATGGTCATATTTTCTGATACTGAGAACAATAAATGTCTGCTGACTCGGAGTGTACAGAATCACTTTTCTCAAAAAAATTGCTTTCAGTTTTCATCTTGTTAATGCGTAAGACATATACAGCTGTCATTATTTAAACAAACGAGTTCCTATGCACCAAGTAACACTATAGACACCGCGTTTGAGTGACGGAGTTGGCAACCATAACACTCTGGTACATAGTTGATGTTTATTCATGTAGCAATGTTTGTTATAATTTTGGATTTTGTTATCAGTAGAGACGTAAATTACCACACATGTTTTGCTGGTTTGACTTCTCAAACTATGCAAACATTCGATGCATGACTTTATGATGCAAATAACCATACCTTTTCTGTGCATGTTTTAGTCTTTTTTGAGTGAGAATTCGTACCTAATGCATATATAAATATGTTAGATATGGTAACACATATTTACACTTTTATATTGCATATTATGTCTATTTTAGCTTTTGTACATATTTAACTACCATAATAGTGTCATTTGTATATCGTTTCGTAGAATATGATATTTCTGCGTTATTTAATATTTTGTCCATTGAGAAATAATAAATAAGTAAAAGCACACTTTTATAGCTTCCCTAGCAGCATAAGAACTACAGTCTTTCGACTTTCTACTAAACCCTCTTCCTTTATTACACTGGAATTTTGAACCACCCACTTTCGCTCGTCACAAGTCTAAGGCCAAAATATTGAAAGAAAAGAAGGCAGAAGCATCGTGCTTGTACACTGCAATTTAGTGTAGATTTGTACTATTTGTGAAGTATTGTTAGACCTGCAAGGATATACCTTGTGTCTAAATGGATTAAAGGAAACAATTTCTGAAGAGTGACGGTAATGTAATGTGTTGTGATTGCTGTAATTAGGAAGTATGTACTTATGTATTTTACTTTTCCTAATATTTTATTTTAAAGAATAATATTTCTTATCGCGTCATCCTATATATTGAGCCACTTTACTTGAATCTAGTTCTCGAAAATTCACACGTATTATTTAAAATACGATATATTATATATGCCGTTTTCAAAAAAGATAAGCTGAACATATTGATCAGTTCAAATTCTCATTTGCAATTCATAACGTTGATTAAACATGTATTTTGCTGAGAAAATTCAAAAGGCTTTAAATCCTGTATCTCTGTGTCACACTTTTTTATTTGAATATGCACCTGTCATTTCTTGCGACATAAAAATATTTTTTTTTCCTTTGCTTTCAGGAATGTACTGTCTGACAAATGTTTAAAATTAAATAATGAAAATATGGAGAAGCTAGTTGTACATTGCTTCAAAAGAAAAAAAAATATATAACATAATGCACAAACGAATTTTAATAGTGCACATTTTACTGTTTTTATTTATTTATTTTTTGTTTCATTGTGATATTTTGTCATATGATAGTGCACGAATGTATGATTAAGTATGATTAAGTATTGATAGTATACGAAAATCCGCGAACTAGTTATCAGTAACTGCACGTGTTCCTTGCAATAATTCTTAAAATAAATTGCAAATTTACCACAATATTTTATGTCACAAC
Source organism: Metallyticus violacea (assembly GCA_030762175.1). Classification (NCBI taxonomy): domain Eukaryota; kingdom Metazoa; phylum Arthropoda; class Insecta; order Mantodea; family Metallyticidae; genus Metallyticus; species Metallyticus violacea. Next base: position 204,342,498 of record CM060846.1, read on the forward strand.
TTTAGAGGAAACACAAGAACACAGAACTGGTGGCAGGATTTATTCGAATTTCCCTGGTATTCAACTGCCGATGTGAAAGTTGAACAAACGATTTCAGCAAAGAGGGTCTCTCATGGATCTACCACGAAACATGGATCTTCCAGAAAACGTTCTCGAACTGGGGACTAACTATTACACCTTAAGAGATGTGTTACCCGATCTGAAATTGAGGCCATGTCAACTAAAACTTTCACAAGTGCTACATAAGTGTGGTTTATTTGTGGACGCTCTTTAACATCTCAGGTCATTATTCAGGGCGAGCAACGGCCGATAAATTTTGCTCAGAAGCCTCTTCTTACTTCCTTTATGTATTTAATAATTTTAAGCCCGAAACAATCCATTGACTCTGTCCGGATTCGTGCGTCTACGAGGCAGGTATGACCACTATACCACCAGGACCGACATCAAGTTGGGAGACCGTCGTTGGGAGTATTGCGAGTGGTTCTTCGTGTGACATGAAGCTGGTACTGGCTTTTGGAAATCATTTTAGAAAGTGATAAAGCCTCATTTAAGGTGAAGATTTACTTACACCGATACAATCATGTTTAGTTGATTGGTAAAAATCCATATATAATTACCTCGGAATTTTTAAATACTCCTGATAAGGTAGTTTAGAGTCAAGTCACTCATTTTTAACGGTAATCAGCAAAGATATCTTGAAATGTTACATAGAGGGGGAATTCCAGAAGCTGAAAACAGCCCACTTAATGCCGAGCTGCAGTCGATATTATAAGATAGAGCATTGGGTCAAGGTTTAATGATGAGGAATTCTTAATTAAACAATTCCGTGAGCAGCGCAAGTAGATTGGCGATCCAGTTCGTACGATCTCATACCATGTGATTCTTTCCTTTGAGATATTGCGAAAGTTGAAATTTTGCTCACAAATCACGTGATCTGAATTACAGCAGTTAATCGGACTGTCTTTCCAGAACTTAAATATGAATCGTCAGTTACGTTCTGTCGTTTGTGAATCGGTGCCCAAACGAAGTGAATTGTGTATCAGGAATCATGGTCTCCGTTTTTAACAAACTTTGTAAATAAATACAATCAACTGCATTTGTTAAAATGCTACTTTTATTACATTATGTATTATTATTATTATGATTATTATGATTATTGCTCTTGTTGTGGAGTCCCACATCTTGTGCATTGTACGTCTTCAGTATAGTGGTCTGATAACTGTGAACAGTACACGTCGGCTATATGTATAATCATCGTGTAATGATAATTTATATTATTATTTATATGCGTGTAGCCAAATTTCAAATCTTACTTTTTTTTTTTAGTGAAACTATTTATATGTCGTTATATTTATTTTTTTGTATGCTGAAGGAAAAAACAGTATGCCAATTATACCAATTTATACTTGGTTTAAAGGCAAAAGGTTCACAAAAGAAGCAACAGCTGATGTGATAGTCATTTCAACAACGGTGAAACTCAGTACAGGCTATGAGTCAATATCCTTTAAAAGGAAGAACTTACCGAGTTATTGAAAGTATATTATTTGCAACGGTCTGAACGATATCCCAAATCTGTTAATGGGAATCTAATTTAAAGCTGCAAGTCCATTCCAAGCAGCTGATCAGTTTTAAACCAACTAAGAGTTTTAGATATTTCGGAATTTTCCTTTATTTAAAGTTGATTTTCTTATATTAATGAATTTTTACTTTGTACACTATATAAATATCTTTGGAGTAACGAAGTTTTCAGTCAACATAAAAATTAACAAGGTGACAAGCAGGCCATAGTCCCGATTTTATTGCATATTTGCTAGTAGTATAGTTGCAAATAGTTTAACTTGCAATTTTTCCAGTAATGTTTAAAAGTAGCGTATGAAGAAAAAGCATGTTAATTAAGCAACCAGTTATTCCATAAATATATGATACTAAACTAAAATCATTATGACACTTTCAGGTATCGAGAAACATACAACTCAAGCACTTTTTCCATTGAATCTTTTTTTTTTTAAGGGGGAGGCTGGTGGGAAAGGATGGAGGGAGATTATACCATTACCTGGGCTGGGCGGAAGGGTTGTTGGAAGAAGAAAGCAGTTGGGTAGGTCACCCGCCCAGCAATCAATTTGTTCTGGAATGTACAGCACGTTGGCTCATTCTTGCAACACCTCAGATTTCTAACTGGCCCCGTAAAGACTCAGGAGAAATCAGGAAAGACTTCCTCTAAACAAAGCGCTTTGATGTTGGCACATATTTACGCAGCATTCGCAAATGCCAATGGGTTACAAAACATATATTTATCTCTTACTAAAAGTAAAATGCAATTCATTTATAAATATTTGTTAATTTTTGGTGCAAAAATTAAAAGTGAAAAGTGAAGTTCAAAAGCCTATGAAACTCTATATCTCGCAATCTAACATAATCACACATTCCTTTTGGTATATAAAATAATAATAATAATAATAATAATAATAATAATAATAATAATATGAAAACTGCAATAACGTATAATAAAAAATACTTCATTCTTACATTTTAATACAACTTTGAGGAGTAGTTGGTTCATCATAGGGAATTTGTCCATTTACTAATTGCATAGTTTTTTTTTTTCAGTTAGAACAATGCAAATGTGAGCATTCTTTGGGCAAATGTTCTGACAAATATAAAGTTCTATTAATCAGGTATTCCAAAGTTTCTTTTAAGCAGAATATGTTGTACGTTACAAATGGAAAAATATTGTCAGCTTATCAACTGACAGACATGATTTAATTTTCCACTTCTGTCAAGTTTTAGGAACTTTTTAAGTTTTACCTACTTGCATATGAAAAAGAGAATTATGGGTAAACTGAAGCTTATTTATACCTTGATTTGTGCATTTTAAGCTTTTTTCCAAAGACAAATATTAGTAAATATGGGCCTTTTAAAGCTTAAAAATAGTTATGCACAGGTGTCTTGATAAAAGTTCCAAATCACGAAACATATTCATCATTGAAGGTTTCAACTTTTACGGTTGTTTCATGCCTGTAAACTTCTGATTTTCTTTCTCTTTTACTTTTCATTTAGAGGTTTTGAAGCAACAGAAATGCACGACCTTTTCTTGAACACTCCAGCCTCATTTACTACCAGGCAGGCAAGAATAGATAAATTCTTAATTAGGCAACTTTATAACAATAGGTGTAAATTCCGCACCGTATGTTTAGCAGGAGAAAAAACTAACATGTTAGCTCCCATTTGGTCACTTAGAGCTGACTGATTTATAAGAAACCAGGCGAGGTTAAATAGGTGTCCTTGGTTTTTAAGAACACTGATTCGGGGGGGGGGGAGATTCAAAACATGCATACATGTGTTAATATCATATTTGATTTATGAATTTGCATTTTAACAGTGTTTAATACTCGTTTTTACTCTTGTGGCATCACATGCAGATCACGTACTGATGAATTGAGAAAGGAAATTTGTAAAAGTAAAGTTTAGGGTTCCTCTCCGGCATTTGACTTTGATGAGGACGGAGGAAATGTTGAAAAATTCTCTGTCAGGGAAGACAGTCTCGAATCACAGACTTTCCGTGCCTTAGCGACCTCTGCAACCCGTGTAGGTATGGCCTATGAATGTAAACAAAAGCAGTTTGTGGAACTTTGTCGCCATACAGGGAGGAATCCTGATTTTTGAAATAATATTTTACGGTCATTTTCACCATTTAGGCTGCACACTGATGATACATGAGATAAAACTGGAACAGGATTTTCTTTGACATTTAGGGTAACTCCCTGGTATTCTGTAGTGGCGAGGAATGAGGAAAATCTGGAAAATTCCTCAGTCAAGGAGGAAAGTATTGACTATAATCGTACCGCAGATCTTCCGTTCACAAATTTATGTGCTAGCGACCTCGACCACAGGCAGATATGGAAGTAATACTAAGAAAAGTTATTGTTGTAGCAGCCCATTCTAATGAAATACAATGGTATCTCCATTGTTGTTTGGTTGTTATATTGCGGATACGTTATATATTTTTTTTCCGCATCCAGTCTGGCATTCGTCAACAAGTCTCATACACAACCAAAGACTTTTGAAGATATTCAAATTGCATCAGAATCTATATAGAAGACACACTTTTCGTGACCAGAAATGCTTTTCTTAGGCTTTTACCTTTTATGCATTATTTAATTTATTGTTCTTGTTTATGATCTACAGTGAGGTAATATAAGTTATGGGCTGCCTGAGCGCTGGTGCTTACAGTTTACTGCAATGGCCGTAACCGGGAAAAAGCAAATAGACAAGCCGAGCATAAAGTTAGTATTTTATTTTAGTATTTATATTTTGCTGAAAGCATAAAATTATTCTGTATTTAAAACTGGTAATAATAATTAATAGCTTTAGTTCCAAGATGTTAAATTTGATGCACCTCAGCGGCAATATATTGCCGGAATCTCCATAGGGAATTTCTATTTCATGGAACTTATTTTTTCGTAAGAATACGGCGGTCCGGAACATGTTTCTTGTCATTTAGAGAACCTATCTCTTGTAACTTGTTAACAAATTAGCAGTTTCTCTACATGAAACACGTTTTGCAAATCGCCTTGCCACTTCTCTGCAAGAATCCGTTTTCATATATGCATCTTACATAAAACCCTTTACTTCAAGTTTATATTCATGTAGTGGCATAACTAATGAAGAACAATTAGCACTCATTGAAAGTTCCGAGTAACACAAGAGCGCACAATCGCTCGCCGACAATCCATCCTTCAAACTAAATACAAGCTGCTACTTGCTTCTGCATTTTGAGGCCTTGACGACTATTTACTTCCCGTACACTGCCGTGCTCTCCCAACCCATAACTAAAAACCCTTCTGTATTATTTAAAGTTAGATTTGCCACTGTTCTATACTTTTTCGGCCTTTCTCTGGTTTTATTTCACCCTATTATTATGCGTTTGTACTTATATTTTGTAACTTATTTTCCATAATTATTAAATAAATGCGGTAATCCAAATATTTAAGGGTATACTTACCTTTCGTGTTTAGTTGCTTTTTAATTTAATAAAAAATATTTTAAACATTTTGTGTTAGTTTATTACGAGTACATATACATTTTATTTGTTTATATATTTATTTCAATATCATATATGCGCATACACCCATCGCGTATTTATGTTTATTTCTGGAAATGCTTTATATACACAATATTCACGAAATAAGTTATAGAAAGTTGAATCATATTTGTGCCGCCGTTATAATAACTCAAAATGGAATCAAGCAGCGAAATTGAACAAGATTAAGGTTATTCAAGCACGAGTTTTATGTAATTATGGCCCTTATAGCTGATAATTGCAATTTGCATTATCCTATTCGCGGTATTTGGTTTTACTGGTCACATGAAACCTAAGTCAGTTCACATTCTGCCAGTAAGTTTACCTTAGTTGTGCAATCGTCTTTTCACTTTATGTCTAAAGATAACCAGTAATAAACTTATTCAGTTTGATTAGCAAATGGGACTGAACTCTGAACCTCACGTTCTCTAATTCTTTACGCCGCCTGTCGGATTCTCAAAGGAAGAGTAGGTAACACGAAAAGCCTCTTATAAAGTGCACTGGTATTGTCAGCGTTCGCTTGCCAAATTGCGAGTATGTGATCGATTTCCAGTTGAGACAAGTTAATTGAGAAGGTTTGAGTCGGACATTTCTTTCATTCCTATAAGTAAATGCTGTGGAACTTTAAGCCACTATGTGCTCCAGGCATACCTTGTCATTAATTAATTTGATTCATACCTAATCCCATAAATCTATAGCAGTTGATATAACACTAGCCAATTATTGCTCTTTAATGAAAAGCATGTGTGTTTTGTTTTCTTCAACCCCTTAGCTTACCTCCAAGGGTGCACGAGATCGTTAAGAAGTGCACTTGTGAGCGGGAGGTCTGGAGTTGGAATCCCACCAGGATCTCCCCACCGGGAGAACGTAGCCTGTAACGCTTCCTTCCTTAAAAAAATCCTTTACTAGTTTATCATTTCATCTCATACATCATCAGTGTCCATCACCTGCGATGCCTCAGTAGTTAAAACGGGCTTTAACACCATTAAAAAAACCTGAACATATTTTATTCTTATTTATTCATAACGGCATTTGAATAAATAAAATTCATTCTAACAGACAAGCAGCCAATATCACTTAAAAGTTAAATACTCTTGCGTTAATTGTAAAACAAAGAATCGAAATATGTCATAATCATCAGTAAATTAACCGCACAAAAATTAAAACGCTAATTCCAAAATGTTTCAAGATACATATAAGCTTATAATAGGAAAAAATCGTGGTTTTATTTTGAAAAATGTGAGAGAATTCGAGCTTGTAATGAATAAATAGAAGATAATAGTTGCCAAATAATATATACCATATTTAGCTTTCATACAAACTTTACGCTAGCAGACTTTTAAAAATATCATCTTTGTTTTATTGTGTGAAAAAGCATGCCTTTATTTGTACAAACACTTCTAAACATGATCATCTAATTTTGAATGACTAGAAAGTAGATCTGCACAATTTGTTTTTTATATTTATTTTAAAATATTTTCATATTTTTACTACACATTCCTGAAAACCCCAAGACAGTTAATGTTAAAAAGAGATATCTTTTTTGAAACTGTTATTTGATGTAAATACCTATTTTAAAAATTAGCTTCACTTTATTTTGATACCGACATTGCAATGTCATAACGCAGTTATGTTATAATTATATACTTTCCTTTAAGTTGTGTGCCTTTTACTTTCCCGGTGATGAATAGCACAATGACTAGAGAAATTAAGTTTAATTTCATACATATTTTGTGCTGACTAATCTTAGTATTTTAATGAAGCAGTTACATTCACAACAGACGATAGTATTAAAATATTTTTGTTAGTTGAAGCTATTACCTGAAAATCTGTCTGCAAAAAACTGCGTGGATCTTTAATGTAACATTACAGAAAATCATTTTCGTGAATGTACATTCAGTTTTTTGATGACCAAAGCATCGACGATTTGATTTATTTATTTATGGACGCTCTTTAGCATCTCAGGGCGACGAGAACTGCATCGGCCGATAAGCTATCGCCAGCCGGGATACAATAGAGTCGGAACGGGCAAGGCAACGCAAGAGTCTGATAAACACTAGTGACATTCTAATGAATTCTAAAACATTAAAGAGTTATTTGCTCACATAGATCAGACAAGGAGATGCCTGTAATGCAGTTCTTTTACACAGTTTTACTTAAGTAGTTTTATAGCCACTGGTACAGAACAGTAAGGTGCTCCCGTTTGCTGAGAAATACGGCTATGAGCTATTTATAGGACATTTTGCATCCTATGTCATTAAGAATTTTTTTTTTCTGTGAACACTCTATGTCGTCCTCTTTGCTTCTTGCATTTAACATTTCTTGTTCTGTGAAATGTGTCCACTAATTTATGAAACGTAATAAGACTTGGAACTCTATCACCTACGAAATTCTCATCATATAATGTCCTAGCAGAATCGCACTGGGAATGCATATAAGAATCATAAATAAACGCTCATTGTGGAATTAAATAATTTTAGGCCTAGCATTTGTAATTTATTATCCTTAGCAGGCTTTAGGATTAGATATGCTTTGTTTCTTTCAATGTTTGAACTACACTGACTTAGAAAGGTGTGAGATTCAAGGCCAACTTAGCAGTTCGGTAAATTCCGCCCTCCCCAACTCGTATAGCCCGGCTGGCCTTGAGCAATGTCTTATTGGCTGATGCAGTCCCCCGCAGCCGTATCAATCATCAGATAATTGGGTGACTCGATACTTAAATGTTATACTCAGGCACTAATACAGAGATCTCTTTACATCTGCTAGCCGTAGATATGTTATATTTGATAGAACAATTGCTTAGCAGGTTCCAATTCATGCATAGTGGATTCTTGTATTAATGTTATTTATTTGTGAAATATGGGCAGAATAACTCGTAACCATTCTGGTCTGCATCTATTTAAATCTCGCATTTATTAACTCCAACGAATCGTAAAATCAAATTGTATGTAATTGCGTTTAAATTTCAGTACGAGTTAAAGATTCAAAGCCCAGCACTTACGAAAAGGAAACGAAATGATGAGAGAGATGCTTTTCAATTATCTTTCTCTCTTATACTTTTTTTATTACCGCAGATATGGCCACGAAGAAACTCCTATTTGTCGATTATTACGAATAATGCTATGTGTATAGTTCAATGCACTGCCAATTCTTTGGAATGTAGTCTTTAATCATGTTCATTCTGAGCGTTGGAAGAAGATCGGGAACGTTTTAACAGACTAAACAAGATGCTGAGCAGGTTCAATAGACTTCTATAACTGATTCACTTTTGAAACACGTAACTCGAGGTTTGTACTTATCAAGAAGAATATATCTTTACTTTTTTGTCATTACCATGAAGAATACGATAATATTATCAAAATATTAACCCTTTAACATTGGGTTATAGTAATCTACAAAATATTATTAGCAATTTTGACCTGGATACATTAGTATTTGAGAGGAAGAAATGTATACTTGAGTTACATAACTGTACAAGGAATATTGCTTTACAGAAAGGCTTCAGGCCACTCTCATTAACAGCTCGAGATATTCTAAAGTTCAATATTATAGTTGCATCAGGAAGTTGTATGAGACTCGATCATGGCAATATCACTCAGAAGAGTAATGCAATTCTTTCTTAATTGCAGAATCACTATTTGTGTGATAATGATATGATGAAAGCTAGTGCTAGACTTGGGTGTTCTGGTTTATTATTATTATTATTATTATTATTATTATTATTATTATTATTATTATTATTAGAATCATAGCTTTGAATACTGGGTGTTGAAAGAAATAGAAATAAGTACAGAGATTTAGTTTTAATTCTTTTACACTAACGCATTGCGTTACGTCTCGGCTACTAGGAGTGCCGCAGCCACCAGTGCCCGTATTTGAATTCCGCTTCGTTCCCTTTGTCATGTTTTTGGACGTCGTTTTCTGAACTTATCTCTCAAGCTCATTCGCGATGATATTTAGACACTTGACTCTACAACGAAACATTTTTGTACTTCTAAAAATTACTTTAAATATGATTAATTTACGATTGATAATTGTAATCTTCCAGCTTATTTCAGTAAATTATTTTTATTCACTGAACATATATTCTGAAGATGTAAAAGGTGAAATGCATAACTTCTAGAAGTTAAAGGAAACATGAAATTCCGACACAGTAACTGATGGAAAGTATTTACAGGAAATATTGCCTTAGCAAGTAGAATCTGAACTTCTCAGTAGAATAGGGATGCATATATTTACACAAGGAGATAACAAAACCACAACATTGCTTTAATATAACACGAACGTCTAACATTTCAAAATACCCATTTATATATATGTGGTGTGTGTGTGTAGAGAGAAAGATAGTTATTAAGTGATATTCATAAATACCATCTGTGGTGCCACAGTGGTTAAAACGGGCGTTAAACACCATTAAAAATAATAAAAATTCATAATTATACATTTCATAATATATGAATTATTATTATTATTATTATTATTATTATTATTATTATTATTATTATTATTATTATTATTATGTGCACTGGTTACAATATTTTGTCATTATGTGCTACATATACCATATTAGAATCTACGGTAGATAGTCTATTAATTTCTACTAAATTCAAGATTTTACACATTTTTTCTAAATAAGAATTTTAAATTCTTTTTTCATTTCTTTGTTAATCACAGTATCACTTATGTTCTGCAAATGAATATTACTACTTTGTTTCTCTATTACAATGAAATAATTTATGGAACACATTTTTGAATTGAAATGTATGAGGAGAACTAGTGTACATAAATGCTTTCAACAATAGTTCATATAATAGGTAGTAGTTTGAATATGAGTAGTATTATATTTGTTGATTCCATAATTGTATCTATCTTCGAACCATAAGAATTTGGTAACTGATTCAATATTTTAACCTATTGCTAAAAAAATCCAGGCAAATTTTTTTCTTTATTGTAGATTTTGTAGCACTTATAATGTATTGAAATAAGCTAAAATCTCATTTCATTTATTTAGATGGTGATATTTGCTCATAATGTTAATCACATGATTAATCTAGTTTGTGTTTTCCAAAAGCATTGGAAAATTTTCCTGTCAAGAGGTTTCAGTGTGGCTCTTCTCCTGTAAGTTGTTAACAGCCATTTTAATCTTAGTTATATTTAAATGGATATAGCTTCATTTCTGATCAATTAAAAGTTTTTTTTTTGGAAATGTACAATAGTTGAGAGTGTTATTTTCAACATTTACCAATGGTGCATCATTTTTCCATGTAAATTTTTATAAATGGTTAACTATATTCAGTAAGCTTAATGTGTGTTTTAAGTTATTTGTTACTGAGGCCATTATCTCTTTTTCTCTGCAGCTTGAAATCTGTGTTCACTGTAATTTCAATTATCTGCTTGTATTATCTATATAATACTATTTTCATCTAGTACATTCATTTGGTGAGCCTGAATGTTCTAGAATTCTTAAATAAAAATCAAATTATAATTAACACATACTGAAAAGCATCCATCAAAGTTTTCATTACGAAAAGGTAAGAGCTGTTGTGTCCTGGCTTTAACATGTTCCAAAAATTTCTTCAAAATGAAACAAGTAGTTTTTTGTCTATATACTTTTAAGGGGCATATATTTGTTATAAATTTAAGCATATTATGATATTATGGTTAAAGGAGAACTGACAATTTTTTAAGAACAATGCCAATGCTTTCCGGAATTTCAATGACACTTTCTACTTTATTTCTGAATGCTTTTGGCTAAATAAAAGCAGCAAAATTATATAGTTTGTATGATTATAGCAGTATTTTTAATAGTATTTAATACCTGTTTACTACTGAGGCACCACAGACAACCTATTATAGCTGTGATTACTGGTCAATGGATTGCATAGAAACAAAATTTATGATGCTTAGATGTGTACAAAAACAACAATGGTATCCTTTCTGTATAATCCAGTAAACTGGTTTGCAGTTACTCTTGCAATTAATTAGCAGAAGTAAAAAAAAATTAAAATCTATAATAATTTATGCCCTGTACTTATTAAACAGTTTTGGTTTCAAAGTTGTTAGTCATATGGTGAATAATATCATTGTTAACAGAGGGCACATAAACTTATTCTTCTGAATTTAATGTTATAAATCAGTATTCTTTATCTACAAGTTACATCTCAAATGTTCTTTCTTCATATATGATAGAATATATATGTACTAGAGTAGAAATACTGGTGAAATAGAAATATGTTATTGTAATTACTGACATAAATAATCACTGAAGTAGTATCAGCACAATAAATTATGAGAAAACAGGCATATGTTTGATTTAGGAATGATCTTTTATTTAAGTGTTACTCCAAGTGTTCATTAAAATGCAAAATATGAACTTGGGATTAATAATTTTAAATGATAAGTATAATGTAATCTTAATTACATGAAGTATATTTTGCTGCACATACACATCTTACCATTGTATACGTAAATGATATTTTTAACAAGAAAGAATTTAAAAATAGTAAAAAGGCTGCTTGAAGGGAAAAAAATTCACTGATCCATATAGTAAAGCAACTATTATTTTACCTGATGTACATGTAAGTTCAGTTCCTAAATTAATCAAACCACTACCTAAAATTTAGGGAATAATTCCTCTCAAAATATTTCAAACTTAGATCTTTCCCTGCAATTATATCACATCTATTTAAAAAATAAATTCATGCCATTCTAAATGTGAAAGTTGGATATTTGAATAAAATGGCATTTATGTACATATCTTATTAAATGAAAAAAAAACTACAATATAATAATGATAAAATATTCTACTTCCCAAAAGATTAATGTAAGCTTTTAATAATGTAAAATCTATTCAATATAACTATAACAATATCATTTTTTCCCTGATATAATGAATGAAAACTTTGTGATAACTGTAATTCTAAATTTATACTATATGCACTGTATTAGTATGATATACATAATGCAGTCCAGCAAGGAAGCTAACTGAATTCCTGATAGGATTATATAAAATGAATGTAAACAGGAAAACAATATTGCCTACTTTAAATGTTTGGTGTGGCACAGATTGTTGATACTAAAAAAAGATTTTGCTCAAATTTTTTGACGTTTAGAAAATTGCACTCTGTTGTTCAAAGGTTTAGCATGGTAAAATTGTTGAGGTTTGACATAAATGATAATTAATAATTTTTTTATTAAAAGGGAGTTAATTTCAAATCTAGAGAGTGTTTCTGTATGTATCAATAAAATTTTAGTGATAATTTTATAAAAATATTCTCTGAAAAATCTTGCAATTTCATGTTCACTTAAAAAAGTTAGATGAGGTAACAGTTAAACATGCACATATTTTGCAACAGCACATGTACACAGATTCTATTATTTACGAACTCATTTTACCTACTACATTTAGTATAAGATCTGCAATTTTTCAATCAGCTATTGAATATTGAAGCAAGCAGAATAATTGTAAAATTAGGAGAATAAATAATTGAGTCATTGCCTTGTACAATAGATTCAATAAAATACTTAATTTAAAGTCAAACTTTTTCAGGAAATAATTTGCTTTCTCTTACAGAGATATTAAAGTTTGACACAATGAAACTCTTTCCTGTAATCCCTAACAAATTTAAAAGAATATCAATATTTTAGGAACCTTAAAAATTCTAAATATATGCATTCTTTTCTACAAAATTTATTATGAAAATGTTAATATTTAGAATTATTAATAATATTAATCATCATTATTGCTGAATCAAAGTTTTATATCCAGCCAACTTCCTCAATTAGAATAAGTCCCTTAAACTACCTACATTATATAACATCATCTTTTCTGTTAATTTAAATAATTAAGAATTTAAGGTCTATTTGATTTTATATTTTAACCAGTAATACTATCTGCTCTCTCATAAGTATATTCCATAAATATCTCTTTTGGTCAAATAAGAATTTCCAAGCCTCATTTCATGGGACCTCCTATTCATATTTTCCAATTGGATGGGTTTATCATTTTAATAGAATGCCAGTTCTGTTGGTTTTGGAGATGTAGTCCAAAATATATTCTATTTCAAATCTTGTGATATGTTAGTGTTTTATCTCATTTGGGACATCCTGTGTTATCATCTGTGCCTTACTGGGCTTAATTGCTGCCTTCCCATTGAATTTTATGAATTTTAATAATTAATATAAATATGTTTATAGAATCAATAATAAGAAAACACTATGTCTAGAAGCAGTTTATGGGTGTGAGCATGCTGAACATAACAGTTCCAAAATTGCATTATAACATACAAAAATAGTAAACTTATAACAAAGATGTTTTTATGTGTCTATGAAGCATTGAAAGAGCAAAGTTACTGGGGCTTAAAGAATAACTACAAAATATTTTGACTCAAATTGAAATAGTTCTTAAATAAGGGCATGCCGAATCTTGTAAAAATTGGATTATTTGCACCCAATTGCAAATTAGTGCAAAATAGTGGTGCTGGTGGTTTATTTTTCTACTACTATAGCTATAACTGTTCAAGATGTATAAATAAGTCACTCTTTAGGCTCAGCTCACCAAATGAGTGTAACAATGATTTCCCTGCAATGCACAGAAGGCCCTTACCCTTATAGAATTAGTGGTTTATTTTAATTTATTCTATTCTATTCTATTTTATAATAGACATGATTTATGACACTAACAGTACCAGGATTTTAAGTACACATTTACCTTATGAACTCTAATCACTAACAAAATTTTTATTATTGTGCTGTAAAAAATTTAAACAATTAAATTTTTCTTTAAAATATACTGTTACATGGAGCAGTATAACAATAGTTGACAAAAAGAAAATTGAACAATTCATTTGAGGCATATTTACCAATACTTTCACCAAAAAAATTTAAACATAAAATTTTAAATTTTTGTATTCACAATAAACATTCTATTTTATTAAATAATATTCAAAAATTATATGTTAGTATAATACAATCATGATTTCTCTAATGTTTATTAGTGGCATCTAATCATTAATTGTATAAAGTATATATTTCTCATGGAAAATTTACCATGTTCTCTCTTTTACTTCTGCTCAGCATATGGAATATTCTCAGAAATTTTATTACTGCAATCAGTTTCGATATTTTGATTCTACAGCTGAGGGTCCTGTGAAAGTTATATGAGAATCCAGCAGGATGGAAAAACTCTATTCTGTAATCATTTTATTAATTTTATTCCAATTCAGCTCCAACTCACCATCTTCCTTCAAAACTGGAAGCAACATAACTGTAAAAATAGTTTCTTTATATGAAATATTGTCAGAATGCTCCAATACATCATAGTGGTTTTAAGAACTAATGTTTGTGCCAGAAAATTTGGAAAGTGTAGTGAATTTTGTATCTAATGAAATGAAATAGTACTGTTCCTTTCCATGTAAAATTTGCAAGCAAATGTTGAGACATTGATAACTTTTTAAATTTAGATAATTTTTCTAAGTCACAAATGGATATTAGATGGTTGTCTTTGGCTTCTGCTGTGAGAATTCATGTGGTCTTTGAATCCATGCTTGACTACAAATTGCTTTGTTATACCATCTGCACCATCACAAGAAATTTAATTGCAAAGAAATGCCATTCTGCTTGAATATCAATCTATTTATTGCTTATTATTAGTCAGTTTTCAAGTCTTTTTTGTTTTGTATCTGTGATGCAAGTTGTCACTGTCACTAAATAAAAATTCTATTTCAAATTCCAATAAGTTATTCTTATATAATTTATTAATGTTTTCTAAATGGCATAAATTGATATTTGCAGTTATATGCACAATGAAAGGCATTTTGGCAAAGATGGAGTGTCATGTTGGCGCACATCCATGTTCTACAGCAGGATGGAGTTTAAGCTGATCACTATTATCACTTTTCTTGCACTGCATCTTGAAAAGTGAATTACTTTTTCAACAAACTCTATTACAATAGATTTGTGTTTTTATAGTAATATTAAATACTTTCATCTGGAGGACAGTTGATGAGATAGCTTTGTCACCTTTTGAGAAGAAAATATACTTTGTTTCACTACAGAAACAATATTGACATTCAAAATGCTATCAGAAATTGTGTATTTATATTTATATTATGAATGGTACTTTATATATCTTCGATGGTATATGTTACTGTTTTGCCAGATTTATAGTTCCAAGGGTTACAGTAAACTATAATAGTAATAAATTAAGTTTGATGAGTAAAAGCTGAAGTTTTTAAAGCAAAAACTTAACATCACATTAGTTAAACATATATACTTTTTATAGCCATATTTTCATCAAAACTTTGAATTATATGTACCTACATAATGTATATACTTTAAATGTTTGGCAAGTCATTTCTTAACATACAGCCTGCAAAATGCACAATATTTTCAAATCAACTATGAACCAAGAAAATATTTTTTCATGTTTACTTTGGCCATATATATATAAAAGTTATGTTCCATTGAAATGAAAAATGTAGCTCACACTGTGCATTTACTGCTTTGATATGAAATTTCTAAAATTCTATTATATTTATGAAACATTTGATAAGCACATAACCATTGTTCCTTTGCACTGCTTTCATAAATTTGTTTTGCAAATGGCAATGTTTAATTATTAATTTTTTGTAAGCATTATATTTCTCTACTTAAACTAAATTATATACAAGAATTTTGTTATAGCTTTATTGTTATTAAAACAATGAAAGGTTGAATAAAAGCATAAAATTTTGCACAATTGTGTGACCATTTCAGTGTTTTATTAAATTCTGTTCCTGTAGTTGCTTGTTATTTTAGTTGTATCATTTACCTGTGAGGTAATTTATTTTTCATTTTGGTAAATAAATACATTTTCTAAGAAACAGGGAAACAATTGAAAAACAAATTATACATATATAAATATTCTATGAAACAAGGAAAAACACTGAGCACCCAGGCTAACATATATCTAGCACCCCAAGTAACACAACTCAGCGTGTTACTTTAATTTATTTTTAATGACGAAATAGGAAGTTTGTTTTATTTGATGTTCATTCTTAACTTTTAAAGTCAGTAGCATAAAACATATGTCACTTGATATAAAGCTATTCTGTGCACATCAGAGCATACCTCTTTTGTAAACCATGCCTCTGACATTGCAAAGGTATTTTCTCTTCATCACAGTCATACTCGCTAAATAGTTGGATCATTATGGTGACTTACAATACTGGACGAATATGCCACACTTTAACTCTCTGGATAGAAAATGAAACTGGGACTATTTTAAGTACAGTGAGCAGCCAATGAATCATTCTGTTTGCTGCAACAAGAAGTTAAATTTAATTCTGGTTTTCTTAAGCATTATTAAGCATGCCTTAATGAAAGTGCTTGTGATTTTTATGTTACGGGTACTCTTTCTGCAACACCATTGAGGTGCATAGAAGGAATCATCATCATCATCATCATCATCATCATCATCATCATCATTTTTAGGCCCAATAATTTTACCAAAAATAATTACTGACAATGTAAAAACCTTAACTTTTACATTATTTACCAAATCCATTTATAAATTTTGGACAGAAGCTGAACCAATTCTACATTCCTAATTTAAGAACTTCTTTATTGTTAATTATCTGTTTGTATATTGAGAGTTGTAAAAATGTAAAAGGATAACATTTTGGTAATTATGACAACGGAAAACAATATGCAACAGTTATAAAGCTTTATCAGACAGGAAAGTATGCATTTCTAATTTTCAAAATATTTCAAAACAAGTCTATGGCTTCTGTTTATAGTTTCATTCAGAATTATGGAATGATTGACAGTATTGAAGGCAAACCTTGATGAAGCATAATGCATAACAACTGAATTCGTGACTTTCTCAATCCCAGAATACAGAGAAATTAATTGATACATTTGTACTGCAGAATAAATTCTTACATATAGCCACATGTTCTTAAGGAGGATTTCAAACGTAAGGGTTTGAGATGATATATACTGCAAAGAAGAAACAGAACATTATGTGAAGATTCAAATGATTGGTTTAAAAGTGTGCTGGTATATTCCATTTTTCTAATGAGAAACAATGTACATTTGAAGTAAAATAAGCAATTGTACAATTAATCCTTGTGGCTACAGCATCCTACATCTATGATGATTTTTGCTTAAGTCAACAGCAATGGGGGGATAGAGTGAACGTTAAGGTCTACATGATAATATTCTGGAATCAGTTGTAAATGTTAATAAGTTTGCATAATATTGTGCCAGCATCCGCGGTTACACAATAAATTTAAATAAATACAACGTCTATCAAAGAGTTTCTCTTTCAACAGAATTTAACTCCTTCACATGATGCTTTAACAAGACTTCATTTCTAAGAAAAATTAGCTACCTGATCTCAACCCACTCTACAACATATGGTCAGAATCAGAGTACAGTATAGTACTATGTATTCGTTCACCGTATTGCTATTTTTGAAGCTCTTTCCAACCACATTTTATATTTACATTTACTAATACGAAAATTATAATAACATTTTAGTTCTTGCAGCACAATCAAAAATATTACTCAGTTCCCATAAATAAAATATAACTATATTTTCTGTAAATGATTAGAGATACCCCATAGCCTAGCGTTAGAAATTAGCAGTGAGTAAAGAACATACAATGCATTCCATCGTGCAGGTGGTATGATTGGGGTCAGGTGTGTTAAATGGCAGCTTGTGTAATATTCGTCGGCTACTAATGGATTACAGACCACACTCCGACAATGCTAGGAGCTATTTAAAGTTGGGAGGGATACTTTCCGTGCCCATAATAAGAATTCCTCCCATGTTTTTCTTCTCTTTCAAGAGAAACCCAGATTACATATTCCAACACATACGAGCAATTCACACGTGAACACCCTATTTAAAGAATTGCAACTCCTGCTCCTATTCTTTTATTTCATTACATCGTGTTTTACAGGGATATTAGAGGCTTATTAAAGGCTTTGAAAACGTTATAGGTTCTTGTTTCCGTTTACCCGTTTTTCTCTTACAGGTAACAATGGAAATTGCTGAAAGCGAAACATTTAAGTGAACGGAATTAAGCCCAAGATTGAACATGTTTCATTAGAGCTTCAAATAGAGTCACGCAATATGAACATTATTCTAAACATATCTTTCGCTCTAATGAGTGGTGTGAAGGAAAGCTTGTGTGGCCCGAGGCAAAGATGCTTATCCTGCCTTGATTGTATCCACAGAGATGAAAAGGTTTTTGCCTACCTTAAGGCCTTGGTTAGTGGTTGTCATCATTATATTCTTCACCGCCTTTTTTTTTTTTTTCTTTTGCTTCTCCAGTTTCTGCGAATATGTTGCTATTTTGTTCCTTTTGCTTTTGTTTAGTTAATTAAACACTTTCTTTTGTTACTGGTGAGACATTGTGGGGGTTTATGCCTAACAACATATGGAGCCGATTGGAATAGTTACCAGTTTAGCTTTCTTTTGCTGTTAATCTGTCTCTTTTTTGGGTACATATTTGATCTGAATTTTAGCCAGCCCCTTTAACTGAACTCCATCGCGGCATTCATGAAGAAATATTGACAGCTGTCACCTCC
The DNA here is from genome assembly GCA_030762175.1 of Metallyticus violacea. Classification (NCBI taxonomy): domain Eukaryota; kingdom Metazoa; phylum Arthropoda; class Insecta; order Mantodea; family Metallyticidae; genus Metallyticus; species Metallyticus violacea. The sequence goes on from CM060846.1 coordinate 204,361,156, forward strand.
AAATTAACCAGCCTACACCTTTTACTGTACACGACATTCCATGGATGTTTTAACTTACCAAAGGATCGAAATGGCTCAGCCCATATCATAAAAAATGAATAATACTGCCATTGGAAACATGTGTGCTTGCTAATGGAAATATATGCACGACTTCATTAGCAAATATTACTATTTCGTAGATCATTATTTTTCTTCGTATAGAATATATTACGATACGACTTCCCGGAGTACTTTAAAATTTAACTTCTGTACGTTTACAATTTTAATCTTCTACACTGTTATGAGCATATGACACCTATTCTATCTTAAATCTTTAACATTTAGTTCTTCCTTAGAGCCCAGCTATTTGTTTGCAGAATCCCTTAAAGCAAGATTGTGGATCTGTTACTGAAAGATGTGCCAAACCAAGATTTAATTGCAACGTTATCGCTCTTACCCAGGATTACACCGTGAATTATAGCCCTTGTTATCCTTTATTTTTTAGCTTGAAATTTTGGGAACACGATTTTCCTGTTTAGCACAGAATAGCTTTTGTACTCCGATTTTGCTTCTTTCCATAATTTTTGCAAATATAATAACAGACAAGCAATTCTTATATATTTCAAACAATGAAGCTGTTATTAAACTTAATACTTGGAACAAAATGTTTGCATACTTTGCTCTGTCTCTTAGAGTTTTTAAATAATATTATTTTATCTAGAAATATATGGTAACGCTGCTTAATGTTTTGCACGGTCAACATGTAAATTTAGAATACATTAATTGCAAATATTCATTATGTGATTGTTTACATAGTCTTACTGCAAAAACAAGTTCATAATATATAGCGTCGCTCACCTTTTTAATCTTTGTTAACCTCAATGGAATGATGAATATGTTATCAGTGACAGAACTCAAATGACTTACACAAAACTTAAATAAATGAACGTAAAATCGCTTGGGTTTATAAAAATAGCAAAGTGGATTGTTTGTTTTTTTCTATAAGTCTATCCATTTACTATACCAGGAGTGTGTGATTACCGTCATATTAACGTATTACAGCGCATAAAAGATAACGCAGAAATGATTTTATTTCCATCAATATACACACCAATCAAAATAAAAATGTTGCTTCATTACTGCCATGGAATCACTCCATAAAATTACAGTCCTGAATCCCCTTCTACCCTATACTTAATAAGAAGTAGATAAGCAGAAATAAATATAACACAAACAGTTTTGAATAGTTTGCGTTCGTGAAACGATGTCATTAGAAATGCAGATCTAAAATAAAATAAAATTTGCAATATTCCGTGCCGGCATCTTGTTATATATATTGGGACGTGTATTTCCTAATTTTATCATTTATTAATTTTTCCTCGCAGTACATAATAATTTTCCAATTGAAATCTATTATTATATAAACAAATCAAAAATATAACTGAAATAAAAATAAAATATTTCAGCACTAAAAATTAATTAAATAAAATTACAAATGTATTGTAAGGCAATGAACATAACCGATAGCTGATAGCCAGCTAACTACCTAAACCACAAATATTCCGTCGGAAGGCAAACGGTTAAGCTGCTGGTAACCAGCGTCTTAACTATCTAAAGAAATTATACTTGCTTACATCTTCCGGCTCATTTAATCTTTTTCTGTCTTCTACCCGTCCCATAACTTACATCTTTCAGCTAACTATACCTCTTCTACAATCTTCCTTCTTTTCTCTTCTTCCCGGTCCCATAACTTACATCTTCCGGCTCACTTAATCTTCTTCTACAATCTTCCTTCTTCTCTCTTTTACCCGGTCCCATAACTTACTACTTCCAGCTAACTAAACTTCTTCTACAATCTTCCTTTTTCTCTCTTCTTCCCGGTCCCATAACTTACATCTTCCGGCTCACTTAATCATCTTCTACAATCTTCCTTATTTTCTCTTCTTCCTGGTCCCATAACCTACATTTTTCAGCTCACTGAATCTTCTGTATTCTTTCTTCTTCTGTCGTCTACCCGGTCCATAACTTATATCTTCCAGCTAACTTATCTTCTCTACTCTTCCTTCTTCTATCTTCTACCCGGTCCCATAACTTACGTCTTCCAGCTCACTTAATCTTCTTCTATATACTTCTGCTATCCCATTTGTTCTTCTTCTTCTGCTTCTTCTTCTTCTTCTTCTTCTTCTGCTTTTTCTTCATCACTTTTTTCTCCTCTATTTCCTTCTACCTCCTGTGTGTTATTTGATTCTTCTGTTTATCTTCTTCTTCTTCTTCTTCTTCTTCTTCTATACTCGTCCAAATTCCTCTTGCAATTTACATAATTTTTCATTTCCACCTCTTATAGGTAAGTCTTCTCCTTCCTCCCCATTCTTTACTTCAGGTTATAGTTCAAAGTTATTCCCGTTTATTATAAGTTTAGGTATCTCCCTCTCCTTCTTCACTCCTTGTTTCTTGCCTTCATCATCTCTAACATTCTCTTCCTGTTTATTTAATTAAAATTTTGTTGTATATTTTCTATTCTTCTTAAGTTAATTGTGTTTTGCGATTGTCTTTGTATACGTATTAGTTCAGATCTTACTTCTTCCTCTGTTTATTCATTAATTCTTGTTATCTGTTCTTGTGGCATTGCCTCTTCTCGTACTAAATTACTTATTTTGAAGCAGCCTGCTCAAGGTATTTATATAGGTCCTTATTTCTAAGTATATGTACCACCTGATAGCCACTTAAAATTCTCTTTCTTCTTTCGCCTGTTCTAAATAGCATGTACGTTCAAATAATACGTGCTTTGGGTAATTCTGTGTTTTACAAAATCTACACACATCATCCTGTGTTTTGCTAATTTTTTCCATAAGTTTTGTAAGGTCCATGGCATGTAAGGTAATGTACTATGCCGTTGGTAGGTTGTATGCATTTTGGCTTTAATCTCTCAAAGATGTAATTATTCCTCAGTATTTGGCGGAGAAATTGGAAACTTTGGACAAGAAGGAATTGAAGAAGCAATGGCGTAGGAAAACAAAACTACAGGCATCACTACAAAATTCGTTGCAGGAAATGCGACTTTCAAATACATGACAACGAATTGCAGAACAATGCTGCATGAATATTTTGTTACTGCTGTGCAAGAATTGAAACTTCCCGATGAACAGATGAGTCTCAATTTATTACTGGGCATTTGTTCCACAGTTTGTCAATGCAACTCGAGAATGCTGGAATACCTTAGCTGAAACTTCAAGTCCCAATAGCTGTATTTAGGCTAGTGAGAATCCTCACAGTGCAAGAGATATCTCTTTATATAAAAGTTGGAGTGTGATATTGGCTGTCACGACGCCGCACTTTCTTCCATACAGCGGATGATACTGCAGTCTAAAATAAAATCTTCCTTGAGTTTGCCAGTTGGACATCGAGGGACTCCGTATTGGTTATTTTCATCATGAGGACATGGACTGCCACACTGCAGTACAACTGAAAATATCGTGTTACTTTTAGAGGTCACCCAACCAGATTTCTAACTTTGGAGCTCGTATGTCGCAGCAAGCCATGGACTCCCTGGGAACTGCAAGAAAATAATTGGTGAAATATCTGAGGCTGAGACTACACATATTAATTCCTTCCATAGATAGGCTTGTGCATGTCCTAATGCCAGTGGCAACCACTTTCATCACAAGTTGTTAGATATTCATGTTTATCATACACCAAGATATGTCTTCCTCAAATGTCGCAGAATTACATCCATTACTTTGAAAGAATTCAGGGACAGAGAGTGAGTAATAGTTCTCATATTATCTCAACTTTCATCCCAAAATGTATATCGACACTAGATAAATGCCACCCAACATTTTAATACACTCTCGTCTTTTAACACAGTGTTCTCAATATGAACGCTCTAGAAGAGAAGATGAATAGAGGGGAAAATAAGACACTGATTACTGCCCAATTATCTCAATAATTTTATGTTTTAGAAAACGCGGAAAACGCTTTTAATGAAGTCTACATTAATAGTTCATCCACATTTGAGGTGATCTACTTGGAATTAATATAACCGGCATATGAATTATTATTTAAAATCTCCTTTCTTTCACTAGATTTATTTAAATCTTAAGATGAACAAATGAAAGCAAAAATACATGGCTATACCATAATATGTATATACGCTAAACGCTTTCCAATTTTATCTGCATAATGGCTTTTGCTTTTATGAAATATTTCTAATAACATATATTTTTTGTTTTATTTCCAGAGTTTTATGTGCCTTCTCCTTGCGACAAAGTCACTGTTAGGACAAGCTCAGCACAGTACAATTTCATCTAGGAATTCGGGTGCACACTACCGCTATATTGAAGAATGCAAGCAAATCCACAACAATGAGTTTGGATGTTTCGTGGAGGAGCCGCAAAGTTTGGTTCATGAACATCGTAGAACGGATCTTGCTGTCCAGAGGGCCAGAACACTTTCAATGTTGAACTTTCCTACTCAGTACCCTTTTCCCAACAAAGAGCGCGCTGCTCCATCCAGACATCCTATATACCAAGTGTTAAGACCGCCACCTCTTGTCCCCCCTGAAGTATATTTCACCACTGCAATGCCTATAACAGGAAACAATAAATCTCCCTTCCAAGTACCCAGACCCATTTCTCATGTTCCCCAGGGAATTAAGCCACCAAAAATACCAATGCATTTTACACCACCCATAGAATCTGTTGTGAATAAAGAGAGTTCCGTGTTCACTACCACAACGCCAAGCGGAAGTCTCGGTTCATATTCCTCTTATAGTCAAAGTCCTCAAATAAGTAACCAAAGGAAGACAAATGCTTTTTTAAGTGCACACTTAAGCCCCTCCCAGACACCATCTCAACAAGGGAAGCTCAAGCCAAACGAAATAACCGGTTCTCCTAGACCAGAACATTCTAATCAACCTTTTTCTGGAGGGCGACCCATATCTGCAAACCATTTACGTCCTATTAATATTAGTTACAATAAAGTAAACTACACTGCAAATTCTTTTCAACGTTTCACTACTCCTGAAGTAACCCAAACACACATCCTATCTACGTTGCCACCGATACCTGTACAAGAAAAGCTACATCAGACCACGGGTTCAAAGAAACACATAAGCGTTACGCAGAATGATAACGTAAATGGGCAGATCTACCAGAAACCAAACTTAAATGCTGGAAATAGTCCGGGTGAGAGGTTAGATTTGCCACGACCTACAGAAAATAAACATGATGTGAGATCCACTGAACATAAAAGAGGTGATCTGAAATTCTCCGGCAATGAACTGGGATACTTTAATCCAGGAGTACAGTCAGTCAGTCCGCTGGGCCCTTCCGGTTTTGGAAATTACGGTCCATATCTTACTGAGCAATATAATCCCATAACAAATTCTCTTTTGATCAGTAATTTATGGAATCCTGCCTTAGGTCTTGGTTTGAGAGGGGTAAGGCACTATAGCTATGGTCGAGATCCCATAGTGAATCTTCTCCTAACCCAGTATGGAAAGTACCTGCCTTATGGCCTTGGCCGATATGGACTTTACAGCTTTAGTGCTCCAAGCAACATTGACAACGCCAGACCATTTGGATTATATAAGTATGAAGATAAAACTTGAATATAAGTAAAATGAAAACAGAATGTGAAGTGTCATTTATTGCATCAAAACTTTGCTATGAAGTGATATTAACATGGGAGATATATTTGACTCTTTAAATATATAGCAAAGTGTGCAACTCGTTGACTTTGGTCACTGGACAGTAAAAGGAGATAGTCCAAAATCTAGTAGCAGTGACTGTGTGCATGATGTGTTATTTATAACTAGTCATGGGATAAATGCGAAAATGGATACTAAGTTGTCAGCGCATCGACTGTGTAATGCAACTGTCATTGCGATGTAAACAAAACAGGTTTTGAGGCACAAAGTTGGAAGTGTACTTCGGGGTAATACGACACTTGCACATTGCGCGGAACATGTAAATTTAAAGCAGTTAATAAGTAATGTATATGAAAGAGAGCATATGAGCTTTGGCTCCAGCTCTCTCCTTTTGAAGTTATACTTCCTAATTCGCTTAGTATTATGCTGATATTGTCTCCATGAAGCGTTTGTACCATCTCTATTTATAAAGTATGTATTTTGTATAGTTTTATATGTGTAATTAGTATAGTGAGCCGAAATGTTTAGCATTATCTAAACAGTCAGCAGCGCTCAAACAGCATATTAAAGCTTTTCTCAGTCTATAGTGCCTAGTTACGAGAATTTAAGATGGTAGATTTAAAAAGAAAATATTCTTTAAAATGGTGCTTGAAGTTATGATAGTATTATGTCATAGTTATGTTGTGATAACTTTTAAATGACTAAATATTTTACTAAATCAAACAGGCACAAGTTTGGAGTAATCATTTCTAGTCTTACATTTATAATCCTACATTGTGAGCTAAATTAACAGCGGTACGTTTATTATTGCGCATATGTACGAAATAAAATGAGTTGGTATTGCTTTTTTGTTCACACTATCAAATTTTCATAACTGTATGAGTCCATTTTATTTCTTCTTCTTCCTGGGGTAGTGTTTGTGTACAGTCTAGAGAAGTATTGTCTAATTTCTCAGTTATAATGTTTTAACCATTTTTTGTAAAAAGGAATCAAAGTAGTCTGAGGTTAAGGACGACAGTTTTATTATGTTCCTAAAGCCCCCAAAGAAATGTGAGGATTTGGCCTGTAATCAGAAAAATATACAATACCTTAAGATACTGATTTCAAGGTATTTGAGATATTTTAAACCAAAATCCTCACAAAAATGGGAATAATATGAATCAAAGCAAATAAAATGTATATCTGACAAAAAAGCTAATATTTTGGTATTGTGCACTATGACGCAATATAACAGAATAAATCAAATGAAATTAATGATCCGAATTTTCAAATAGTAATTTACTTCTAAAGTCCCTCATAACAACAAATCAGAGACTAGACTGAAAGCCACAGATGTTGGCAACTGCTGAATGCTCGCCTTTACCCAGTTCATTTCTTTAACACCTTCAATTCTGCTAATCATTCATCAAATTCAACAAAGAAGGAATCGTTAATTTCCACAATAAAGAGCATTATCACACTTGTAAATAATTTTAATGTACACAAATATTTAAACAATTCAAAGTTTCAACGTATAAAACAAATCATCCTGTCTTTAAAATATTAATATTGTTCTTAGGAATAATAGGACTAATATAACTACAGTCCCAAAAATATTTAAACACGTTGCTCTAAAACAAAGAATACTTTTATATTTCAATGCAGCTGCTTTAAGAAATAAAATAGTGCAAAATCATCAAAAAATGAAGCGTTCATATTGATCTGGCCCGCATCAACGAAAAAAACATTTACAATCAAAAGACAAACAGAAAAGTTCTAATTATTCTACCTATGTAATGGCGGAATACAAAGTCGTGATGGACGCAGATAAATACTAATCACAAAAATTATTCAGCGGGAAGCTAAATTAACTATTTTTCAGTCTTGAAGCAACTGTTAACTTCATACACCTAGGAGGTTCCGAAACTTTGATGGTTTCTGTTTATTACGCACCCGACTTGCAATTCATTGAAAATGATCCAAATATTCGGGCGTCTTTCAAAAATGAATTAATGATTTGTGCAGATGTGAATGCTAAACACAGGATGTGAAACTCTCGTAATAACACACACAGAAGGTAGTTTTCTTCTTAATAGTTCCACTAAATTGTTCCACTAATTGTTTAACTAATGCAACATTCAAAGAAAATATATAATTCTGCAAATGTTCTGGAAAATTTTTACAACACAAAAAGTATCCGTGGAAAATAAAATTGTATAACTACCCTAGATTAAGATCATGTACAGTAATCGTGGAATCCAAATCCCACGTTAGCTTATGTTTCAAACCTGATTTTACTATTGAAACTGAATTTATAATATGCATCTCAAATAATAATATTATTTATAACAAAGAAAAACTGACATAGAAATTAAATTATGCATATGTATCATTACACAAACTTAGGAAGATGTCTCAACTGTTAACTCCTTATCATGTGAAACTGACCTACAACGTACAGTCATAGCAAGAATTAATGAATGAAAAAATGGCAGAACTATAGGAATTTTCAAGCTAAAACTTAATTTCACGACATTAGAGAGTCATTAAAAGAAACTGTGCAATAATGTATTATAAATTATTAGAATGAAGTTCAACAAGTAAAACCAAACAGAAAATATATTTGGTCTTTTACTAAACGAATGACATTTTAGCTAATTCCATTCAATCAAGGTTCAATCCTTATCTCCAGCCTTTTGATTCTACTTTCACAAGAGAAATAGAAAATGTTGTATTTTATAAAATGTTTACACTACACAATGAAATTGTACTTGGTCTCATATCCAAGGAAGTAAGAAATGTATTTCATAATTTATTAACAATAATGCACATGCGCACCAACATTTTCCAAAAGCTTCCTAGGAAATAATGAACCTAATATTAATATTTGTTTAACTTTCAATCATGATAAAAAAAAGGACACAAAACTTATAAAAAGCTCTAGATATAGAAGTTCGTTAAATATCTTGGATAAATTTCTGTAGCTTGTGTTTCTAACATATCTATCTAATTTTAACTCCACCTGATAAGTTTTACGTTTTAAACCCAAAAATCGTGAGAAGAAAGTACTATACTACATTACATATTTCTGTTAGGGGGCTTCAAAAGTATACAGCATACTGTGTAATATTGAATGAACTTTTGATACAACATGTTTTCGTATATAAGCCCTTTCAACTAAAAATTGCTTACATTCAATTATACATGGCTCTCTTAGAGAAATGTAATAAATAACATCTTTTACTTTAAAGTTATAACAGGATCAATACCCTTTATTTTATTCCGTGTCTCCTCAGATTCTCTGCACTATCATATGGTCAGTATGCTGATTATACTGTAATATTCACCAATTATGGAGTCATGTACACCGATAATTCACACTTAAAATAAATAATAAATGGAAGAAAATATCAACCAGTATTCTTTTTCACATTTATAATTTTTAAACCATCTGAAGGTTCAAAATCAACGTATCCTTCGCAGTACCCTAGACAAATACCACCTCGGAATTGTTCTGGACAATATGTGTTCATTATGCTCTGTACTTATGAAATCTAGGCACAAACTCATCTCCGTAATCCAAAACGTCGGGAGGTCATACAGAGAACTGTTTCAATAATACGGAACCTCTTTGTTTCTACAGTGGTCTCAACAGTCTTTGAAGCATAAATATTCAGAATATACCAGTTCTCCAGTTTTTCAGACTTCAACGTTGGAAATAAGACATTTCCGTTCTTAATAAAACTATTGATAAAATAGAAGCGGTAGATGTTTTATTTTGTTTCGGTGAAAAAACATTTCTAAAGTTGCAGGTCACAATTCAGGTGGACTGTTGCTTTTTCAAATGTGTTAAATTTTCAGAAGTTGCGCGTTTAAAAATTGCCCTTTAAGTTAATGCAAATGACCTATTTTATAAATTAGAAGTGATATATTATTTTTGGAAGAGAAAATTACTTCCATTACATTGAGGTAAAGCTATCGGTACAAGAATTTATATACGTATTCTTATATACGTAAGAAATTATATTACTACCCAACCCCACAACCGACTAAATTAACTCTCTGCATTTATTCACTTTCATAATTAAGCGCAAAAAAGTCAAAACTTGCGATATGATAACTGGTATTTCACAGATGTATTCGTAACTTTTTCTTTCAAGGTTAATTGAATCGCTCTATTTGAAATAGGCAAAAGAAAAAGGGGGGGAAAAATGAAATTTACAGAAAGTGCACTAACATTTCATAAAATAATGAATTTACATTATATTATTCGTTTATAATGTTTTGCTTTATTGCACGAATAGATGTTTTAGATATTTAAAAAACGAGCGAAGCGAGTTTCGCAATTTTTACAAGTGCAATAATTATGTAAGATCATAAACAAGTTTCACACGCTATATTTTGTTCACAAGATTATAAAAACATACTAATATAATAATAATAATAATAATAATAATAATAATAATAATTAATAATAATAATAAAATTATTCTGAAGTCAATGCCATATTTTATTATACTGATTGCAATTGTAGCGATGGAAATTATTTAGTTCGCTTTTCTTTGTTATTCTTAGTAATGAAGATGGATTTATTGCAAGAAAATTTAGTTCTAGTTGAAAGGGCTAAATTGTCTCTAATACCAAATAAATTTTATGAGACTTATCAGAAGAAATATGACAGATTCATTAAGTGGATAAACAAAAAAAAATATTAAGGATATTCAGAGAATGTATTTAGTGTTAGCATATATTTCAGAATGGGTTTACTGTTATCAAATTGCACTAATTCATTTGATAATTACTATTCATTTATTAATTTTTTATTATTTATCTATTTATATGTTCTGCAATGAATGATTCTGATTCCAGTAATACCTGAACTATTTTCTTAATTTTACCATAATACAATATTCAGTTTATGACAACATTTTAACAATGAAAACAATTTAATTATGTATTGACAACTATGATAATTTTAAGCAACAAAAGATTTTAACCAATAACAAGTAATGTTAATAACTGTGTATATAAAAATTGTTTTAATGTGTTTCTGAATTATTAATTTAATGCATATAGCCATTAGTGGAGAGGCCTCTGAGCAAAATTTGTCGGCCGTTTCACGCCCTGAGTTGAATGGGACGCTGATGACCTGAGATGTTAAAGAGCGTCCATAAATAAATCAATAAAAAAAAAAAAAAAAAAAAGCCATTAGTGGATTTTTTCAACTCAGAACTTTTATTCCTTAAGAATTGATATTCTTAATTTTCCACACAACTTTTCAATTTTTTTTTATCTATTTATAAGTAATTAGGCTGTTCCTTCTTTAATACTATAATCCCTTAATATATTCCATAAAACTTGAAACTTAACATTTTAGTGAATTGTATGAAGGATGAATGTGTGTTTAATTAGCTTACTGTGAACGGATTTTAAAATTTGTAGATAGATGAAGTTATACAAATTACTAATGATAAAATTAACTTTTTTATCATTGTAAATATTACTACACTTTCAACTGACAAGAGTAAAAATAAACCAGTTCCTATTTGGAAGTACGAGTAATTCTCTATTTTATTGAGCCTGGTGTGACTGTTAAACTCAAAAGAATTTTTGAAATCGAACATTTTTTGGTGTCCAAAATCATATCAGTAAATACACAAGGTTAAAGACTGTCCTATATTTAATGTATACAGTTTAGCGAACAATAGATTATATGTATTTTTTTAAATACGCTTAAGTTAGAACTAACGTCTCTCAAATAGAGTCGTTAAATTTTAGACTTCATTCCAAATAACTTAATTGCGCATTTAACACATGCCAATGTCTCTTTGGCTAAAAAACGCAGCTATGAAGGCCAAAGATCAACCGGTTGGATTATCCATAATCATGCAGATGGATGGCGCTACTGTTGTTTTTAATCCTCCCTCCAGATGCAGTGACCAGGTGAGGCTTCTAGTGGTAACATTATCGTCAATCCAACCGCTTGATCCGGGGTAATTTTTTATTTATTGTTTGGATATATACATATATTTGCACATTAAATACACAGTGATTAAAATAGCCACATTCTTTACACAAAATATTGATGAAAATTGGAACTACTATGGCGGCGGTGGGGGATTAAGATTATGATGAGAAAACAAGGTTGGAAAACTATGAACAAAAAATTAGTTGCAATAAGAGAAAGTGTTAGGTGGTAGGAGTAAACGTGGTGACCAAACTATTAAGCAAAAATGTGTGATGGGTGAGAAGAGGGTAGGGAAAATACTTGGGTGAAAAAACTATACTTTAAAAATGAGTTAGATGAACAAAATATTTGAGGTGGTGGGGGGCAGATATGCGTGCTGGCAAACTAGAAATTATAACTGTGAGGGGGGGGGGGACTTGGTGACAAATCTGTATATTAAAGTTACATACACATATGTTGATAAATACAAAATATTTACAATGATTGTGTGAGAAAACATGGTGGCCAAAACTGGAACTAAATACCTAAACAAAGATGGTGGAGGAGGAAAAGGTTTAAGTTTTATAAGAAAAGATAGTAGCAATTTGAAAAAGTTGTTATTGAAACAAAATAATTTTCACTATTGGATTTAATTTTATGTATACAAAAGTGTTAGCTTTGGCATTTTTTTTTTCAAATTTAATTTTAACACCTATTTAAAATTTAAATATAAGTTACGCTGAGCTAAAAATGTTAAATTGTACAATTTCGTTGATTTACTTTATAAAACAAAATATGTTTTGAAAAAATTTTAAATGTTCAGAATTTTTTCCATTACAATAAAATTTAAATAAATTTTCGTTTAAATATTATATAAAAAAAACAATTTTAATGTGGTGGTAGGAGAAAACATCGTGGCAGTGAAAAATCACTAGTGGCTAAAATTGAAACTAATAATATATGCACAAACTGATGATGGGGAAAAATGTTTTAACTTTTGCAAAATAAATTGTTAAGTAGCAAAAATGATTATTCACTGTTGATGTAAACATGATGGTAATAGCAGTGAAAATTAAACTAAAACTTGCAAATAATATTTTGATGTACCGTAATTGAGGTAACGTGGAGGTTCAATGATTACCCGTGCCTACCAGCTATTGAGAAAAGTTATACTTGTAAGTAAATAGCTCGGAAAGTCACGTGACTGCCGGAAATAGCTTGCGTTGCATAACCCAAATGTTGAAAGCCCAAACTACGTAATAGTAAAAATAAAATCTAAAATATACGTGATAGTGCAAATCAGATATGAAGGCTGAAAAGCATCGGAAATACACGTTAGCAAGCATGCAGTTGAGAAAAAATTAAAACAAGTATTTATCCCTTTGCCAAACAAAAGAAATTCTTAATTAAAAATAAATAAATAAATAAATAAAAACAAACTTTCAAAATAGATGTTAGCGTTTCAAACGAAATTATTTTCACTCCTTTATTTACTTTTACAAACCAAATATAACAATTTTGAAATCTAAAATATATTTTTGCTTTTAAACCGCAAATAACATTGAAATATATTTTAGCTTTGTAAATATTTGTATCATTGACAAATAGCTGAATTATTAGTTAAAAACGAAATTACAAATTTACAAATAAACATTGGAATTACATTTTGGCAAATATAAGAAATTAAAATATATCCTTTGGGGAAAAATAATAATTTAAGACTTTACAAAATATAAAATAATAAAATAGATTAAAATATTAATTATATTAACACGAGTAGTGGTGAAAAATGGAATTACCATGTTGATGATGGAAATTTGAACTATAATGGCGACGGTGGGAAATTGAGATAACTTGGGGAAGACTTGGTGCCAAAATCATGAACTAAAAATGAGCTGGATTAAGAGAATGTGTGAGCTGGGGGTTTAGACCTACAGACAAAACTAGGAACTAAAATTGTGCGGTGGTGAGTAGTTGATGGGGGGAAAATCTGGTGACAAAATTGTGAACTAAAAATTAGTGGGATTGAGAGAATGTGCGAGGTTGGAGAAGGGGTAGACATAGTATAAAAAGTAGGAATTCAAAATGTGCAGTGGAAGTGGTGGGGGAAAGACTTGACGTCATAACTGTTAACTAAAAATTACACATACACTTAGCTAGAAATATAAATAAAAGTTTCACAAAGGTGGTGTGGGGAAATGAGGTGACTTAATTTGGAACTAAATTAATAGTTGTAGTAATGGAATTTCACTGTAGCAGGTTTAAAGTACACAAATGAAAGTATAATTGTCGTATGGCCTTTGCGACTGTACATGCTAACACCGTCCTTTTTACAAAAAAAAAAAAAATATTTGTACAATACAATTAAGTAAACAAAATGGTGGTGGAAAAAATGCTGTAAGTTTTTTGTAAGAAAAGATAATAAGCAATTTCAAAAAGTTGTTACGTTGCAAAAAACTGAATTTTATATATTAGATTTGCGTTTACATAAACAAAAAATATTAATTTATTGAAATTTAAACTTAAAAAAAAACTTTCAAAAAGAATGTTTTACGCTGCTAACAAAATGCCAAACTATATTTTCCGTTAATTTTCTTTATAAACTAGTTATTAGAATAGTTTTAAATATTCAAAAAGTTACGCTGCTAACAAAAGGAAATTCAGATTTAATCATATTTTATAAATAAACAAAATTAACAGGGTAGCTGGGTAAATCTTGGTGCCAGTAAATATTAAATGGTGACAGAAATTGGAACTGAAATATGTGCACAAATTGCTGATAAAGAAAATGTTTTAATTTTTACAAAATAAGCTGTTAGGTTGAAAAAATATTTTCACTTTTTATTAAACATGATAGTGATAGGGTTGAAAACAAAATATATACAAACAATATTTTTATTTTTCGTGTTGCGGTGACAAAGAGGTGCATTGATTACATGTGTCTACCAGTTGTTGAGGGAACTTATGCTATATAAGCAGTAAAGAGTAGTATGGAAAGTCACGTGACAGGGAAATAAGTTGTATTGCATAACTCAAGCGGTGAAAGTGTGAACTACGTGATGGTAGGAATAGAAGCTAAATGTGCATGACAGTGGAAATCAGAAATACGTACAAAAATATGTGAATTACACGTTAGCAAATATTCCCTTTTGCGAAAAAAAATGAAGCAAAACAATTATATTTACCAACAAAAATAATTGATAAAAATAGTAATAATATTTGCAAATAAGTTTTACATTGTAAACAAAATTGTTTTCTCTTTAATTTTATAAACAAGAAATAGTAGCTCCGAAATCTAAATCGCGTGTTTTTCTTCTTAAGTCCAAATATTTTTAGATATATTTTAACTTTGAAAATATTTGTTGGTAACATCGACTAAAAGATAGATTACTAGTTAAAAATAATTTCAAATTTTGAAACAGTATTGAAATTACATGGTGGTAGTTATAAAAAATACAAAATATTTATCTCTTTGGGAAAAAATTAAAACGATTCATTTAGCCCTTTGCAAACAAAAAAAAAAAATGTCAGTAAACTACTAAGGAAAACATGTTTGAGCCTTGAAAGTATACAAATGGTTGCTGTAACATTTCTTTTATTGTGACTTCAGAAAGCGAAAATACAGTTTGGCAAATATTGAAGTGAAATACTGGAGCATAGTTGTACATGCATGTCAAGAATTCCAACATAATCCGGCGATGTTTGAAAAAATTCAAACTCGCTGCAGAGACGAATGCAGTATTGCATCCCGATGCACAGACGCACTTTGAACACTTTTTTAACAGATAAGAGTGTACAGTGCGTAATATGTAACACATTAAAGTAGAATTGTATTCCTCGTTAAGTTAAGCCCTAGTGAATTTTGTTTCAACTTAGAATGGAGACTAAACGAAAAGCCTACTTTTCAAATTCATTTCTACTAACTAGGAAGGTTTTCTTCATGAAGTCAGTGGTGGCTTATAGCCGCATACTTGCAATTATCTCATACATGGCTCGTTTCTGGACCTGTGTTAAGTGGAACTTTTTTGCTTCTATTATTGTTTCAGTTTGCACCATTAATTTTGATACACCTGCATACGTTTTTCAAAAAGGTTGTTACCTTATGAATAGGAGTGGGGAGTTTTAGCATTTTAAAATCAGAAATTCACCATATTGATTTGTACATTTAGTACTTTGTAGAATTTATATATTTGCAATTTAGCATTGTATAGCATTCTGAAGAAAAACAAAATTTTCGTTAATTTTGATAAACAAGTAAGTCTGAAATAACATTAATCTGAAATAAAAATTATTAATTTTAATATTGGGTACCTATGTGTTTTTGTATTATTTTACTCCCTTAAATGTAATTAAATATTTCAGTTTTCATTTTGTTTATGTATTGTTTAATGTCTTTGCTAAATTGTAAACGCCGAAATTTATGGACCTCTCATCGTTTTTAAGAACCAGATAAAATTAAATACGTTGTTTGCAAACTCAAAATAAGGTACTTATTTTGACAAGTACTCCCGAAAGGCTAGATGGCCCACTTTGTGTAGAGGGATGTTAGTTTCCAAAAAATCTTCATCGTGTCTTGAACTTTTTACAGATTTTGTACTTTTCACTTTATCGTGCATTATTTGGATGGTGGCTTGCCACTTTACTCCGCGTTGTTCCTCTTCTGATTTACTGTTGAAACTGTCTTTCGCATTGACACGTCCCTCTTTTGACATGCCTGTATAAAACGTCCTTCTTTTGCCAATCCAGGCGCTGATTACACAATTTACACATTAACATTTTATCATCACTGATATAAAAGCTTTTCTGTATATCATTTTCTGCCTGCAGTTTTATCGATATTTTCAACCTCACAATCTTAGCAGTTGACTTGACTTAAGCGAAGGGAATGCAGGATACAAAAATTCGGTAAAACGTGTGATGGTTGAACAATGAGATTTTGAAGGATTTACACTTTGCAGGTGGGTTTACTTTCCGATGGTGGTTAACTGCGTCAAAAATATTCCAAGGATGTACAAACTGCTCACTTGAATTTTCCAGAAGGAAACCAAAGAAAATAGTTTTATATGCAAAAAAAAAAAAAAAAAAAAAAAAAATGGCGATTACGCATTTATATCGTATTTTAGTATAGTCAATTTTGCATTTCATCGCGCTATATCGCAAATGCGAAAAATGACCATCCCTACATAGGAAACACAATTGATTTTATCTTTGGATTTAATTTTAATAAAGCAAAAACATTAAGTTTGAAATGGATATTTTTTTAAATTGTAACTTTTGCAATAAAATACTTCCCAGGTACTAACCGTAATCTAAGGGGACGAGATCAAGGTGACGGTACTTGACGGCCGCCCAATATATTTTGCATGCGGGGAACCAGTACACGTAACTCTTTATGTCCAAGTTCAAAATCTGCCAGATGGCAAAATCCAGTCACGGAATTAAATCCCATTCAGCTAGGATTTCCTCGGTCTACTGTGAGTAATATCTTACACACTCCTTACAGCCAACCTAGTAAAGATACTTCATATAAGCCCAGCACGAAAGTAGAGTTATTACCCAGTTACTATACTAAATGCTAAGTGAATTACTGATAGTTAAGGTTTAATACAGGTGGTTCGGTAAGTTAGCTATAAGCATGTACATTCTCCTAAGCTCCCAATATGATACTTTAATATTAAAAACAGCTGACAACAAGCGTATGGATCTGACTTTCTCTACTATGGTAAAATATGGGCTAAACGAGCTCCACTCTTCTTAGCAAGTTTTAGTTACTAAAGGTTTCGGGCATGGGCTCTTGCAAGGAATGGATTTCTTCAGATGATACCAAGTCATAACTGATTTGGCTCGTTTAACTATTTCACAGAAAATACCAAATGAAATATTAGTTGTAATGGAAATGTGGAATGTCCTTTAGCGCAAACAATACAGGAACCTGATGAGGAGGAAAGGCGTTGTCAAACAATGATATTCGAATACCACCACTGGTCTCATGTTGGGACCCTCACTTTTCATAATGCAGAAAAAATATTGATATTTCACAAATTACATGAGAAGCATAAGTATAGCACATGATTTCCGTTTGTAATAACACAACAGAACCCAAAACTATTTTTGCTAAAACGACCCTCGCGCATTTCCATGACGTAGCATTAATATAATCCAACATTTAGAATAATGAAGAAATTAGTGATATGGATATGGATAACATAAAATTTCATGTGAATAACGAAATAACACAAGGAACAAGAGTACAGTTACAATTTCTTTTGGCTAAGCACAAGAGTGTATTTGCTACCCAATTATAATAATTAGGCACTACAGATGTTGGAAAACTTAAAATAAAAGTGACAGATGCAAAATCATTTAAACAAGAATTGTATCGGGTATCACAACTACAACTGAAATAATAAATCAACAAATTAAAGAGAAGCGGTAAGTTTGTATCATACGTGAATCACACGCAGCCCCTGTGCATTCCCTACAGTATTGGTAAAGATTAAGAATGGCGAATTGCAATGTTGTGTGGTATACCGTAAAATGAAATGCAGTAAGAGAGACAACCCCTTTTCTATTGTCTTTAGTGGATGATTTATTGAGCTACTAAGGATAAGTTCAATAGTGTTGCACCAGTGTTTATTTTGAAGTCACGGATGAAAAATGTAAACCTTACACAGATTTTGTAACACTTGATAGTGTGAATTTTCACTTTCAGCTCTCACGTACCAAGGGACATTTTAGTCTGACGGAGACAGGTTATTAGGTAATATTACATATAAGAATCTTTCGTATACTTGGATGATATTGTGGAATTTACTTTAATTTTTATTGAATTTCTTAGTAATTTGGAAAATGTCTTTCACCAGCTGCAACGGCCAAATTTTAGGTTAAGGCCATAAAATATTTTTTTGCCACTTGTAAAACTCTTAAGGTTATGAAGTGTCGACTGAACGTTTCGAACCTAATAAGGATAAAACAAAGACTATTACACATCTTCCTATCTCAATGCCCTTAAAAGATGCATGAAAAGCGCTTGGTTTATCCAGCTGTTATAGACGGTTTACTTAAAATTTTGCTTCTATTGCTCAACACCTACATATTCTGACGCTTAAAAATCAAAATTTTGAGTGGCAGAATAGCAACAGGTGGCGTTTGACAAACTCAAGGGCGCACTAACGATCATTCCGAATTTAGCTCATTAAACCTTTGGAGCTTATAAAGAACTGCACATGGATGTCTCAGGTGTGGAAATGGGAGCCGCATTCCTGCAAAAAGTTAACTGTAAATTTTATTGCTAAAGAGCATTGAATAAGTACGAAAGGAACTATAGTGTCTCTGAGCTTGAATTACTCGCAATATTTTACGGTTTAAAATGTCGGACTATATTTATGGATAACCTATTAACATAGTAATGATCACCTTGCACTCTCTGATCTAATGAATTTAAATTTGTCACAGAGAGATTAGCTAGGTCAGCACTGAAATGCGATTACACAGTTATCTATAAACCGGAAGCCAATTACTTTAGATACTGATGCCTCTTTCTAGTTTTCATGTTGATAATTCAAAACCACTGGAAATTGAACAAACTGACGAACCCATCACCTGTTTGCTGTCCCCTGTGGAGATAGGTCAGAATCAACAAAGTGATCACCCACTTTATCAATTATTCAAACCTTAGAAACCTCAGGATCTGGAATGCCTAAATTACAACGTCAAGACGCTTATATTTTGAAATCAGGGCTATTTTTTATCGTAAATACGTTGGATCAACTAGACCATTACATTTACTAGTTATACAAAAACCACTTAAGCATGAGATATTATTCTCTTGTCTCGATGGTCTATTATCTAAACATCTAGGTTTTACACCAACCTTTCACAAAATTCATTTCCGTTTTTATTGGGTTGGTATACGAAAGAAATTGAAAGGGTGCCCAAGTTGCCAATCCCGTAAAGGTCCTAAAAATTTGAAGCCCATTAGTTTGTTACAACCAATTCCTATATATTGTATTAGCAATTTTTTAATGGTGTTTAACTCCAGCTTGTACTACTGAGACAACACAGACGGTTAGCAAAAGGTGGGGTATATATTTAGTTGCCCTTATATGTATATCATGATCAGGAAAAAAAATTTGTCACAAAATGGGTGGGTTCAAAACCTCTAATTAACAGTGCCATAGTAAAATTTTCTGCCTTCATTTTGGAAAACATTACATGTTGCCATAGTGCACCAGCCACGTTGTTAACAGATAGAGTTTCAATCTTTTTAAGTGATTTTACTTAAAAGTTATTAAATTCAACGGGTGTACATTCCACATTTTTACAGTCTACCATTCCACCTGTAATGGTTTAATAGGAAGAGTTTATCAAACTGTTATCAACATATTAGGTATTCCACATATACTGATCAGCTAGTTTGAACAAGGCCTTTCCCTACGTAACGTTTGCTTATAATACAAATAGGCTTGAATGTACTCAAACCAGGCTGCTCTATCAATGTATGAGATACTTCCTATACCGGAAGAAGTGCAGTTAAATGTTATGTCAGATAATCTCTTTGTTAATCAAACACAACAACAAATTAAACAAGCACGTGCAATAGCACGAGATAATATTCAGTCAAGTACACTTCACGCAGGTCAACTGATGAAGCTTTTCAACCTGTTAGGGAAAACATTATGACCACTAAATTAGTGCACATTTTTTGGAACCAAATAACACAGAGAAAAGATGTTCTCCACTAAATTATTTTATTCGTCAAGGAAGAGGTCTTAATTCTAAAACGCAGATGGTTCACGTATCTAGGCTGTATTCCTACCAAGCACCACATAAAATATTTTAAATTTATACATTATTTGTTGAGATGAACAGTTGTGTCATTTTGCAAGTGGTATTAATGCTTGAGTATGTTTATAAATATTCATATAGACCACATGTACATAAAACTAGTAAAATCAAATCATTTATAAAATTAGAAAACCATTCTGTATGAATAAGCCCGCTACAAAACAATTAGGAACACTAGTAAATAAACTAACAAATACAAATATAATTTTTTCTCTGTGACTGTTCAGTACAGTATGGCATAATGTTAATCCATCACTGGGAATCATTTTGTCATGCTTTTATATGTTTACATATGGAGAATGTTTTACTGTTGGAAGCTGGAGATATGGCTAGCGAGTTATGCTGGGAGAGGAGGGCTTCATCTGCCAAGTAAAACAATACACACTGCATGTGTAATTATACTTTCAAATACTTACGGCGGTCCGTTTTCAATGTATTAACGAAATCAGAAAAGTGAACAGTTTTTAAATTGCATGTTTTAATTAAGTGTTAGTTGTGTAGTATTATATATAATGACATACTAATTATATATACAAATAATGGATGCACCACAACAGCGAAGGAAAGAAATAATTATATATAGGAATAAGCGCCAAAATTAAAGGACAATATTATCTGAAAGTATTACGCCGCTTTAGGGAACAGAATCTTACTATAGGATGTATATATATAATAGCACAATATTAGGTATAATTATTTCTGCTTCCTTAGTTCTTGTCAATTTAGTTACGTTTTTCCAAGAGTACGTGCATTTAATATATATATATATATATACATATATATACACACACATATATATAGTGTGTGTGTGTGTGCTATGAAAGTAAAAGTAGATAAACAGGAGAAATATACTTTGTTTGCTATGTGACAACATTTTAAATATCGTATTATATATGCAAAGGCTAACGTTTTTATTTGTTTACTAAGGCAAAGGATTTGTCATCAATTTGTTTTTCGCAAACGTGAATACATAATTTCTAATATTTGCCAAACTGTATTTTCCTTTTCTGAAGTCACAATAAAAGAAATGTTATAGCAACCATTTATATACTCTACCGGCATAAACTTGTTGTTCGCTAGATAGCAGAGTGGCCTCATATGTCCTTGAGATTGTTTACAGTAAAATAACAAGTTATTGTTTAAAGGCGACCTTTGACATTTTACAGGCTCAAACTGCTTTCCTTAGTAGTTCAGTGACATTCTTTTGGTTTGCAAGGAGTTAAATAAATCGTTTTAATAGTTTCCCAAAGAGGTACATATTTTTTAATTTCTTATATTTACCACCATATACTTCCGATACTTGTTTGTAAATTTGAAATTATTTTAAACTAATAATTTATCTTCAGTAAATGCATCCAACAAATATTTTCAAAGTTAAAATATATCTAAAAATGATTTGTGTTAACAGTTGGAAAAAAAAAATGTTATAGATTTCAAAGTTATTATTTTTTTTATAAAATTAAAGAGAAAACAATTTTGTTTACAATGTAAAATTTATTTTTAAATATTGTTACTATTTTTACCAATTATTTTTATTGGTAAATGTATAATTGTTTTGTTTAAATTTTTTCTCAAAAGGGAATATTTGCTAACATGTAACTCATATGTTTCTCTGTACGTATTTCTGATTTCCATTGTCATGTACATTTAGCTTCTATTCCTACCAACAAGAATTCACGCTTTCACCGCCTGAGTTATGAAACACAACTTTTTTATTAAACAGCGTAATTTTCCTTAATAACTGGTAGACACAGGTAATCAATGCACCTTTTTGTCACCACATCACAAGTAAAAATATTATTTGCAAATTTTATGCTTTCAACCCTATCATCACCATCTTTAATCAACAGTGAAAATATTTTTTCAACCTAACAACTAATTTTGTAAAAGTTAAAACATTTTCCTTATCAGCAATATGTGCACATATTTTAGTTCCAATTTTAGTCACCATTGAAATTTTTCCAGTGTCAAACTTTACCCAGCTACCCTGTTAATTTTGTTTGTTTACAAAATATAATTAAATCTTAATTTATTAAGATTTAATTAAGAGTAACACATTCTTTTGGAAAAAGTTCTTCTTTTTTTTTGCAGATTTAAATTTCAAAATAATTTATATTTAAAAATTAATATATTTTGTTTATGTAAACTCAAATCAAATTTATAAAATTATTTTGTTTGTAACCTAACAACTTTCTGAAATTGCTTATTACCTTATCTTACAAAAATTAAAAGCATATTTCCCACCACCATTTTGTTTACATATGAATGTAATTTTCTTTTGTAAAAAGGACACTTTTGGCATAGAATTTAAATAATCTAAAGCTATGTTTGAGACTACACATTTATTTAACACAATAAAAATGAAACTGAATAAATAAATATTTACAGTTTACTAAAGTCTCCGTGCTTTTTAAGTTATAAATTTCCGAAAGTGTCTACATGTCCACCACACTTCTCTCCATGTTTCTTTTCTTGTTTTTTATTAGAATAATCTTCCATACGAGAGTCCCACAATGCAGGTTTACTTTGAATTAGGAAAATTTATGGGCTAGCTTCAAAGTCTGCTTGCGCAATTGTCCCTGACATTTGAACGTTTGAAATACCTCACTTGGGTGAAGTTATTTGTTAGTTGTGCGTCGTTACAATTAGTGGTACTTTTGTTGCTATTACAATGAGTTGCGCCGCAGTTGCAAGTAGCTAGTTGATCGTGTGAATTGATCCATATAACCTTAGGATCTGTCTGTTGTCCATAGTGGTGTGGCGTTGAGTGCTGTTGCATGTTGTTGATAGTCTGAAAGCGGCCTTAGATAACATATACTACTGCAACTGTTTCAGTAACGCAGCACGCTTTCCTCTTTCCTTTCACCACTTTTCAACTCGTGCAGGTGAACAAAATCAGTTGATTTTCCAATTACACGATCAATTCATTCCTATACTTCATCTCCTTGAAATTATTTCTTTTGTAGACTTGAGACGATGAATGCTGTGGGAGAAGTACGTGCAGTACCTGGGGAAAGAAGAGGCTGTAAAGTAAGCTTTGTTCATAATTTCCGACTAGCCATTTTGCTGTCTGGATCTGGTGTAAGTTAACTTTGT
This sequence comes from Metallyticus violacea, assembly GCA_030762175.1. NCBI lineage: Eukaryota > Metazoa > Arthropoda > Insecta > Mantodea > Metallyticidae > Metallyticus > Metallyticus violacea. Next base: position 204,384,651 of record CM060846.1, read on the forward strand.
GATAACCCTACAAGGTGGAAGAGAACATTTGATTTGCTATACTTTTTACTTATAATAGAACAGTAAAAAGACAAATAGCTTCAGTATATTCTTTCAGTGTCAGCATACACATCGACCAATACCTGCTGCATTTCACGGCTGATACTTTGGAGCTCAGTGGACACATTTTCCATTATATAAATTCATCACACGAACATGACCAAGGCAGCTGAGGAAATATTACAAGGTACAAATATTGAGTTAACCGATATTCCTATGATACTGTTTTCTTTACACGTTACATTTCAAAGTGGTGTGATCATAAGCTAGGTGAATTCTGTAATTATTTACAAAAGCTAATAACCTTACTTTACAAACACTTTTATTGACGTCGTTTTAATATACTCGCTGTTATTCAACACATGGTGTGTTTCTCGGGAGATGGAGTAATAAGGGTTTCGTGATCGGTGTTGATGCTTTGTTTTCTAATTGGAGTTGGGTTTAATAATGATGATGACCAAAATTATTTTCTGAAAGGTGATTGGTGATAGCACTTTTTATTTCTAATTTTCCTATCTCTTTTCTCCATTTGCGAGTTAACGATGAGCTCCTGTGAAGCTTAGATGTGCGTAATTATGCTATGTGAGAGTTGTGGTACTTAGAAAGCATAAAGTAATGTAGTGACGATTTATTACTGGATCTTTTCATGGTTTTGTTGCCAGTTTCAAGGCAGCTCGCGCATATTCTGTCAAAGTGATATCTCCTTGCAAAGCTGATGTAATGTCTGTATAGATTTGCTGCACAACTTACACAGATTTTCTCGTCATTCAAGAGGATTTGGCATATAAAATCGGGTTTTTCTATACCCCAATATTTGTTATTTTACGTTGAAGCATGATTACGTAAATGGAACCATGCTTCCTCATAAAAGAATATTGAGGGTAAATCAATTACTCTTATCAATGACATTTCGTAACATCTGTTATAGAAATTTACCCAAATATCAGGATTATCTCCCTGCAATTCGTAAACAACAGTGAACTTTTATACTTTCACGTTTAAATTCATTTAATTTCGCAAGATGATCTGATACGTGTGAATGAAAAGTTTATAAAAATATATCAGAAATATCCGGATATACCAGGACAATATCAAATATTTCCTAGCATAAGGTAAGTTCTTATGTTCATTGTAACTGTAGTTTTAACTGCAAGAACTTTAATCAATTGTAGCAATATTATATCCGCTTCGCCAGGAGTTACCACTCCGACTGCCGAACTTCCACCTGCCATGAAACAGGTAACAAAACGAATAAAGATCCAGTACATCTTGATGTAATTAATGATCTATGGATTGTACAATTTTCTGAAATTAGTTCTGAATAAGCAAACCCCACCTCTTCGTTATGGGATGTGTTATTGAAAATACGCAAAGAAGAAGAAGGATGTTGAGTGCGCGTTTTATGTATCTGCTCGTTCTGGACATTTCATTAAGAGGGCAAAAATAACTTTGATGCAAGTTTTTTGTTTTGTTGACACAAATTAGTTTTTTTTCTATTACCATCTCGCCAGGAACATTTGTGGAAACATTTGCGAATTATATCAACAATGGTTGTGGGCTGTAATGGAGGTTACCGCCGGTCATGTGTGCGGCGATGACAATGTGCAAATTGATAAGACAATCATGTTATTGGATGAAATAAACGAATTTAGATCGTCGTTATACCCTCATGAATACTGAGATAATTTATATGTCATGTTTTGTACTATATTTAATACGAGCGTCAGGTTAGGTTAGTTCTGGATTAACTCTCTCTTGCTTTATATAGGCAGTATTCAAAAGCCGAAGTATTAATTCCATTTTAAAACAAATAAACGTTTTAATTTCGAGAAATATTTTCTCCGATTTCCATGATGTAGCTCTTCTAAATAATTATCTCGAATTCTTTCGGCAGCAAATCTTCAACAAAACTTGTTCAGGGAGGATTATTTTAAACTGGCGCATATCATCATTTGTATTTATGGGAACGTTTCTCATATTTTATTTTCATTTAATTTGTGTACGGACGCTCTTTAACATCAGTGGTCATCAGCGTCCCATTCAAATCAGGGCGTGAAACGGCCGACAACTTTTGCTCAGAGGCCCCTTCTTTTGACTTGAGGTTCTTTATCGTGCCGTAAATGTACGACGCGGGACCCACGGCTTTACTTCCCTTCCGAAGGAAGCCATACTTGAGATTTTTACGCCCGAAAAAATCCATCGGTCCTGGTCGAAATAGATTTCGGGATCTTGGGTTTAGAAGACAACTATGGTTACCACTACACCACCAGGGCCGACTAGAATGTGAAAGTCCATAACGATTGCTCGCAAATGTCATTTCGACAGCTGTTACTAATATTAAGAACACTCTCAGATGAACTAGCAGTACCATATTACCGACAGTAAGCGGAAGAACTTTGTTTTATCTGACTTTTTACGTTAGTTGTGCAGAATGTCTTTTTGTAGCCCATAGGGCTTATCCCAAACTATAGCAACTGCCAGGCCTGTAATGAGTGTTAGACTAGAAAACAAGCATTTGGGAGAGCAATTATTTGGGAGAGCAATTTATGGTGAACAGTGCATGAGTTGTACTAGTTCTTATGAATGGTTCAACCGTTTCAGCGATGTTCGTCCGTCAACAGATTATGATTCACAATTGGGATACCCGACAACATCATGTATGGCGCAAGTTCATGAAAAAGTGTCTTTATAATCTTCGTTTTATAGCTCAGAAAATAACAGATAAATGCAATATATCCATAGGGTCATTGCAGGAAACTTAAATGATAAAATTAGAAATTCATCGGGTTACTCGAAATTTGTTCCACGGATTCTGATACTTAATCATAGAGAGAATCACTTTGCCATTTTTAATCAGGCTTTTAACTGGTTACTAAGAACGAAAACTTTGTGAAAATGATAATAACCGGCGATAATACGTGGGTATATGGATACAATGTTGAAACGAAAATGCAACCTTTGCATTAGATCGGAAAAGAATTCGCCGGGAGCAAAAAAGGCTCGACAAGTCTTCTTGTGAAAGAAGAAAACCTTCTTAACAGCTTTCTTCGACACTAAGCGTTTCGTGCATCATAAATTCTTACTTGAGGAACGGCAAGTGAACCTTCAGTACTATCTTGAAGTTATGAAAAAACTGAGAGAAAGTATTAGAGGGAAAATACCGGAGTTGTGGAGAAACAACTCCTGGTTCCTTCACGAGGACAACACGCCTGTTCACACCTCGCTGCTGATTTGTGACATTTTAGCCAAAACAAACACAACTATCCGTACTCAGCCTGCTTTTCATCTGACCTTTGTCCAGTAGGTTGTATCTCAAACTAAAGCTGCTAGCTCACCAATTTCATACCACTGAAGACATTAAAGAAAAATTATAGGAAGATTTTAGCGCGATCCCGCTAAATACCTACCAGGACTATTTCCAGAAGTGGCAGCGGCATTGAAAGAAGTGTACCACTGCTGAATAATAGGCATTAAAGAATATAAGCCTCACTGAGTTTCAGATATGATACAAACTTTTATATTTTATAAAGGTTCGAATCGTTTCGAAAACATCTAATAGTTTCATAATCGCGGAAATACCATTTAGATATCTTGAGTATTTGCAATGCATAGCCCACACAACATCTTCAAAGTCGGGTTCAAACCTAATTCGCAAATTAGGTAGGGCGACCAGGAGGATGTTTCAAATCATTCCTTCCCGATTTCAGTAAGTTATTCATGACAAGAGCTGCCTCATGAGATGTTGAATTATGATGCAAGATAACGGCATTGTCCAGTAGTTCTGAACGTTTCTTCCGAACTGCACGATGCAACTGGTATTATAGAAACCTCTTGTAATATGGACATTCACAGTGCAGTCCTCAAGAAGAAGTTGACAAACAAGGACACTTCATTTGTCTGGCGCCATAATGAGAGAACCTTTGTAGGAGAGTATTCTGTTCAACTTTATGCATACGTAATGAAGAAAATTTCCGCAATTCATTTGACGACACTTGAATTCGGTTCGTACGCTTCACCCTTGTTTCATCCACTGCAGTGATGATGGCGATACGACTCATTACGATTCCACCTCTGTTTTTCAGTTAAAGGTGGCGATTGCTGCCATCTAGCGATAGCATTCACAAATATAATAGTAAATCCTTCCAATTTTATGTATTATATCTCCCACTTTAAAGCATTTCCGGAAGAAACAAAATAGTGACCTCCTCTCTCTCTCTCTCTCTCTCTCTCTCTCTCTCTCTCAGAATTTCTCGAGAAGAAACTGCTCATAATACACAGAGAATGATTCAGCACGCAGCAAAATGAATCGAATCCAGTCCAGTCGTCAATGTAATCCCCTGATTTGATGTATTAAAAAGCTAATGATGATTGATATTAGGTCATAGTGAGCATAAACTGAATCCGTTCTACTAATGGCTCAAGGGAGCTTAAACAGTTGTTGTGACGCTATAACATACAAACAGATTTTATTTAACTATAGCGGAAACATTGTGTAACAAAATGTATCCCATGATACTATACGATTTTGTTTGGCTTTAGGGATTTTTACATCATTGAAATCTATAAAGCGTGCAAAAGCTGAAACTTGTTCGCCATGTGGCTTACCGGAGCTTGGGGAGTATTGTGGCAGTATATCATGCAGGCATTACCTATTGTATCAAGCCTCAAATCGCTGCATATAGTGCATCCCATTATGTTATTTTTCTCTTTTTGGATCAGTGAATCAGCGTACTGACATGAAAAATATAAACATTTGCTAATGAGTGTTTTACTTTATTTATTCAGCGTAGAAAACAAATTACTAGTGTAAATAAGTATATTTAATAGGGGTTTCCCTGCTTATAAAATCATACCTTTACTATAAAATGTTTTCTTTATTAGTTGAACATGTGTGATATCTACAACAAAAGCTATGTAAAATAGATATAAGCAAAAAAGTAGCTGCTGATGCTGTAGTAAGATTAAGTAGAATGAAACAAACAAATAACAGTAATCATAATAATTAATCTTAGCAAAGATTAAATTAAATTCAATAAATATTTTAATTGTGAAATACATATTTGTTTTCACGGAGGAAACTGGTGATAACATATTTAATTATTTTATAATAATTATTAAAGTCACCAATATGAGCCAATTTTAAATTGTATGCTATTCAACAAATACACGAGTACAAGCTGTAGAAAAACATCATAGGGTATTGAATCTAACTTATTGCACAGTTATGTTTGGCCTGGGTACGTAGTTAAACACAAGCGGCGCGAAGTCAAGGTCGCATCAGTCATCGGCTGCAACGGTGGACATTAGAAACAAAATTTTGCGAACCTCTTGCAGATTTCGGGAACCTTAAGGGGATTGGCAACCCACAGTTTGGAAAATACTGCTCTACAGTATAGAATTATTCCGGTACATTTTATTTCCCCCCTGTTCTAGTGGTTAGCTTCAATACAATACTGGGGAAGTTGAAATGATTTACAATAGTAATTTTTGTACCTAATTGATTATGCAAATGATTCAATGTACAGGGGATGTCTCAGTACACTCCCCACCAATAACAATGCAACATTGCCATCTTACGGTAACTTCATTATAGCGTCTCGGAAACATTATTTTGGAGTACTTTGCCACCACTCGTAGACAGCTGCCTGAATTTCCTCGTTGTTGCCAAAAGTTTTACCTTCATGTTTTCGAATAAGGCACAATTAGATGGAGCGAGATCCGGTGAATATGGTGGGTGTGGCAAAACAATTTAATCCCAGCAAAGCTAACTTTGCGGTCGCAGTGTATGGTGCCGCGCATTTTCATGCTGAAGGAACGCCCCTGTCCACCACTTACCTTTCGCCGTTGCTGAATCCTGCATCTAAGTCGTGCAAGAATCTAGCAGTACAACTCGCTGTTTATAGTCGTTCCTTGAGGAGGCCAGTTCATTAGCAGTATGCTTAAGTGTTCCAAAAGATGGAGTTCATCTGCTTGTCCGCAGATGGAGCAACACGAAATTTCTTGGGCCGAGGACTCCCTGGGGTTTCCGTTGCATGGATTGGACTTTCTTCTCTGGTATGTGGTAGTGATATAATGACTTGTCACCAGTCACCAACTTCTTCAAAAAATCCGTATCTTCACTATGCACATTCAGTAGCCAACGACAGGCAACTCTTTTGTACTTCTGTACCTATTTCCATCCTATGTAATTCAACACACTTTTTTCATATTGAAATTGTCGTGAATAATAGTATGCAAAGTTGCATAGCCGAGGCTTGTCTGACATTCCAGTTCATAAATAGTTATGTGCCTATCAGCCATAATGAATGAAGACTCAACCTCAATGCTCCTGGTAGACAACAATGTTGAAGGTCGACCAGTTCTCACATTCTTGCGTGTAGATTTCCAGCCGTTGGCGAACCCATTGAGGCATTAGTAAACGATCTTCTGTGCAAGAGCTTCTTGACCACATGCCGCAGTTAAACGCCTATGAATTTCTGCTGTTTTGACGCCTTCCTTCCACAAAACCATGCTAATCTTGGGCCCGTATCAAATGCCTATCTTCAATGGTCACCAGGGATAAACTCAACTGTGAGATCGCATGTCCCTGAAGTCTATCTTCTCCCACGGTAGTCGCCTCCCTTCATTTCCTCGTCTTTCACTACTTTCCAGCGCACGATCACTGTTCTTTCCCTTCGCACCCTACTTAAAACCGTCGTCTAGCGTCTGAATGCCATATTAGTATCAGTCCATCGCCCTAGGAATGGACGTGCCGATATATTGCGTGGCATTCCTAAAACACAGCTACTGTAAATACTTTCCAAACGCCCCTCGTACATTACAGGAAATCTTATTTACTAGCATGCTTAAATAGTAACAGTGACGCACCAATAGCCTCTAATAGCATAAATAATTGCGTTATCCTGATCTGTTAGTCGCAATTTGAGTTATAACAACACAAATACAGAAATAATGCTCTCTCTCATTACAGTAAACTGCGACTGACTGCCCACGTGAACCCATCACCATGGGAACTGTCTGTAATTATTACAAAAGACTGGCTTGACGTATGCTGAGCTTAGTTGCTAAGCGCAAGCCATAAATCGACATCAAAACAGTCCGAAATTTTGACATAGCTCAAGAGACAATTGTACTGGAAACATATTTTGAGTTTTATGATAAAACTTTGTTTTAAAAATTGACTTTAATACTTACTTTGGTAATGCAAATATATATATATATATAAAAATAAAAAGGTTAAGAATATGTAGATTTGCTGGTTGTTGTTGATTTGTTTTATTTAAGGACACTCTTTAACATCTCTGGTCATCAGCGTCCCATTCAATCCAGGGCGTGAAACGGCCAGTAAATTTTACTCAGAGGCATCTTCTTTCAGGCTTGAGGTTCTTTTTCGTGCCGCGAATCTACGACACGGGACCCACGGCTTTACTTTCCTTCCGAAGGAGGCCATAATTAGGAGTCTCTACTAACGTTTCATTGTAAACATAGCTAAATCGTACACCACAAACTATTTGATATGTGGTGTTGCCAGCTTCAAAAATTTTTATTTCAGGGCAACGTACCTACTCAGCAGTCAAGTTGAGCTAATGATAAGGAAAAAGCGTAAAGAGCAAGCATTCCAGACACTGTATAAGCTTAGCAAAAATGAAAATAACGACAAAGATAATCATCCCTAAAATATCTGAACCTTGAAGCAGTAGTATGTAGCTGTATCTTTATTGTTATAAAATTCTATATAAACATTACAACCATATGTCATGCATGGGTAGTAGACCATACATGCTTAAGTATGATACACAATTAAAAAGAGAAACAAGTAATATAAAAATAACAATAATAATAAACAAAAAACAGGAAGAACGATATTTACAAACATAAAAATAGATGCATATCACATGATATATTATTACTCTAGTTTTTGCGTTCTAACTAAAAAAATAAATTGCTTCTAGCTTGGCGCATTTTGGCTAGGAAAGTGCCCATGTTCAACCAATTAGTGTGGTCCGTAAACAGCTCCTCTATTTGCCTTAAGAAGGTTTCAAGAAACATCGTTTTTCTCAGGTGTGTACATTCTGCTAGAATATGTACCCATTCCTCACCCCCTCCACATATTGTGCAGCTTCTCCTACCAGAACTGCACGTTATTTATTATTTAATTTATTTACTTTATTTAGCCTCCCAACTTCCTAGTCTAGAGCAGGCCATTCCTGACCTCGCCTATCTTTCTAGAACGAGCATATATTCCTCTTTACCCCAGATTAGTTTTAATTTCATTCGACAGGCTCAAGAGACTTTCGTGTTACATTCTGTTTCGATTTCCTGCCTGTTGATACCCTAGCCTTGTTCTAACCTTCTTCCATACGCATTTATTTGCATCGCCTAGTTGTCATATTGAGCCCAGGGAAATTCCTTTGTGTCCTCTTTCCACCTCTATAGTCAAAACGCTGGTGCTATAATTTGCATCTGGTGTCTACAGCATTTATCGCGAAGTATGGACTGGTCTCCCTCCATTAGTCCAAGCCAGTATTTCACCGTCCTTGTTTTACTATTAACCGTATTTTCATGACAAACCCACCTCTCTCATGACCTTATAGTTTGACGTCCCATACTTGCCTCGTAAACCCAAATTTTCGGGTTCAATCCCGGAAAGGTCGATGCATTTTTCATACCTAAAAATCCTAAGTATGCCTTCCTTCGGAAGGGAATTAAAGCCGTGGGTCCCGCGTCGTAAATTTAGGGCACGGAAAAGAACCTCAATCTTGAGAAAAGTGGCCTCTGAGCAAAATTTACATGCCGTTTCAAGCCCTGAATTAAGCGAGACGCTGGCCTGAGATGTTAAAGAGCATCCGTAAATAAAACAAATAAAAATAGTGTGACGTTTCTTTGGAGAACCTGATAACCCTTTTCCAAAAATGTACTTGTATTTTATTTACATTTCACCTCTCCCCCATCCCCATATTTCATTTGCGTATTGCAGAATAGACTTAATTATAGCAATGTACATTCTCTCCAGTGTATCTGCTGGTATGTCTACAACGCGATCCACAACACGCGATAACTCATTGTAGTTGACCTCGAGCTTTATAATTTTTTTAATGGTGTTTAACGCCCGTTTTTACTACAGGCACCACAAGCGGGCTTTATAATTAATAACAGATACGTTTTTATTCCACATTTCCCACTCATATTAAAGGTTACTCCTAAATAACAACCATTTTTAACAATGTGTATTTTTCATCTCTGCCATACACGCAACCATTTTTAAAAGTAATTCATTTGGTTTTGTTAACATTTACTTCCATATCCCATTTCAGGCAATACTCTTCTAGGATGTGAATGCCTTTCTGCAAAGCATCTCTTGTTAGAGATAAAAGAATTAGATCGTCAGATACAAAAGTGCAGGAATGTATGTACCATCTACTTCAGAGCATTCATTTTCTCCACTAACAGGGCATCCGAGATATGATCTATAAATAGATTAAACAATAACGGAGATCGAATACATCCCTGACGAACTCCTCTACTGGCCGATCTACATTCCGGTATACTGTTTTGGTCTATCTTAACACCGGATTCCACGTCGCTGTAAATTTGCATCAGAGCTTTTATTATTTTGTTGGAGCCATCTTTCTGATATAGTTTTACCCATAGAACATTTCTCTGAACGCTGTCAAAGGCTATTTTAAAATCAACAAATACATTGTATAATTTACCCGTTTTTTTAAAGTTTATATCTATTAGCTCTTTAAAACGAATATATTATTCACCTTAGAAAACCCTTCCCTGAAACCTACTTGATACGCAGATATTTAATTGTATTCGTTAACCCATTCCCTTAGTCGATCATACAGAATCTTGCAGTATACTTTACCTGACACAGATAATAGTGTCATACCCCTGTAGTTCTCTGGCCCTCGTGGGTCACTCTTGCCTTTGAATATCGGCTGTATCATCCCCATTTTACCGCCACGGATGACCGAGGTCGTTAAGGTGCGGAATCGTAAGACGTAGGTCTGGGATTCAAATCCCACCAGGACCGCCCTCCATGACTGGGTTTTTTTTCCAGGTTTTCCTCAGTCCTCATTACTAGCAAATGCCGGGGAGGTACCCTAAACTTAGGCCTGGAACATTTCCTTCCTTAAAAAACCCTTTCCCAATACATCATTTTATTTCATGTATCACCAGTGTTCACCGCCTGTGGTGCCTCAGTAGTAAAAACAGGCGTTAAACACCATTAAAAAAAACTTAAAGGAATGGTACCTGAGAAGGAATATATTAGGTTTTCTTCCACTTTGTATATTGGCCTCATCCACAAGAACTTTATCATCTAGTACGTTCTCTGTTTCTCTGTTTCCCGCGACTGCAACCCTGCATATTGCATATTGGGTGTCAATATTTTCTTATACCCTCTGTCCATTTGAGAGCAATCTTCATTTCTGCTATGTTCCGCATATTCTTCAAAATTGTTCGCCAACTTTAATTCATGTAACCGCTCTTAGTGCGATTTTCGGGACTGTTATACTTGATGAGACTATTTACACATTCTGATAAATTAAAAATAACTAAGCTTTTCGGGACAAGGTCTGTATTATACAAATATTGTCAAGCAGAGTGACTCATGGGTAGCTCTTGGGACTCGCATTCGGGAGGTTCTTGGGGCCGTCTATCCTATCCTTCGGTTTTTATGGTTTTATCTGGTTGCTTAGGCGAGTGCTGAGATGGGTCTTTCCATGAATTTTCTGCTCTCACATTTCATATCATTGCATTCCGTTTACTTTGCTACAAGATTGAAAGTGCCAGGACAAGGTGGGTTGGTGCAATGTGACGGTGGCTTGCGCTTTGAAAGTGTTTCTGCACCGGCGTCGGAGTGTTCTATCTAGAAGCGTTAGATATCCTGTCTAGGTTTGCGCCACATGCCTGTAGGTCCTGGCCGCCCGGTGTCTCCTTCAACTCATTCTTTCCTCCCGGAGGTGCCCCCATTGGAGGCGTAGGCACAAATAGCCGGTCGAAGCAAAAGCCTGAAGTACTGAAGTATCCTTTTCCATGCAATCCAATTATAAAAGGATTACAATTACAGTTATTTGTTCTTGAAACACATTCGAATATGTTGCCTATAATCTGAAGTTATTTTATTCAGTTTTAACTTCCTTAAAATCAATTTTTAGCCGCATACATTGACATGTTGGTCTAAACCTCTGAAGGAGATAATTATTTTCTTGAAATCTATCCAGTGCTGTCCAGTTTTGTCTGTGTTTTTCTTTTGCTAATATAGTTCTTCTTTTGGTGTTTAATATATATATATATATATAAAATAAAAATAAAGTAACACTATTAACGAAGTAACAAATTAATAGTAATTATAATAGTAGAAAAGGATAAAACACTAAGAAAATGTCACAATTGAGATCGCTATATTTCGGACTCGTGGAGTCCTTCTATGGCAAGAAGACAAGTGACAGTGATAAAAGTAAATTTTGAGTATCGAAGGTAACGTTATGCATGGAAACCAATGAAACTAGAAATGAGAGTGGGGGGGGGGGTTAATACGTAAGATTTAAACCAAGTGGTATACGCGCTGTATGTAAATATATAGCTGCCATTTCTCTATCTCTAAGTAAACTTTCGGAGCATTGTGTGGTAACGCATCAATAAGTGTTAGATTAAAAGCATCATCAAAATCCTTACAGCGAGATAAGGCATGTTGGGCAACCGGCAAGGGAGACTTGGATTTAACAGAACGTCTATTATTGTTCATACGTAGCGAAACAACAGTAGAAGTTAAACCAATATAAAATGCTTTGCAAAGCTTACAAGATAACATGTATACGACGTTCTTGGAAGACCGAGTAGAAAATGAAGAAATGTTAAATTCTCTGGATAAATTGGGGCTGTGGAATGAATAGCAAGGCATAATTAGCGCACAGGTTTTACATTTAGGGCGTTGGCAAGGATATGAGCCAGCAAAGGGACATGGTAAAGCGATCTCAAGTGTGACTTTTTCTTAGTCCTTTATTCTTTTCTACTATTATAATTACTGTTAATTTGTTACATTGTTAATAGCGTTACTTTATTTTGATTTTTCTTTTATATTGTTTGCACCTCTGGTGTTGCTTATAACTTGGCTTATTAAGTTTAATTTGCTTTTGCGTGTTTTGCTTTTGACTTCTTCACTATTTATCCATTGTTCTTTTAATTTTATTTATCACTTTCTCTGTGATTTCTAATATTTTTATTGTTTAATACATCTTATACTATGACATTTATCCAAGGTAATGTTATGAAATTTGGGTTCAACAAATGTAAGTACCATTCTAAGCAATTAGCTAACTGTACAGGCCATGTTCGCTTTCTTTCTTATTGTGCTATTACTGGTGTTTGTCCTAACAGAATGTTAATTCAATTGCCATTGTCCACTATAGCTCCTAGCACTCATAGCCAATTACACTTATTTAGGCACCATATCTGCCAGCAATTTCTACGGGTGATCCTCAATAATTGTATATATTTGCAGCAATTTCATTGGTCTAAATTAACTAATTTTATTAAAATTATTTTGGCATGTTCTGCTTAATATATTACCTCTGTTAATAGTATCTTGATGAGTACGAATAAATTATTAGAATCTCTCAATCAGAAACATCTTCTTAAACTATCGCGGTTATATTTACAGTATTTAAGAGCAGGTATTCCTATTCAGTTTACCGCGTCTTCTTCTAAAACTTTTCCCCGCCGCTCGTAGCGTCAGCTCCTGACTTGGCTTCTTTTTCAATTTACCTCGTCCATCTAAATTTTACTCCGGTATTTCATACCAGCAGTCCAATAGCAAATGTACCCCTTGTACTTCTCCTGCTAGTAATATTGCGGTTGTTAATTTATCTTCTATTTCACTTTCTGATGCTCATACATTGCTTTTGCAAAAAGGATTATCTTTTGTCCCAACTCCCAAATTTAATCGTCTTAAATTTGTTGCCGATGGCGTTAAATTTTGCCGTAATTTAAGATGGCGTTGCTATTGGCATACTAAATCTTCTCAGGCTACTTCAAATGTTACTCCTTGCCTTCTCAAGTTTCGTCCTCCCTCCAAACTTGAACCTCCTTCTTTACCTTCTAGCCATCCTTTAGAAATGTTTATTAACCGATTTTTAACTTCGATTAGTGACTCCAAATTTCTAGATAAGATCACCCCGAAATATAACCTAACTTTGCGTGAGAAATCAGCATTTAAAAGGTTATCTAATAATCCTGATGTTATTATTCTTCCAGCTGATAAAGGGTCCTCAGTAGTACTACATGACATTTATTCTTACAATGCTGAAGCTTATCGACAGCTTAAGGATGTCACTTATTATGAACTATTGTCTTCCTACCCTACAGTCAAGTTTAATGAAGAAATAGCTTCAAGGACTTAGTTCCAAAGATATCACTCTACTTACTCATGTCCCTCGTAATCCCACCAAATATTTTCTCCTTAAAATTCATAAAAAGAACTGTCCAAGGCCACCCGATAGTAGCCAGCTACGATTCCCCCACTGAACGTATTTCCGCTCTAGTAGATTGTTAGTTACAGCTATTTGTTATGTCTAGGCCATCCTATATCAAAGATTCCTTCCATTTTTTTTGAGTTTACTAAAGAAAGTTGACCCTTTGGCACATTCTAATATATTTCTGGCCACTATCGATGTGACATCACTCTATACTAACATTCCCCATCATGAAGGATTAGCTGCTGTTAGACATTCCTTAGACTCTCGAGCACCTCCTCATACCCCATCCACAGATTTCGTTTGTCATCTTGCCTATCTAATCCTCACTCGCAAAGAGTTTAGTTTTGATAATAAATATTATCCACAAATTAAAGGTACTGCGATGGGCACCAGAATGGCACCGTCTTATGCCAATTTTTTATGGCTCGCTTAGAGGAGGAATTTCTTAAGCCAGAACCTTTGGCACCATTATTATGGCTGAGATATATTGATAATATATTCGTGCTTTGCACTCATGGCTCAGAATCTCTCGATCAGTTCCTAACTAATCTTAACTCCAAATTTTCAGTTAAGTTCACTTCTGTCTCTCCCAATGCTGCTACATTCCTAGACATTGGTATTTCTTAATGTAATGGCTCTTTTCTTACGTCTGTGGACATTAAGCCTACCAATTTACAATAGTATCTTCATTTTGATAACTGTCATCCCTTGCATATCAAAAGATATATTCCCTTTTCTCTTTCAATCCGTGGTCATCGTCTTTGTAACAACTTTTCATCTCTTAACAAGTATATTAAAAACCTAGCTCAAAAGTTCCAAGACCAAAATTATCCTTCCTCTCTTTTAAAATTCCGTATAATCCCAGCGCACAAAAATTTCCAATGCAAACCTAAAACTTCTAATAAGAACTTCATTAACCTTGTTACTACTTACGTACCTGGAATTGAAAGCATCAGACTTATTTTGAAAGAATGTTAATGCACGCATCTTTAAATACTTTTTCTAAATTTGTACTCCGCCTTACTTTTAGAACACACCCTAACCTTAAAAGAATATTTCACCGTAACCTATCTCCTCCGAATTTACCACGTCCCTTTGATGGCTCATATCCTTGCCAACGCCCTAAACGTAAAACCTGTGCGCTAATTATGCCTTGCCATTCATTCCACAGCCCTAATTTATCCAGAGAATTGAACATTTCTTCATTTTCTACTTGTTCTTCCAAGAACGTCGTATATATGTTACCTTGTAAGCTTTGCAAAGCATTTTATATTGGTTTAACTTCTACTGTTGTTTCGCTACGTATGAACAATCATAGACGTTCTGTTAAAACCAAGTCTCCCTTGCTGGTTGCCCAAGATTCCTTATCTCACTGTAAGGAGTCGATGATGCTTTTAATCTAACACTTATTGATGCGTTATCTACACAATGCTCTGAAAGTTTACTCAGAGATAGAGAAATGGCAGCTATATTTTTACATAAAGCGCGTATACCACCTGGTTTAAATCTTACGTATTAATCCCCCCCCCCCCACACTCTCGTTTCTAGTTTCATTTGTTTCCATGCATAACGTTACCTTCGATACTCAGAATTTACTTTTATCACCTTCACTTGTCTTCTTGCCATAGAAGGACTCCACGAGTTCGAAATATAGCGATCTTAAGTGTGACTTTCTGTTAGTGCTTTATCCTTTTCTACTATTATAATTACTGTTAATTTATATGTGTGTGTGTGTGTGTGTGTGTGTGTGTGTAAGATGGAACCTGTAGCAGTATACTAATTCATTACTCAGATAAATCATTCTGTATGACAGATTTCCTAGAAACACAAGGAAACAAATTGCTACATTACCAGAAGGAAACATTTCAGCGTAATACATGACTAGAAACATAAGCTACTGAGAGGTGTAGGCTATCAGGGCTGCCAGTGACTTCAAAACCGCAATAACTTGACTCTTAGAGCAACATTAAAAAAATTATATGGCAAATACCAAGTCAGCACCTTATAGGTAATAGCATTTTTTTGTTAATTACATGCAGAAGTGATCTGTGTTGTCCTATTTACGGGACAATTAAGACAAGGCACGTTAAAAGGTGTAATTAAACTTGACAGAGAGATATCTAATATCAGATATGCGAGCAAAGTGACAAGAAAACAAGAACTAAACATGTCATATCATTTGTAAGCGTTCGAAGAATCATGTAGTCTGTTATTGCACGAGAAATGGAATTAATTATTGTAACAAATATGCTATCTGGCATTCGCATTTTCAGAATAAGGAAATCTTCGGCAAAAATAGTCAACTTCTCCCACCGGCATTGATAGACCTGTAAGCTGGAAGCAGATTGCGCCTCAGTCATGAAGTTAGATGCATTCTGCACAGTTGATTCAGGTACGGAATAATAATTGTAAGAAGAATATAACGTTTCATTGTTACTGTCACAGTTAAAGTGAGCGTTCTTTCTTCCATTCATCCAGTCTTCAATGCATTGTTACAATTCAGATATAATATCAGTTTATACCTTTTTAAATTGCTAAATATGATATTAATATTTATTTTATTACCAAATTATAAGTATCACAATAACTAATTGCATTAACATACTTATTTTATGTCTAAGTAAAGTTAATCTATAAAAATGGATAATAATTAAACTACACTTGAGACGTTCGACACAGATTAATTGCGGAGAGTGATCCGGTTTCTGTGGTAAAAGGGACAGAAATCATCGTGAGTTGTGTAGTGCAGGGTGACATGAACATGATATTCACAAATTTCTGGTAAATGGTGTGCAAAGTTCAACGCAAAACGTGTAAATGTCTTCCATAAACCCCATTCTGGACACTTCGTACATCCCACACATAGAGCATTGTTAACTTTGTGGAGTCATTGATTCAGGAGGACCGGCGGTCAACAATCTGCGGAGGGTGTTTCATATGACAATGCATACATAATCATCCATGAAGATCTTGGGTATTGGAAAGTGTTAGCGAAATGGTTCCCTAGACAGCTCACACCATAGCATACATAGAATGTATGGGATACAGTCTTCAGCATTTGTTCCGGGACCACAAGGCTGGAAATGCATTCATCGATCGAATTGTTACCGCGTACGAATTGTGGGTGGAGGAAAGCGACAAGTTTGGTATGGAAACCCACTAACCTGCCCCCATCCAAAAAATTCAGGGTGCTACATAATGTGCGACACTGGATCATCTAAGAACTATTTTGCACCGTGAATGTCCAACCAAACCTCTGGATGAGGTTATCATTCTCCATGACAACACTCGCCCCATGTGGCAGCATCAGTGATGCAAAAAGTAAATTTCTGGCATTGGAAATTCTGAAGTATCTAGCTTACAGTCCAAACCCAATCCCTCTAGACTTTCATCTGTTCATCCCGCTGAAGGAACACCTTATCTGTAAACACTGGCGGGGAAGTTGACAGCCTTTTTAAAGCATATTTTTTTTCTAAAAATTATCTTTTAACTATCACATCTACATCTATATACAGGGCGCCAAAAAAATGTGATCAAAGAATTTAAGAGTGGAAAAGGGACTCGATACTATGTATCTTGAGAGTGAGGACTAATGGTATCATACTATTGAAGGCATCAATACGGATAAACTTCATAGCCATGTTGCGAAGTTATATATGTTCATAACCAGTCAAATGTAAACCATACAAAGGCTGAACTTCAATCTAAACGAGGTTACGCATTATCACTTAGTGAGAGGTTTTCGTAAAAGCAAAAACGTACGGTGTTTTAAGAAATACAGTAGGTAAGTTTTCTGAAAGATTGTTGTACTTGAGCTTCAATTAATGTGATCCACGGAAATATTGTTCTGTATTTGGCACAATGAATTACTTATTTAAGTTAAGCTATTGTGTTCTAGTCTTCTTAACTACACATAAACACAGTTGCAACTTTGAAGATAACGCCTACAGAATCACAACGAAGCACCCGTGACCATTTGTTTCTATTTTTACTTATAAATTCTTGTACTTATTATTTCGTCCATACCAATAGTTCATTTGCTATATTTATGAGTCCATATTAAGTCCTGCATTTTTATTACTCCTGAGCTTTTTGTTCTTTTTACTCAGCATAGACCTATTTGTGAAATAATAAGTGTATATTACACTTTTGAAAAGGATGAAATTTCAGAATCTTAAGTGTTATGTTTAATACTTCCGGAGCTTTTCACTGCATCCGCCGTTGATCGCCAGTAAACCTCTCTTTGTATACCGAGTGAGGTAGATACGAACTTAATGTTTGTTGCTCGGCTCATTTCACTGTTGACATCCTATAAACGCTGACACACCTGGGGTGTTTGAACATGTCAGACAATCAATGATGCGCGTGGGCAACCATGCATTCAGTTGCAGGATAGGCGTTTCGAGCACCTCTTGTAGAGTGATGTATCATTGCTTTTGCACAGAGCTGCAGCTAAATTTCATTATTAATAAGTTCAGCAGAATAATGGAATACCTTTATCTCAGAAAACAAAACTAAATTAAGTAATGAAAGCGTGCACAAATTCGAATGCACTTATTATTATCAAGAAAAGAATTTTAAATCGTGTTAATGAAAAGCTAAGACATATATGAAAATAATTTTACTGAGAAAATACTGCTCAAAGTTTTGTTGATATGTGCATTGTAATTGAGCTAGGTTTAAATATGCATAAACATTTAGTTTTGGATATTTATGGGTTGTAATGGACAGTCATTTTCACTTTGGGAAAAATTTAAACATTTTTATTATAAATCATCAATTGCGTTTAGTTTAAAATTACGTAGTTTTGCGTAAATAGTTTTACAAAAAGATATAATGATTTTATTTTGGAGTTATGTGTGGAAAATAGACATGAAAATTACAGTTTTTAGATAAAACCGTGTTTTAATTTTTTCATATATATTTCATTGCATTGATTTACACTGAAAAAGTTGAGTTCAGGTTTAACAAAATAAACACAAATTAATTGCCAATGTTTTATCAAAGACTTTTATTCCTTTTCCAAATGTTAATCAAATGAAACATTTATCTTGAGTGTGATATTTTGAGCACATATCTATAGTAAGTTTTCACTAGGTGAAATCTTGCAGACTGCCTTCAGTTTAGGAGTTTGGACTTATTGTTTGCGCCCTCTTTTTTTCTTTTTTGTGCACTTGTTTGTTATCATGTTTTCCCATTGTAGGACATTTCATGGAAGACATTGTTGGGGGACAGCTTCTCTACCATTATTTCACACATTGCACTCCATGAAACCTTCTCTCCTTTCTCATTTAAGTAAATAAATGTTTGTTGACATTAAAATCACCCTAAGAGTGAATAGATAATGACTGCACATGATCGCCTGGCAAGGAGAGGAAGAAGCAGGGTGAAGAGATTAATGTATACAAAACGCCTTCCAGCAAAAAGAGTGATACCATCTTGAAACTATAACCAGAGCACTCTACGATAGGTATAGCAAAATTCTAATAATAAAAATATCATGCGATCGGGTGTTTATATCAACGTGACCATCTCAATTGGGCAACACAGCTAAGCAATTATATTATATGAAACAATGGACAAAAGGGTAATCCTGTCCTTGCAATAATAAGTTTGAAATTGGGATTTCGGCAAACATTAATTAATTAAAATCGTATTGTAAGTGTATAGTGTAAGCAATTGAAAATATTTATTTGTATATTTTTTATCAAGATATATAATTTTATGTGATACAGCATTTAAAATATAAGCTCAGCTTACCACATCCAAAGTTTCAAAAGCGCTTGCAAGTTACTTTTTCAGTGCAAAAAATATGTATTTACCTAAGAATCCGAGACCTATTAACCAATACGTGCATTTTAGTTGTTATGTCTTATAATGGTAAAATTACAAAGATTAAGAAACACAAATGAGCATAAGAAAATGAAAGAACATTATATTTTCAGTGGGAAAGATTTATTTGTGCTTTAATATTTTGTCATTAGTTGTTTTCTTTGGAGAGTAAGCGAACTTCGTTTTCGCACTGAATTTACAAGTCTCTCTGCCATATCTCTTGTCACTCCCCCGAAAGAATTTTCTCAGTTTGGTTTTGCTTTTCATTTGGCCATTTTCTTACTTGAGTTTTAAGTTCTAGTTACTCTCAGTGGTATTGAGTTCCAATACAAACTACTTCTAACGTGTACTATCCATCGTTGTAATGTCTGAGCATCAAAGTCATTCAAAGGTATTACCGTAGGTTCGGATCTTACGCGTACTTTTTGTTTCTTAGCATTTGGTCTTATGTTTATCTCCTCTTCATGCGATGGTACAGTAACTATCTTGTCAGTGTTACTAGTAGGTGGCGATAAGGGAGGTATGCCATGCCGTTGCGACAACAGCAAGGTCGGTCCCATATGTTGCAATGGAGAGGCGGGCTGTTGAGAGGGCTCGGGAGCGGGGAGAGTGTCTGCCTGCTGGTCAAGTTGAGTGGGGCTAGCAGAAGTTTCCTGAGGAGTAATAATATTTTTCTCAGAGAGCAGATTACAGATGAGAACACTCATTAATATTGGACGAGGTACTTAAGGGATCTTAGAGGTAGCTTTCTTGTAAGGACACGATCACGGAAACGAGTGGTTTCACCATACATGATGGTTGCCCTGGGTAACTAATGTAAACCTCGCGACCAGCAATCTTCAAATTAGATGGAATAGGTTTTTTCAAATTAATTTTAATAGAACGAACTCCATTTTGCACTCAATACTTATAACCGAGAGACCAATATTATTTTTCACTTTTAATTACAGAGGTTTACCTGTAAACCTTGGCGCATTTTATCATTTGATAATTCTGGGGGTAAATTAAACACACGGCATCACTAATCGTTACGAAGTCGCTGATCTGTCTTCAGTTACAAAGGGAATTGGGCCCTGATATACATTTAACAATTGTTCAAAAATCACTCTACTGCATAACTTGATAAATACTACATTTTTCTTACCAATAAATTGAAGTTTGTCCAATTGATCCTGGACTATACGCAGGGTAGTATCCAACCAGAAGTGTATATCTAATGGCGTAGGCCGAGGCTTACTTTTGTCGAAAGAAGCTTTCAAAGTGCTTACTCGTGTGATCTTGTTCACGATTACAATGTACTGGATAATTATTCAATTGTCCCCAAAAGGACTGTAAAGAAAAATGACAAGTAAGGAAAAAACTGACAGAAACCGAGTAGCACAAAACGAAACATAGTCAACTGGAATATACGTCTGTATTCCAGCCGCTCTGCAGCGGATTGTACTCTTCGCCTAGATCAGGTTATAATAGAATGTAAATAATATTATGAATTTTTAATAAATGCAGTTTTGAATGCACAAAATGTCATAATACAGTCTCACACAATATCGCCTTCTGAAATTATGAAATTCTTAAAGGAAAGTCAATCATTACTATTCCGAGTATATTATCCTCACCTATCCCCCTGAGCCTGACTTATCAACATTTAATTTTAAATATTCCGGACCTTCAGGTGTTTGCAAAGGAAAAGGAGAAATTTGCTAATATATGTACTTTGCATACCTTTATTCTTAATATTATGTGTATCATGTAGTTCCTATGCCAATAAGTGTAAATAAGACTACTACAAAGTTCATATTCATTCCTCCATCACGTGAATTCCTTTTGATGGACACTGAGAAACAGCATCATGCACGATTAAGGGTCGACGAAATAAACAAATGTAAGGAGTTAGTGAGACTAACCTTATATGTAAACAAACATTCCTCAACAAACTAACACATTTGCATGACGATTGTGAGCCTGAACTATTACAGCCTATCAGAGCGATACCGCAAAGTTATAACCAAAAAATTATTCACTTGAGAGAAGCAATATAGACAAAATTAGACAATTATGAATGGCTATTTATGATTCCAGAAAGGGAAACGTTGATAGCAGTATACCCTAGCCAAGAGGTACGTGATGTAGAAATTGAAGGTACCGGAAAAGCACATTTGGAGACTTTAGTAAAGGATATAGTAGCAAAGTTCTCATTGTTGCCAAAGCCTCCGTCATGATGAATAATTCAAATAAGAACATCATACATCTATTAGATTTAGAATTTGACATCTGCGAAACTCAGGAACGGTTAATAAATCTCGAGGAGTTGCAGTTTGACACTCCTCTTGAAAATATTATGCGACACTAATGATTTGAGGTACACGGGCCACAAAGTGGAAGCAGTAGAGAAACTCATTGACGATCAACAATGGAAATTGCTGCATTCTGCTAGAGCAAACACCATCTCTACAATCTTCTTATGTAGACATTGTTATTGCTGTACAGAAACTTACCAGCTTGTAACCTTAAACCCTAAGAATAAACCAAATAACAAACGTTAAATAAGACACCCGTAGATCCAAATAACATAATGATATTGTGTAGATCCAAATAAAATGATTTATTGTATCAAAATAAATTAATGATGTAATGAATCTAAATGAAATATTAATACAATGTATTCAATTAAAATAACGATATGATGTTTTCCAAATAAAACAATGATACATTTAATTCAAATAACATAACAATGTAATATATCCAGTAAAACGAATATGTAATGCATGAATATAACCATATGATGATTAATGTTTTCAGTAACAGAAAATGTATTCAATTATATATGACTCCAAGAAAATATATTCAATTAATGATATGACATTAATTATTTCATATTAAGATAATGTATTTAAATAATGATGTGACATTTAGAAAATGTATTGAATTAATAATATAATGTGTCCAGAATATGTATTCAAATATTGATATGGTATAGTATATTGATATGACGATTCAATCTATTTAAAAAATACTAGCACACGCAGATTCAAGCATATATGTTCCTGTACTTTGCAAAATGCACCGGAAATATTTCTTTTTATGCAGGAAAAAGAGCACCCTTGTGCCTTTTTCCATTTTTAGGGCGGATGTGTCCCGTACACCATATGCCACTAACATCACTGATTTCCAAGAAAGCAATCTTTCCTCTCACAAATTCCATGAAGGCAGTAGAGGACACCCTTGACCTCAATATTTTGTACATGTTTTCTATCCAATTTCCCTCAAAATCAGTCCATGTTCTCAAGTAACCCCTTGACCTCGCCTCAATTGGTAAACTTCCCTCTTTCAGACATGGTTATTATTCCAGGATATACTTTTTATCGCTACATAACACATATTTACGACTTTAAGTATTTTAGAAGGGACCAGAGACGGATTCTGACCTCCATGCTCTTTTTGTCAATCTCCCAAGAAGCAGAAATAAAAAAGGGAGTTGACAGATTAACTTTGGAAAGATGATTGGACTCCTCTCACACAGCTAGACATTAATGTCCAGATCCAACTTTAATTATAAGCGTCTGGCAAATGTAGGAACACACTCTTTAATATTTCAAATGTTTGCTTTGAGGCTAGCTCCCCCCCCCCTTCTCGAAGGAATATACAAGATCCCATAGAGGATACATCCGCCATGGAGTATGTAGAGAGTCTTGTTTTCAAACTCCTTTTTACTTTAATACTTTAAGCAACACATTTTGAATCCTCTTCTGGGTACTTATAAATTTCTCATTGAAGTTTTTCATTTGCCTTACTATTTGTTTTGTAATCTCTTTCATTATTATTCTGTAAACAAACCCTTATTAGAAAGGAGTTGACGTGTTTCAAAACTTAAGTGACCATCCTATCCTCGTAGCCTTCGGCTGCTCTCGGCCATCTAAACATTCCTTGGCTACAGCTCGGTCTACACCTGCGAAGTATTTAGCACCGTACTCTGTCGGCACTGGGGCACAACTATAAGTCGGGCAACTTTGTATCTATGATGTATGAAGTTAATAAAGAGAACATGGTGTTGAAAAACATTGCAGTCGCTTAAGATCGTTAGTGATAAATATATCCGGAGCTTATAGTTTATTATTACGAAAGGTAAAAACACATTATTCTGCTAGTCTACGAACTTTTTGAATAGCATTAGCGGCTTTCAACAAATCAATTTTCCTGTGCTGAAGCTATAGAAACTGTGCTATTTTGTTACAAAATTTTCCTTGATTTGGAACATTGTGATGACTAAACATTTCTCGTTTAGGCTTGGACTGCATTAGATTGGACTATTGGAATGGAGGAGGATACTCGACACTACACCCTCAGTGAATGAACGTGTTTAACGCCCTTTTGCTACAGAGGCACCACAGGCGATGGACACTGGTGATACATGAAATGAAATGATATATTGGGAAAGGAATTATTTTTAAGGAAGAAAACGTTCCTGGCCTAAGTTTAGGGTACCTCCCCGGCATTTGCCATTTATGAGGACTGAGGAAAACCTGGAAAAAACCTCAGTCATGGAGAACGGTCCTAGCGGGATTCGAACCCCAGAACTCCCGCTCACGAGTCCGCGATTTAACCACCTCGGCCACCCGTTGCGGTACACCCCCACCTCTGGGAGGAAGGGAAAAAGTGAGGGTAAAACCGGATGGTCAGCAGCTGTGATCGGTGACTGCGAGGACGTAGACGGGATTCCTAACAAGTTTCCAAATAGAACACCCCGACGCCGGTGGAGGACCCCCAAGCAATTTGAGCCTCTCAGAACGTCCGCTTTCATACCATATACAAGAAATATTTTCAAAGCGCAAGCTACTATCACACCGCGCTAGCCCATCTCACCCTGACCTTTCTACTCTTTAAAAGAACTAAAGGAATGAAATGATATGAAATGGCAGAGTGGGAAATGAGCGGTAAGTAAATATACATTCCATCTTTCGTCTAAACAAACAGGCAAAACAACGAAAAATGCAAGATTGGGATGGCGGACACCAAGAAATTTGAAACCAGGACTTCCAAAATGCGAGTCCCAATCATTACAAAAATGAAATAGTTTAACTTCCATAAGTACATATTTCAAGGAAAAGGAGGGTGATGCCGTTTATATTTGCATTTAATATCAATAGGAACGTCAGACGCACGTTCCCATCAATCATGTCTGGCAGGGTTCTTCTGCCTCGCCCTCGAATATATGCCTAGCTTGTTGCTTTCTCCCTGTTTTAATGCAATCTTGCAGTGCTATTTCGTTTTCCTCACCTCCCTCCGGTTTCAAGATTGCCAGTAATAAAAAGGAAAGAAATGGAATACTTTCGGGGAAACCTGGGGCACTGAAATTCCATGCTACCCTTCTTTTAATACAAATCCATATGTATAATATTAAATTCAGAGATCCATTTTTATAATATACTTCCAATCATGTGTACGAAAGTGAGGAACATATAACGGATATTGCGTGGAATTTAGCAAATTGAACATATTTTTCGATTTCAAAACTGATCACGTTTTAAACAACCGTATGTGAAAATTTTGTAATCTTGATACTGATATTTTATACCAGAATTTTGAAGAAAGATATTAAATTAAGAAAATAGGAAAGTATTGATTATGTAATAGGAAAAATAAATAAAAAAAAACGGCGAGGAAAAAAATGTAGGGCAGTCCGTTGCAGAAATATAATCCCTCTCTTCTATATTTGACCCTTGGATGCTTTGAAAGATCCCAAAGGATACCCCTGACTCCCACTTATTTAAAACAGAGAGTTTCAACACGTCAATACCTAAGGTTTAAGAAAAATGTGTAATTGATATGAAAGAAATAGTGCACTGAGAGATCCGGATCGAAATTCTTATTCCAAAGAAGAGACAACTACATATTTAACTTTTGATTAAATACATTATAAATTAAAACTTTTTTTTTGCAAATAATAACAATCACAAAAAACATATTTTGTTCTTATAAAAAGAATATTTATAAAACCACAGGGAGTATATTTAGAGCAATTTATTTACATGTATGCATTTATAATACACCGTTACCTTTTCTACAGATATCTCGTACTGTCTCATCCCTAGGATGCAGAGTGCAGGTCAAAAGAGAAAATTAGAAATAAATTAATTCTAAGCTTTTTACTACAATTTATTGTAATATTGCTGGTGTTGCATGGATGATAGATGGATGAAATGGGACGGAGGAGTGCCCCCCTGAGCTTTGCGAACCCCCAAGAATGTGCGCTTCTATTCCAGACTCCGGGCAGAAGTCTTTCAAAAGCCCAAGCCAACATCAATCAGCGCCAGCCCACCTCACCCTGGCACTTCGATCTTGTAACAGAAATGGGAGTGCGGAAAATTCCTAGAATGTAAATGTCCACCCCAGCATTCATTTAACTGACCAGGTTAAACCACGAAAAGACCCAAGGTCAGGAGATCGGTACAACGGGATTGAACCCTGGACCTCCCGAATTCGTGTCCCAAGCGTTAACGCCTGAGGTACCCCGCTCGGTTGTACTGCTGATGTTACCTCATTACTTTCAACTTCTGGGAGAACAAGTCCTCTTGCCTTTGGCAATGATTTCCCCACTGAACACAGTTCCCAACTCCAATAAGCTGTAATTCTTAGCTCACATGTCAGCTCAAACTCAAGCTCCTGGATTTTAACGACACGTGGCCTCTTATAACCAAAAATATATTCAATTTACACCATTATTACCATAGCGCAACCATGATACATCCTTGGGAACCTGTATTTTACGTCACTATTCATTTTTATGTCCAAGCTACTCTAAGAATTCATTAGATAAAACTGCTTCATTAGTAAAACACTGAACTAGCCTCGTGTTATAGAAAGTATTTTCAATTCTTGATGAAACGGTTAGAAATTTACCTACCCAGAGAAGAAGTACGATTTTATCGCAGGTTTCATTGTTAGCGTAATGTAATGTTACTAATTCCTGTTATATCTTCAAGATATTACCACCCTCCTACTAACAAAATTATAACCTCACCGAAAAAGAAAATAAAACTCATACGGATAAGAATGTACACAAAAAAGTTGCTAGATTCTACTTTCGATGAACATCGTAAGTATGCAAATGTTGTTTTAGTCGCCACGTTTTCCTCGTTAATAACCGAACAGCTCTTGAGCGTTATATTTTTTCTCTTTTACTCGCTTAGCCATTGATGTCATTCTGACCGCTGCTTTAGCTTTAGTTAATAGCAATCTACGACTTAACAGCAGATAAATACTTTGTGGAGCAGTGTGGAATGGAAGCTTATCTACAGCTTCGGGAAAGTTTTTAACAGTGTTATTGTTGAGCCTTTCTTTGATCTGCATTTAATTACCGAGGATACCGTGGCATGGATTAAGCCATGTAACACCATTTGCAAGACGAAACTACTAGGCCACAGCAGACTTTAAAGGACTTGTCCGATTATCCATTGTCAAGTCCATACATGTCGTTAGCAATATTCAGTGCAACGCGAAGAATTTATTTCAAGAGCAATATATATAAAACACCAGGGAATAAACTTATGTACAAACAGATTTTAAGGGATAATCATGTAACATATTTAATCTTACATGTAATTTAATTTCATTATCACTTGCATTATTAATAGTAAAATGTTAAAATTTTCAATATGAGTAAATTCTATGACATTACACAGTCACATTTGCGGTATATTTACTAAAAATCAGATTTTCTATTATTATTCCGACATACCATGTCTGAGTCTACTTATTAAAAAAAAAAAAAAAACCTACGCCGCTGTGGAGAGAGTAGATAAGCAAACTACTAACATATGGTCGAGTATATCGATCTCTATATCGATCGCTTCTTCTTTGAAAGCTAAAACTGATTATTGTCAGATTCAACTTTAATTTCCGCTTTTGGGAGGTTTAGCAAACATTTACCTGCCCTAGTTCAATCATCTCATCATATATGTAATTTACAAAATATCTTATCTAATGTAACTGTACCAAACTTAAAAAAAAGTCTATAACATGGTCTCCAATATGGAGAAATTAGAAGCGGGGCAGTCTTTACAGTGTTTCTATACCAGAGGCTCCTCCTCTAGGGGGGGGGGACTTCTGTATTACAGCTGATATTTATAATTGCGGAATTATCTGTAGGGACTTAGTTGGTATTAGCGGTGCAAACGAATGTCTCGATAAGCTTGTAGATTAATCCGGGTGGACGATTAGAATCGGTAGGAGACTGTTGTCAATAAGAGACATTATAAGTATGCACTATCCGAAATATCACCTCTCGACATGTGCGTTCCGGGAAAGCTTTATACCACAGATTGTTATTGCGTTACAAAACTGAGTGAAATATTTTAAAAGACCATTAGATAATTATACTGAAACAGAGTATTAATGGCCATACATTCATATTAATCAAATGTGAAGAAAACTTGTAATTTCAATGTCAAACAGCATTACATTTGAAGTAACAATGCTCTCATTTAGGAATTATTCACAGCGTTCGTAATCAGTCGCTTTATTAGTAGTCAGCTGTTGGGGAATAGCATGCTATTGAGATTTTGTGTGAATTCGTTAAGCAATTGTTTCACATAATTTTGAGCTAATTGGACGTAAAGAAATGAACATTATGCAAACCTTACATTAAGTATTTGGAATAAAAAATTAAAATTGATGCAACTGCGTAGGCTAACTCCAGGTATTAATTTGAGCCAAACTGTGGTGTCAAAACATAGGAAGTATACAATGCTTGCTGTAGAGATAAACCTTATTCTCCAGACTTCGGACTTTAATCAAAGAGTCATAATTAAGCTTGTTGCTATGAAAACCAGATGAATCAGATTTTGTATTTAAATAGATACTTCCTGTGATATTTTACTATTTTTCTCTGAATGTTTCTGTTGTATATGTTCAGTCACTTCCGTATGCGTGTTGATTCTAGTTATTGAGATTCTAGAATCTTGCAATATATATTCAACAGCAGCAGTAGCAGTAGTAAAGTTGTGTACATCGTGTTTATGCTGCTGAGAGCCGCACCTCCTCACCGTGGTTTTATATATAGACCATCTTTAGAAATAATTCTGTGAACACGAGTATCAAAGGAAAGCTGTAGACAACATCAAAGCCGACACTTTTGAGACCAATGTTGACTGTATTTATACTTAGTCTCACTGTAGGAAAATGGGTGCAAACATCATTTAACTACTTTGCATGGTTTCCTCAAGTAACTCTGGCTCTCAAATCCTACAGCTGTCCTTCCGAGATGATCCTATACCAAACGGAAACGCTTATCATAGATTTTGAATGAACAAGCTCGCTGGCATTTGTTGGCCATTGTGTGCAGGATCAGATTTTATGTTGAAAAACATGTCTACCGCCTATGTGTCGCTGGCTGGTAGACAGTTGTCCATCCTTTTATCGGTACACAATACTTTCACTGCGGAGTGAAATTCTTTGTTATGTAAAGTAAGAGGATATTGTATTTGTATAGTACAAGGAACATGGTGGAGATCTTAAGATGTAATTGAAGTGGTTCAAAGCTGCAATCTGCAGACAGTCATACACAAAAAGGAATGCTCTTATAGTTTTGTTACTTAAGAGGGGCTTGTAATAGGTACATTACAGTAAATAGTTTATTAGGACTGTTTAACTTGGAAACAAACATCATTCTATGTGTATTATGTTTTAATCTTTGTATATTATATCATTAGATTCATTTTTGCGCTGGGTGACAGAGCTGTAGATAACTTTCAAAATGTAGTCTCTAAGTAAAAACCTAGGAGCAGTAATAGAATTTATTTTGTTGGAAAAGGAAGCATTATCAACATACAGAGGTATTTAAGAAATGCTTATGGACAGATGGGGATGGATAGAATCACTATCAATCGCTTAACGAGCAGGCTGTCATCTGAAGAAGGTCGAGACAGTTTCACTGATGATCACGCTCTGCATGTGGCAGCAACAACAGCCGTACCTACAAAGATGGAGCTTGCCGACATTCTTGTTCGGGACGGTCGGCGAATGAGAACCAAATAACTCGCTGTCTAATAGCTCTGTCAGCAGTATCAAAACAATTTTGCACTAATTAGAGTATTCAAAGATTTGTACTAAAATATGTTCAGCGAAGTCTTGCTACCGATCGAAGGGAACCATCATCTGTTCAGAGTAGCTTGAACAAAGCTCAAGAAGAGGATTTCTTTCCCAACATTGTAACTTTTGCTCTTGAGAATATGGAGCGAACATACGAAATTTCTCATCGGAAAAAAGGTTCATTTCAATACACTCAACTACTAAATGATCAAATTTTCTTGGGAGCCTGAAATAATTTTCATATTATGATGTGGAATTTGAAGAAATCGTCCGTGTTTTCGTCCTCACAAAGATGTAAGCATCGTTCTTCTTCACTACAACACGAAGCCACACATGTCTACACATTCCAGAATACACCATTAAATGTGAAATCCTCTCTTACCCAACTTATCTTGTACTTTCTGATTTCTTTCCCTTTGGTGGTCTTAAAGATGCAATCCGCGGGGAGATTTTAATGATGACGAGGAAATAATTTTGCAGTACGAACATGGCTGCAAAATAGAAAAGAAAAAGTCAGTGTATTTGAAATGGAGATAAGGCAAACCCTGAAAATGGGGGGAGGGGAACTGGGTTGCATTGAGCGCTTGGGATAGAAAAGGAGTATGTTCTGGCAATTGAGTCCAAAATTTGAGCTATTTGTATTTTTCAATTGAGTGCCAAATGCTGCATGAACCAGAACTAAGAAGGATCTAAACAGCAATGCTTTATTCAGGTACATATATATATATATATATATATATATATAGATATAGAAATATATTGGAAATTATGTAATAAAATGCACACTCTAAATGAATACGCTTTAAAAGGATGTAGCCTGAAGCGGTATATCCAGTTTCATCCCTCGTAGTGATAGAGATGATCATTAGAAACGTTTATTGCAATTAATTTGGTCAATTATGTATGTTTTCTTTTATCAAAATAACTTGTGAATCACTGATATTAAGAAACTGTTTAACAAGTGCATATAATATGAAATTAATGAACTAATTTAACAAGTGTATATAATATGAAATACTTTACAATGTGTGTAGCATATAATGTTAAAACTGTAAAGGAAATTGTTTGTGTCCTTCTGAAATGTCACGTGCCTACCGCCAGCCTGGAGCCTCATGCAAAGTCTTCTTTTGCATATTGTATCGAAACCCTCATTGTGTGACTTTTAAAGGTACAGACTCATTGGAGCGAACAAAAGCTAGTGACTTGGGTAAATGTGAAAGCCGAAGCGGAAGCGCCCGGTTTTTTTTTAAACGGACCTTTTAAAAAGTTAAAATCCCACAATCCGATTAAGTCAAGGCTATTTTTAAGACAAATAAGGAAAAATATTAGGAAAAGTTTACTGATCGTTCAGAAGCCTCGCTTTATACAGATTTGAAGCTTCGGTGTTTAAATAATATAGCCAGTTGGAGAACAAGACAAATAAAATTGCTCCAGAAGCTTCGATCGAAGAAATTTTTAGCCAATAAGGAGACTAGGTTTAAGATAAAGCTACTTGAAGCTTATTACACTTAAATTCAAACAGGAGCATGCCTTCCAAACTGTTGGCTTTCAACATTTAGTATTAAGAGTTAATTTCGGGGCGCCCAAGTTAGTGAGCGTTTAGATTTTGCCGGAGAGACTTCAGTTAGTTGCCTTTCAGATTTTGCATCTGCAGTTTCTCACAAATTTTGCCATATCCTGGACGACAATTAATTTTTTTACATTTTATTCTGCAATACTTATATCTTGATAATTAAATACTACATCAGGATGTAATGTTCCAAATTAATTTTATTTGCTCCTGTTACATTTGTGAATACATTCAGTAGAATTTAAATTATAATTTACATTCTACAAATTTTAAAGCCTACAGTACTAATGCTATGACTAAACAAAGTTAAACCTTCAAAGAAATGAAAAAACTAAACTAATCCAGCACTAAAGTAATTTAAATCTACAATTGCTACTGGTACCCAGCAGCAATAATTACATTAACAATTAATTCATTTACAACTTTTATGCAATTAAATATCCAAAATATTCATGTAAGCTAATCCGCTAACGCTGTTCATTTCTGTTAACTTTTGGTATCCGCCTGCTCCCCACCGGAATTCCAGGCAACAGGACCTAACATCAATAAGGTAGCTGCCGGTCTTAAGCATCCGTTATGCTGGGCCATGGTGTGTTTACAGTGTAGATCCTTCTCCTCTCATTTCCCTTCTTCTTCTGATTTTCAACTTTTATCTGAATCTTATATTTTCCTCCTTTTGTTCTCGGTCCACCTCTTCTTCCCACAGCTGCTTCCTTTCTACCCGAAGACTACCAACTTTCTCATCTTCTGTTAGTTCAGTTCCCCTCTTCTGATTCAACTTAATGTTTTCTTCAACTTCTTGTTCTTGAACTGGCTCTACTTACACATATCTTTCTTACCTTTCTCTGATTCTCTGGGATCTTCTAAAGGAATATATGTTTTCTGATATTTGTATTTTCTTTCTTATTTGATTTTTGTTGCTTATATACTCTTCTGCTATTTTACTTAATATTTTATTTGTTAAATCGTTAACTGCCCTAAAATCAACTTGATCCCCCACGATGTTCCAAATGTATTTCCCTGCAAGTAGCCGTCTTTCCTCACCTATTATTGACTGGTATTTAGGACATTCGAATGAAACATGTTCTGGTTTGTCGATCAGCTACAAATTGTAAATGCATTGTTTTCTTTTAATTCAAATCTTTGTAAATATGAACCATGTGGACCATGTCCTGTTATGTAATATACTAAATCCTTACTGGGTTGGAAAAGATTGAATTGTAACCTTTCCTTTATGAAAGGGAAGATTTCATGCACGATTCTACCTTCTTTTATTTCATACGATTCTCGATGCCATATTTGTAATAAAGAATCTTTGATTTCTTTTTTGTTTCTGCGATTTCTTCCAATAGTGTTCATTATTTTTAATTATTTTGTTTTTAAGTCAATAAGAGACAGCTCTTAAACGGATTAAATAATCAATTGGCCATATACTCAAGGTTACTAACAGACCCATTGTGGGGGATGTGGAAAATGCCCTTGTACATCTTAATAGGGTTTTTCTTTGGGAGCTACTTAAAGTACGTAAAAAAATATCTCACCTGCCTTTTTCTCCCAGACTCATCCTCCATAGCTTAATATGGCAGCAAAAATGCTGTGATGATAGATTTTTATTCCGCCAGCTTTTATAAATATTTCTGTCCATTAACAATCTAAGCAATATTAGATGAAGGAAGTAAAAAGAAATAATAATATTATGTAAAAATAATCCAAGTGCGCATAGTAAACACCCAACAACCACAAGGCACTACATATTACGAGAAATTTCGGAGATACTGGTAGAGCTAACATTCTTTAGCACATTAAGCATGAGTATGAAGCATTATATACATAAACACAATTAAACTGAGGCGGCTTGTTCTTCTTACTAATAAGTGTCTAAATTTCATAGATTTAGCGGTGGTTATACTTCCACTACACTTGATATCTTGCTACAACGAACTCCAAGACCTAGCATTGGCTACTGATATAGAGATATTGATAGGATGTAGGTAGTTGTTGTGATTACGCATGGGCGTCTACAAAGGACAGCAAGGGGGGGCATTACAAGCCAAGCACTAGCGTAGTAGGCCATCATTACGGGCGCAGTTCTGTATTATTATTATTATTATTATTATTATTATCATCATCATCATCATCATCATCATTATTATTACGAGGGATGCTCAGTAAAGAAAGATTGTCATATTTTTGACGACATACCTTTATTCATCATCATAATTGTGATATTTCTCAAAGTGGTTTCCATTGGATGCGATGTATCTGTGCAGTATTTCTGCAAGCCTTCAAAGACAATCTGGAAACCATTTTTTGACAAATCCTTTAGAATCGCTTCCGCAGCCTTCACCACTGCTTCTGATAATAGAAAATGTCACTCAAAAAGGTGTTTCTTCAGTTTGGAAAAAAAGGGAAAAGCCAGATGGAGATAAATCTGTATTACAGGGGAGTGGCAGACACCCTTCACGCTTGTATTTCTTTTTTTTTAAATGTTCAGCAACATTATTTGCGATGTGCGGCAGTGCATTATTGTGGAGCAGTATAGAGCCTGTTGCACGGAAATGTGGCGTTTTGAGTGTGATATGACCTTGCTGCGTTTTAGGGCCTCTCTGGAGTATTGTACAGTTACAGTTGTGTGTGCAGGTACCACATGCTGGTAAACCATTCCTTGAATATCGAAAAATGAGATGGTCATAACTTTCCCAAAAGAAGCAACCACTTTTTTTTTTTTTTTTAGTGTTGGCGATGATGGAGATTTCCACATAGAGCTTTGCTGTTTGCTCTCACGGTCGAAATGATCTAGCCAGGTTTCATCAGCAGCGATTATCATCAGAAACTCAACATGTTCTTGAAACACCATCTTGAACTGTGAGAAGTTCTGGAATCAGCAATTCTGGGAACCCTCCGTGCACAAATGTGTCCCATGTGCAACTTTTCGGTTACCAACAGGTGGGTAGTACCCAGTGAAATTTATAGAATTTCTCGGGGTTCATCTTCCTTTTAAAATTGATTGCCTCCCATCTTTGAGCATTTTAAACATCTTCACTCTCTGCAATAGGGAAAAACAAAATCTTCATAGGCCATCTGTAACATTGAATAGGCCACAGTTGCACTATTAAAACATTAAAATGTTATGTATTGAAAGAGCATTTAATTCCATTTTAGTAAACAGCTTGTAGCTTTGTTGAAATGGAAGGACAATTTCAGATGTTTGTCAAGAGTGGCCTCTATTTGGTTGAAGACGGAATTGAACATGACTACCTCCTTGGTCTAGTGGTTAGCGTTGCTGACAGAGTGTGTGACATTTTACACAATAATTCTATCATAGGAACTAAGCAAGTTATGTTGAAACCGTAATAACGAAGAATATCTAGTACAGCAGAATAATGTAACACCGATTAGCTGCTGTTTACATTTAACTTAGAGTTCCTTCCCT
This sequence comes from Metallyticus violacea, assembly GCA_030762175.1. Taxonomy (NCBI): domain Eukaryota; kingdom Metazoa; phylum Arthropoda; class Insecta; order Mantodea; family Metallyticidae; genus Metallyticus; species Metallyticus violacea. Next base: position 204,419,095 of record CM060846.1, read on the forward strand.
TTATAAAATCAACAATGAGCAGCTTAAGTTTCAGACGATCAAATATATGAATGAATGAATTAATGAATTAATGATTGAATGAGTTTTTAAATGTGCACTATAGTCTTCCGGAATTCCAAAGAAAATGTTTTGTTTTATTAGATAGCAGTTGCTTCGCATTATGCAGTTTAGTGGTTCATGCTATCTTTCGTGAGTTTCGCCATATCTAACACACTCTGGGAGCCAGTTTCTAATTGTTTATTGCAAACAATTTGAAATAAAAGGCGTGCAATAAGAGTCGCAACTTCCTCTGCATCCATACGCCAATGCTGACGCAGCAGAAAGTAATAGCTGCAGCCAAAGGAATTTCTTCGACAAAGGAATGCTTACTTGCCAATTCATAAACATTACAACAATCAAATATATGATCCCATAGTATCACATAGCATTTTATTATCGTCGAGGTCTGAGTCACTGTTTTCTTGCCGACTCTGTTCAGTTTTAAAACACATTAGTCTTGTGGGGAAAATTACGATTTGTGACGCGATATTGTCGATAATCGTTAAAGTGTTTTATTTATACCATCACCATGGATATTTAGACATTTTTAAAAATAAACAAGATAGGCGAAGACGATTTGTATTTGCCGGTTTCTAGTGCTGTAGACACCAAAATTAAGAATGGTCCTAATTGTGTTAACGCAGTACCAGAAGAATTCGTAGCATGTTCATTGAACTCAATGAACGAGGATAACACTTTTTACAGCTTGTAGTGTTTTTGTTTTGGATTTAGAATGTTATTTATACAGCTGTCAGCCAATAAGCAACGTCTTAAGATATGTATTTATCAACAGTTCAGAACATATAACATTAAATCAGAGGTAACAGTTGGAAAACGGCAATTCCGATATCAATGGCTTAGAGATTACTCATTTTATATATCGCCTGTGGTGCCTCTGTAGCAAAAACGGACGTTAAACACTATTCATTCATTCATTTTAGCTGCTGTACTCCGCTATGCAGAAAGGTGCTTTGTGCCTACATTGCGTGATTTATCAATCGAAAGTGCATCGTGGTATTCGAGTGTCTCTCTTCGTCTCTGTCTCTCTGTCTCTGTCTCTATCTGTCTGTCTGTCTGTCTGTCTGTCTCTCTCTCTCTCTCTCTCTCTCTCTCTATATATATATATATATATATATATATATATATATATATATAAGCATTTGCATTAATCAGCGCTGGAACATATGAAAGCATCTTGACATCGTGAAGGATTTTTGTGTCAATACAAGGGACACTATCTTAATAAGATCACTTTGATACCTGCATAATATATCTCTTTCCAAGTTCGAAATGAACCTGTAACCCGCAAATTGTTCTGAATTTCATCACTAAATGTAATTATCGCACTTTCAGTGCTAGCTAACGTGTCAGAAGATATAGCAGGGAAAGTGCAGCTGTCTACAAGAGTGTTCTTTGCGGACAACAGTAGACTGGTGATATTATTCCAGAAAAAATTCTGGAATTTACAACATTTAATGATCTATGTGCTTACAGATTCAAACTGATTACTTCATTTTTAACTGAACAAAGTTGTTGGTTAGGCATATGACGGGTGTTCAGTACGATTTTAAGGAAAATGGAGTGCAAAAGCATATTACAAAACAGTATTCTAAATTTCTATTTTTTCACTTCAGTGCACATAATCTTAATTTAGTGGTCAATGACCTCAACAGTATTCCGGAAATAAGAAACTGCATTGCAACAGTCAAGGAAATAATTAAAAATTTACGAGAAAGTCCCATGTAAAGATAACTGATTTTAAGTTTACCTTCACTATGTGAAACTAGGTGGGCTACAAAATAAAGCCATTCCCTATGTAGGCGACTATTTCTTCATTTATTTTGTGTCACTACAATCCATTTCGAATTCTGCTACAGTATAGGTTGCTCGAACTTCCTTTTTGATGACATATATTTTTTGAATAATATACAGTGACCATTTTTACTGCTGAAGCATCACAGGCAATGAACACTGATGATACATTCGATGAAATGCTACATTAGAAATGCTAAATTTTTATTTATTTTTTCAGAAGGAAAATACTTCAAGCGTAATTTTAGGACACCAGCCCATTATAAAAACTGAGGAAAATTATAGACGGCTCGTGCCTTAACGACCTCTGCCACCCTTGGCGGATTTTATGAAATTAGTTTTATTTTGGACATTTTCATCATAAACTCGTTTTGTTTATATCTGCATCATAACGCAAGGGAAACTCTTTAGAACCCAGCCTCTGATATGAAGGAATAATAATTGTACATTTTATCTCTATAAGCTTCATTTTCATTTTATCGTGACTTTCTGCTTTGCTTTGCTTTTGTGCAGCTGCTGCACAAAGCACGGTGACTATGAGGTAGGACTTTAGATCATTTACCATGTTGATGGCACTTTGGCCATTAAATCTTGTGCGAAACATGCGACATTGTTCCTGAGTTTCTTAAATAAGGTATGAGAAGTCTTTAAATATAAAAATCGAAAATTTCAAAATGTTGTTTTGAGCATAAAATTGTTTCAGAGTGTACTTTAATATATATTAAATACATTTAAGGATTATTTATTGACTGTTTCACTGCAATGATCTTCTCGCAACGTCTAAATACTATAGGCCTGAGTCTGTAGGGAAATGAAATGAAATAATGATGACAAATGAAGAGTTCTTGGCTCATTAAAGCTATCTGTCATTCGCCTTCTCAGGTTAAGAAAATTTTTCTAAAGAAATCTTACGAAGGCAACTTGACCAGACCAGGATTGGAGGAACCCACTACCTCAGGATTAGTAGTCGCAAACACTAGCACTAGAACACAGAGGGTGGCTGCTTTAATATCGCTGTTTGCATAGTTTAAGGTAAAATAATGAAAGCCTATGTCTCTATAAATCATTGAATTCTTTTATTGAAATATACATTAAACCTTGAGCAGTTTATCAAAATCAGATTTTAAATTACAATTTACATGAATTAATATCAAGGTCTTCAGCGGTTTATGAAACATAAGTAACGTACTACTCCAAGTGAAGTTAATTAGCTCCGTGGAACTCACAGTGTTATTGTAGCATTATTTCCTGCTGAGCATGTTAGAAATATTAACATTTGGTTAGTTGTATGGACCTAGTTATTCCAGGATTCCTATTCTGTACTAATGAATATTTCTAATAAACTTATAGAAGCGTTAGTAATGTTACACAATTAGGAAAGAAAAGAAAAAGAAAAAAGCAGTGCTCTGATTCAAGTTCTCTTTCAGCATCTGCTTCTGTCGGAACAAAAGGATGAGCTCAAGGAATGAGAATCGAGGAATGTGATCGATTCCCGCCGCTGGCATAGAGTGAAGAGTGTGATTACTTTTGCTTTCCTTGGATCTTGCTCCATGAATATGCTCGAGGCACTTTCATGTGCTCTAAGGATACTTTTTTTTTACCACCGTATAAAAGCCTTGTATCTCATCATCGATGAAACGTTAGTTGTTCTTCTATGGGCTAGTGAAAAACTGATACGATTCCTATAAAAAAAAATGATGTCATGTTTGCTGCAGTACATAAACATAATGGAACAACTTTTATGGTAATATGCCAGTTTGCAAATAAAATGCTTAGTACTGTGAAACTTGTGTTTTAGAACACGTTTTTACTGCAGATCCAAGATGTTTTTAGCGGAAAATTAAACCAATCTTTAACTCTAATTGCCCAAGTAAATCGTTGCTTCCTGCAAGTTAGTTATTATTCACAATTATTTAGCACTTAACATCAAGTGATGTACACTCAAACTACAATACAAAACAAGGCAAGAACACAAGCTATGGCCCACCTCCTGGCAGTTAAGCAAGAACTGTTAGACGTAAGGAGAGAGGGTGGTTTGTGTCTCTTTACCTATTGTACCCTTTTCACCTGTAGTCTACAGTCTAGCACCAATTAACTTCATTTCGGTTCATTCTGGTTCAAATTCCGATGACTAATAGCACTGCAATGATATTTACTATAATGATTAACCTTTACAAACATTTGCTTTAAGAAAATGAAATGAACTAATTTATATTAATCAATTTATATCTTATTTTCACTTAAAAGAAAAGCAGTCATGTTGCATTCAAATAATTTAACTTATTTTTGAAACTAATGTTATCTCAGTTCACTAGAGCATTTATACTGCCTCATCCTCAGAAATTTTACGTGGGATTTCAATATCTTGTTCCGTTTCGAAAATATTTGATGTCCTAAAGTTAGAAGCAATGTATAGCTGTAGAGTGATGAGTTTAAGCACGTATCATGGCATAGTGAGGATCGCGGTAGTTTCCACATTCATCGCGTTCTCTCTTATAGCGGAAGAGTAGTATGTGCGCGAGTAAATGAAATATTTATATAATAATACATTAATATGTGTCTCCATCTCAAATGAATGTAGTAGTAAATGTTGAAAGAAGTCAAAATTTACGTTCAAGCAGACTTTTGTTTTTTCCAAGAATATTTTGTGACATTATGTTCCGTAGGCTTTCTGTTATATTTATCTCAAAATAAAACGTTCTTGCAATGAGATCCTTGTACGAGCTCGTCATAGTGTTTCTTCTGCAAGGAATGTCATTATAGAACCTTATTTATATTAATAAAATAGCTTTATTTGCAACTTTTTAAATAAATCTTGAATCGAGGCTTTTATGGTAATATAGACTTCGAAAAACTTCTAAAAACTTGTACGCATTTGCTATGGGAAATGATCCCCAACAACATATATTCTTTGCTAAAATTGTTTTATAATCACGATTATAAATTAGACGCATTAATTACTACCAGTTCGCCACTGGTGCACATCTAAACAGAATAAGTTAACATCGCCTGGAATGCTATTGTAAACAGCATATGACAAATACCTTTCAACTATTCCATAAAGGAATAGCAAGGAAATGGAAATGGAAGTGTGGGGTCGTCGGCGGGTACCGCTAACACGCCTCTTATCCTGCTGCTAAAGGATAGGAAGCTTGATGTCTGGGTTGGTCGGCACTTTATATCAAAATAGAACAAAATATTTACATTCAAAATGAAGCAGGCGAAAATAAAATTTTGGTTGTTCATTTCTATATAAGTTATAATAGATCTAAGGCTGTTTTCTATTACAGAATACCAACACCAATAATTTTTTTTACAGAATTAGCATTTTTTTTTTGTAAAACTTTCAAGTTTTGCTTTTAAACGTCGGTTAAATTTTTTTCACAACAACAATATTTGGTATGGTATATTTTCCAATACATCATTTATGTCTGGAAGATCTATAGCAGTCCACAAATAAATTTCAAAACTAGTTGATGGATTTTAATTTCTGTACTAATCTAATAGGGAAAGAATTTAAAGACACATTAATAATACAATATAAAACTCCTTTTAAATTAAGGAGTCGCATTTGTGATCATTTACACTGACACACACTTTCCTGTTCCATGAATAAAGGTGTTTACTCTTTTTTTAACTTTGTATTGCTTAGTGTCAATGCTAAGAATGGTTCGGATGTGTTCGGTAAACGTCGGTACCTACTGTTGGTATATTCGCATGAGTAAAATCTTGGAAGTTGTGTGGAAATCATTCATACATCTTTACAGGGTTTCTAATATAAATCCACTTGCTGTTTAAACAGACATTATAAACTCTCTGGAGTCTCTACTATAAGCTGTACAGCAAGGATACCATACGTTTACCGATTCAAAATTTCTCTTATTTTCTTTAATTTGTGCTTCGGAAGTTTGATTTCTTAAATTATTTTATGCAATACACTTGAAGTTGTGTTCAAAATGTATTATGGCATTTATGTGACACAGTTGGGGAAAATGTTATCGTAAGTAACTAATAAAATGTCTTATTAATTTATTAACGTCTGCAGAAGTTTTCCACCCAGAGGCTACATGCGCATTAGTCTTTCTACAGACTATGCCAACACGATTTCAGTTTAAGATGTGTACTTTCAGATACCTTAGAACATCAGTTAGAGTAAAGGCCTCTATCGGTAAAGAAAGGACGTTAAGTTTTAGTATACCCATTTGGCCAATGCGGTAAATATCGACCTAATTTTATTTTTATTTATATTTTTAATAATGGGGTTCCAAAATATCAGTCTATGAGTATACCTGATGAAATCTCCTTGTACCATGTGTCCTGCCCACTTCCATTTAAGGCTTCTTGCAATCGTCTCTGCGTCTTGCACCATCGTTCTTTTCCTAAATTCATCATACTGTATGTGGTCTGACAAGTTTATTTCTAAATATTTTCTTTCTATTATCTTTGGTATATTGCTGACTTTTCCAGTATACTTGTTAAACTCCATGTGCAAGAAACAAAAGAAAGTTGGTTGGATGCACATGTACATTGAAGTGGTTTTGTGGTGGAGTATTGTGGTCGCCGTTGTTGTTGCCTAAGCTTCAATGACAACAATTTCTCAGGGTGAATTCTGCTATTTTGTTGATTCGAAATCAACAGGACCGGGAGAGGAGCTCAATGGAGTAAATAAACACGCGATGTGCGACATAGCACATATTAATATTTTATTATGTCTAAAATATTTTTCGTTCTCTGGTGTTTTGTGAATGATAATTGTGGCTATTCGCTATTTTTTGCAAGTTTTAAAATATTTTGTCGGTATTGCTTGGTACTAACTATTTTGAAAGGGCTAACAGTATCACAGCCAGTCGGGATCAAAGCCCCAAGCGTTAAAAAAAAAAAATCTCCTTTAGTTCATTAGCTCTGCAGTAGCTGGCCATTTAAACAAGAAAGGGGCTTCACACACTACTCTCGGGTTTCTTTTGTAAGGTATTATTGCCCTGTTGACTTTCCAAGCTACTGCAACGGAAAACATCATATTTCTCTATTGTACAGTTCTTATGTCGAGGTTAAAGCTTATAACACACGTATATACATAATTTTATATTAATAATTATAATGCCAAAATATGACTGGCTTACATAAATGTACACAATAATTATATTTCAATGGGGGGGGGGGCTGTAAGGACCGTTTCAACATGACTACTTTTTTTCTTCCAATTAAATGCTCTTGTCTAAAACGAATATATTTTAATTCTCAAAAATTTTGCAATTTTATTGATATTCTACATAGCACTTCTTTTTCTACCGTATTTTTAAATGAAAACATTTTACCTAAATGTATGAAAATTTTTAAATATTTCAATTTTTCCTTATTTATCATTATGTCCACTTCCAATTAATACGTCATTCTAAGACTAACCTTACTTATTCTGTTATTAAGGTTATGCGAGTTACGTAATAGGAAAATCTTAATTTTAACATTTTAATGTTTATTTTATTTTTAACTGTGATGTTTCTAAATATTATCTGTTATAGATGTATGAAAAGTTTAGAGGACATTGAATCACTTTGTACTACACCTCCATCTAATGTAAATTATTTTCAATCTTTATCTAATAGTACTTTTTCTCTAGTATTATAGTAAGCTTAGTATTAATTTTACAAACTTATTAAACTCTTGTAGCTTCTTTAATGCTATCAAAAAGGGTTTATATTCTACTGTATCAAAGGCTTTAGCAAAATCAATAAATACCATGTATAAAATGAGATTGTGTTCTTTCGTTTTTTCTAGAGCTGCGATCATGTTTGAAGATGATCTGTTGTTGAATATTCAGAGTGGAATCCAACCTGTTTCACAATTAATCGACATCCATTTACTGATTATTTTGAACAACACTGTGTATAAGTTGACACCAAACTAATTGTCTGTAATTACTTCTTCTCTGGAACCTTTTTAATGCAGTAAAATTATTGTTCCTACTGCCACTGAAGTGGTATAATTTCTGTTCTCATTATTTAGTTATAAAGGTGTGAAAGGATGTTCCTAAGTTCTTCTTCTCCTACTTACGCATATTCATTAACAGTTTCGTCTTCATCGGGCGATTTCTGTGATTTCAGTTGCTGCTCAGACTCCGATCTTTAATATTCGATGTACTGTTGCGATTTCAATAGTTGGAATAACCTGCAATTTGAGTCTAGCAGTATCTTCTTATAAAAATTTAGTCTGTGTCGTCGTTATTTCCGTTCTTTATGCAACGTTTCTGCCATCAGATGAGTTTAATTGTCTGATAATTTTTTTCCTGAATTTAATTCTTGTTTAGTTTTCTTCCTATATTTTGATTTCTCACGTCTTGTTCAATAAGCATATTTTATATTTCTGTATATCTCTTCCTTATTATTAATCTTGTTGTGAGTTTATTGAGCTAGTTAATTTAATTTTGAACACATGTCCTTAATTCTTTCTATTGCTACTCTTTATTCCATTAGGTATAATGCTTCAGCATTTAATTTTGATTTTAGTTTTGTTGTTCTATCATTTCTTCAGAAGTTACTTCTTAAACACCATTTTCTATAGCAGAATATAAGCGTTAAACATTTTCTGATCACATTAAATAAACTGTTAATGATCTTCTGTCTGTATTCTCAGATTTTTTTAGATGCACCAATGCTTAGAATGATATCAGTTTCATTTTTAACTTTGCCATGGATAAATCTGTATTGAAAATAGCCACATGGTACTGACTACTATGGAGTTTAGAGATGTTCTTGTGTGGAGCAAAAGGCTGCATGCCCTATTGTGAGCTTACTGAAGGTCATAAGTGTAATGTTATTCTATTGTTAGGCTAAGAAAGCTGAGTAGAAGAAAAAGCACTCAGAGTAAACATTGCAGGCAGAGCTTGTAAATTTACTGAAAGCCCTGTTTACGCATCCAGGATAAGGCAGGAGGAGGATCAATCCCGTTGACAAATAAAGAGAGAGAGAAGGAGAGAGGCTAAGTACATACTACTTTCAATGCGTTTATAACTTTTGCCTCTGTTGCTTACCTTGTGTCGCTCCCTTCTCTATTCAAAGATCCTTAGTTGAATAAAGGACAGCAGTATAAATACAACTTCAGTAAACACATTTCATGTGTGCTATTGTTGGGTCAAAGTTCCAGTTCTCTATATTGCAACTTATTTCAGTGAGGTTATTTGAGTTACTGGCCGACAGAGTGGGGCTGCGCACTGGCAGAAGCTAGTCGTCAAGTTGTTGATCGGTTTATTTATGGACGATGTTTAACATCTCAAGTCATCAGCGTCTCATTCAACTCAGGGCGTAAAGTGGCCGATGAATTTTGCTCAGAGGCCTCTTCTTTCAGGCTTGAGTTGTTTTACATGTCGTAAATATACGACACGATACCCACTGTTTTACTTCCCTTCCGAAGGAAGCTATACTTAGGATTTTTACGCCGAAAAATCCATCGACCCTAGCTGGAATTGAACCCGCAGGCAAGTATGGTTTACCGCTAGACCCACAGGTTCGACCTTACCATCAAGGTTATATAATGCACATGATGGCAGCATCTTGTAGTTAGTTTGAGGAAGCTCTTAAGCGATTGGTTATGATTTCATGTGTTGCTCGGTGCTCTCATTGTATGCTTACTGTTCTCGTTAGTTATGTCACTTCATAAATATAGTATTGAACGAGTTTTTATGTAAGATACATTGTGAAAATGCATTGTAGCACGGAAGTGGTAAGGAGATTCACTGGAAAATGTATTGGAAATCATGATCCAGGTAGAGAAACTAGTAACAAACTTGTTAAAAAGTTACCAGATATAGGATTTCCCAATGACAAGAAAGCGTTTCAAACAGCCGTGTTCTTAGGGGAAAAAGTTAGATGAAATACAGCAGTTTCCTACGTAAATGCCAGCAATGTATTGTTGCTGAGGGGCATCATTTTCAACATTTCTTGTAATATAGATTAATGCTTATAATTATCAACTTTAATTATAGTATCATTTTATTCCTCCAGTAAAAATAAAAAAATATTTCAATATAAGTACCAACTTTACGTACGGCAACACTTATCTGCCTTTTTCCGGTTCCTCACGCGGCCTGTAGCTAAAATAATCTCACTATACATGTGCAGCGTTAATAACTTACCCCGTTTTAATTTTGGAGATTGTATGGGGGCCTTAGACAAGCAATATGAGATACTAAAGTCTGTTCAATTTTCAAAGTTATGAGATCAAGTTTCTGAAGGATTGCCGTTTAAAACAAATGGAAGTTATGAGCATGTCTCTTTGGCACAGTCGCTAAGATACTGATATTAATTAAAAGCAGACCACTGTTATCGAGTTCAATTTGGTTTATTACTTTTTTTTTTTTTTAAATTTTGCAACTTATGTTTGAGCATATTTCATAATAAAATGAAAAAATAAATAACCCATTTAGTGGGCCTCGAATTTACGTTCTTCCAAACAACAATACATTGCCTTATCAGTAAGCCACGCAGTCAGATGAATAATTACTCTAGACTAAGTTACATAACATGATAAATTCGTTAAACTCTGTTTAGCACCGCACTGTCATATGCTTAGTCCGAGGTTTTAGAGATGTGTATAATAATAAATGTTGAAAGCGATGCTAACGATGAACTAACGGCATTCAATAGCTTGTGAAATATGTTTGAAGATGTTTAAGGGTGATTTTTACCCCATTGCGCTTCAACACTGATTTATCAGCATCTAATTTGAATTGCTTTATCACCACATAACTCCATTATTTCTTATTTTGAATTGTCTATTTTATAATGCTAGTCTAAAACCGCTCTGCAATCTCTGCAATTATTGCGGTATATCAATGTCATATATTTGAGTTCCAGCAAATATGGTATAACTGAACAGAAGAACTTTACAGGCCTAATGCAACATTTATATAACCCTTGTATAGAATATTTTCAAAAAAGATATTTTTGTTCAATTGGATATCTTGTAAATTGTATAGTATCAATCATATACAAATATTATATGAACATCTTGCGCGAAAAAAAAACTTATTGCACAGTGATAACAGGAACTATTTCCGTTTATTTTAATAAGTAGATACACGTATTATATACTTCATTTTGACATAACTTGCACAGTGAGGCAAAAAAAAAAAACCCTAGAAATTTGTGTGTGCGATCCCTAGCAGGATGCATTTACTGAAAATGCTGACCACAAGAGTGGAAAAAAGCCAAATCAAAAAATCCCAAAGACAAAATTTTCATTATTAACCCTAATTGACTTAAAGTAGATAAAGCAATAATTTTTTTCAAATCAAACTCAAAATTAGCATTTTCTGTTCTCGCATTCGTGCGAGTTAATATGTAATCTCTGGTCAACGTTCCTTTATAGTCAACGTTGACTTTATATGTAAGTCAATTCGTGAATAATATACACGTTTTAAAAAGTTGCTGCCGTGCAGTAGAAAATCGAAAGATTACCAATCCATCTCTGTTGCCGAGGAGCGCGTGCGGCAGTGTGGCCAGTGCAATTCCCGAAAATCCAGAAATCTCTGGCATTAAACAACTTGAAATTTTAGAAAAAAGTTTCGTCGAAACTATAATAGCTACAACTTATTCAAGTTTATGATATCTGTAGATCATGATTTTGGCACGCTTTTGCAGTGATTTTTAGGAAGAAGATTTGGTTTTTGGTGATGAACGTACTCTCCATCAAAGGAAAAAATAAATCCCCATAAGCAAGGCAGAGAAATGGAAACACTCAAGCAGCTATGCAATATTAATGAGATTCTTCCAAAAACAAACACTTTTTTTTTTTTTTTTTTTTTTGTTGCCTAACATCGTTTATATGTCGTTCTTCTCGGGAAAACCTGTAATACAAAAGCCATATATGTACATTTGACGCTGTGGTTGATGTCTCAGTTGCATTATTTCATTTTACAACACGATAAAGCACCCCCTCACAGTAATAGTGAAGTGAATAACTATCAGAATAAGGAAATGGCATGATACAGGATCGAGCGGGGGTCTGACAGCGATCAACGGTTCTTGTAATAGCCTCCGCAGTCAGCCGATATGTCTGTTTGTGCCTGCTCCTTTAAGGTACATTGAAGACGCTATTTTTTTTTTTATCATTCTTGCCTTCGGGCCCATACGATTTGAACACGCTTATCACCCCTTTGCGTATACCATGCTACGGCACATGTGGGAGGAACTCGAGCATTTCGTTGACATCTGCCGTGTGACCCATCATGGTGTGTAAAAGCTCAAAAGTCACAGTTATTGTTTCCATTTGTAATAATTGTATTCTGGCAGGCTCAATAATGATAATGTAGTGGATTTGTTTGTTAATCCTGTATTTTACATATTTTGTTGTTGTAATCCTAATGTTCATTTGTAAAACAGAGCTCTTGAATACTGGAGAGCTAGTGTTAATTTAAAACTGTCTCTACGTAAACTGCACCACTAATAGATATGCTATTCTCTGTATATCTGCGTAGGTATTAAAGACTAAATATTAATTTTTATTACTCACTTATTTCAAAAGTATTCTTTTTTAAATATTATAGCTGGAAAATAATTATTTTCTTATTATATTTAAATAAATATCTGCTTTACGTGGAAAATGCCATAAACTTGTTTTATTTAATCACCAATATGAAATTGGTGTGGCTTCCACAAGCTTTGTTTACAATTATGCTCCTCTTAGCATTAATCGGAAAATTGAAACATTACACTGCGTTCTTCTATCTTTGCACGCAAGCAACTGTGTTTTCAAATGAAGATATGGGTATCACCTGTCTCTAACAAGAAGACGTGGCTTTCTCTTATTTGCTAGCATAGTCATATAGCGGAAAAATTAAAGTCGCTAAAACAATTTATTGATAACCTTGTGTATATTTTTACGTATTTGACGAAATTTTCGTATATTTTTAAAATGGACATCATCAAAGGAAGCTTTTGATATACTGAAAAAAGTGAAAAAGCTAGTTTATAAAAAAATTAATCCCGCCTCCGCAAGACACAACCTAAGGAAGCGAAAATATTTTTTTATGATATTGATGTGAACCCTGAGGTTCGTTTCAAACATTATATTAATACTTTTTATATAGACTTACCTCAACATACCACTGAACTTACTGAGTGGGAAATAAAGGTATAAAGGTAAATGTCGAAGTAACTTTAAAAGAACTGAGCAGTCTTTAATAATGTAAGAGTTCTAATTTTCTCTCCTTTATTCTTAATCAAACAATATAATTAATAAACTTAAAATGGGCTGCTGAAACGCGGCAATAGAATATGCACTCTCTTATAGATTATAATTACTCCACAATATCAAGTTTTCTAGGTTTGTTTGTGGGAAAGCACACGGCTCTCGGCTCATCCCGCGGGAATTTCTACCCTAGCATGCATTTATAAATGACAAAATAAACAAAGAGGAAAGCATTTCTATAATGGAGGCCGTAAAACAAATATTTATTCTACAAAAACATCTCCCTTACTAAAGTTTCGCTAGGGTTGCATAAAAACATTTGTATTACACACCAGGATCTCCTATCGGAAATATGAAATGTCACATCACTACAGGTAAAATTAAAGAATGTGAAGTTTTTTTCTTTCTTATCCTTTGAATAGGTACTGAATTTCAGAGCTTTTAATGTCCTATGGATTTACTCTTATTGCTTTTAGGGTACGGCGTTGGTTAGTGATATTTTGCTTTTTTATTTATCTGCTGATTATGAAAAACCTTGTATGCTCAACATCAAGACTTGAGCGAGAGTGTCATTATAGGATATAAAGTACTAATGGGTGCGCGTAATATCTGTGAAACGTAAACGAAATGGGAATTCAGGGCTGCGAAGCGTACACTCCCGGCCTGCCTTCAGCAAGAGTTCGCGGTTGTTCAGTTTGCAACACTAGAGAAACTATTGAATAAAATACTTTTTATTTGCACTTAAGTTATATACTCACCCATGTCACTCAAGAAGAAACTGAAACTACCAGTTCTAATTTTGAACATCTATTTGAGTGAGTTGGGTATTTCTTCAAAAGCAACTGAATGTGAAAGTAGGTAAACTATCTTTTTTGTCAGTTTTATTTGTGAGCAGGAGAAGAAGGGTGTAGGTGAGGGAGACAGAGAAAGAAATGGGGCAAAAATGGTAAATGCAAAATGGAGGAAAATTAAGGTGAATATGGACAAAAATTAAGGATGATTCATTGCTAAGGTTTTGTTAGGAAATGTTTTTTTTTTGTCTGTTTATCATTCAAAATTACAGCTAAGTGATACTGTTCATTTTAAATGCCCTTTCACTCTATAAGTAGAAAGGAGCTTCTCTATGTAAAGACTTTGTTAGATGATTACAGACAATCATTTTCATTTCAAAATTGTACAGCATATTTTTTGTAAATTACAACTCAAATGAAATGCATAAATGAAAGAAGTTTGTGAAAATATCATAGCATTTACTGTTTTAAATTAGATGTATAACTCTCGAATTTCTTTAAATTTTACTTTTTCCTTTTCTAGTTGTCAACTAGATATCTCTATTATAACAAACATAGTAGTTAAACCTCTTACAGCATAGTTTTATATTACAGAGTCTCTTTTTGGAATTTTTGGTTCTAAGTCCACATTTTATTTTCAATATTTAGGCAGTTTTTTTAGCATAAATATTCAGCTTTATTGATCAATATAAAAATTTTTCGTTTAATGTCCACTCTCGTAAGAGACTCCATACCTCATCGCACCGCATATTACACTGGCTATTATAGCGGGGTTCCCCTCCAATCAAAATGTCGGCCAAACCGAAGTTAAATCTCCCGCTACACTCGCGTTTCAAATAATGTGCCCAAACAGTTCTGCAAAACTTTGCAGTATTGTGTCATAGCAGAAGTTAGCAGTAATTGTATACAGACATGAATTTTTCCATATAAATAGTCGGAGCACTGGTGTGGATATTTTGCAGTAACCGTATTTATTATGTTGCTACATACCTTATAAGTTTTAGGTTTTAATAGTTTAGTAGGTTATTTAAGAAAAATGTCATCCATGAAGGAAATTTTAATTATAAGATTTTTTTCCACACAAACTATATTTTCCCTCCACATAGAACAAGTTTTTCATGTTTATTGATTGTTGGAAACAAAATTGACACTCCAATTCCTGTAATATAGTCGAGAGTACATTTTGTATTTAAGTCCAAATGTATTGCCATATAATTGTTTTTATTTTTACGAAAGTTGCTCAATACAGAATTGTCATACTTTTTCGATAACATACTTTATCTCAACCTCATAATTTTGATGATCTTTCTCAACGGTGTTCCTGTTGGATGCAATGCACCTCTTCCATGTTTCTACCAGTCTTCAAAGATATGTTGGGAACCATATTTCGACAGGTCTTTCAGAATCGCCTCCGCAGTCTTCATCCTGCTGCTGATGATGGAAAATATCTTCCACGAAATTGTTTCTTCAAGTTGGTAAAAGGGAAAAATCATATATACGAGAGAGGGTTATTATTATTAATATTATTATTTGGTATATTTACTAACGCTCTTTAACATCTCAGATCACCAGCGTTCCATTCAATTCAGGGCATGAAACGCCCGATAAATTTTGCTCAGATATCTCTTCTTACAGCTTTGAGGTTATTTTATGTGCCATAAATCTACGACACGGGACCCGCAATTTTACTTCATAATTAGGATTTTTACACCCGAAAAAATCCATTGATCCTGGCCGGGATTGAACCTGCAATCTTTGATCGCCAAGCTAACTATTGTTACCACTAGACCACCAGGGCCGAATAGAGGAAGGATTAAGGACATACTTCAATTTATTTTTGTGAGATCTTCAGCAACGGCATTTGCGATGTGCAGCCATGCTTTATGTGATGCAGTATCCAACTAATTGCACGGAAATATGGTCTTACAGAGATTTCAAAACATCTCTTCAGTATTGCCCAGCTGCAGCTGTGTGTGCAAGTATATGCACGACATGCTGGTAAACCATTCCCTGAATATAGAAAAATGAGATGACAGCGCACTGACGCAGTGAGGCTAACTTTTTTTTCCGTTAGAGTAAAATCGATAGTCCGGATCCACATTCCTTTGAAAATGATTGGCTCCCTGTTTTAAACCATCTTCAAGTTGTGCTACCTATAAGGAAGAACAAATACTCCATATTGTTCGTCGCGTGTCACCTCCATTTTGCTATAGGCGGAAATGAACATGTCTTACCTTCCACACTTCTCTTAGGCAGCAACCGCAAGTGATATTAATGAAGCTATTACCATGTGTACACTACGAATGTTATGCTAACAAAATACCGCAAAGTTAAATTTTAGCGCGTGAAAATAAACCTGTAAGAAATTAGCATATCCATTTATTGAACAGTGCAATATCAGTTCTCCATCATGTACAAAATGCAGAACTCGCAAAAATTGCTTCTCTGCTTGTAATCATCAGGGCATAATTAACTGACACGGGTGGCCGAGGTCGTTAAGGAGCAGACTTTTGAGTGGGAGATCTGGGGTCCAAATCCGACTAGGATTGTATTCCCTTATTGTTTTTTTTTTCCAGGTTTTCCTAAGTCCTCAGTCCTTAAGTACCCTAAACTTAGGCCTGGAACGCTTCCTTTTTTATATAAAAAATGCTTCCCCAATCTACCATTTCATTTCATGTATAATCAGCTACATGTAACTATCTGCTGATGATCGAATGATGAATTCCTCTATAATCTTGCTGAACGCTGCTTGAACTGAGTAGTAATGCGAAGTCCTCCCAAACCTGCTTGATAAACTGGGCGATTTCCTTCCTTATATATCAGCCCTTAGAGTGGCTTGCCATGTTCTCTTAATCTAGATGCCACCGGGTTCACACATGTAAGAGCAAAAGCATTCCCGGATTCCAAAATTCAAATTTCTGTATGCTGATTGGTCGGCTGCTATCGTACGATTCAGTGGCTGAGCAAAAGTCCAACCGCTCCATAGACACAAATGGAAAAACCCTGACTCATCAAAAACCCATTATGTAACCTAGACCTCCCAGATGTGCCCTTTCGTTCGGCTCTTACGTAACAAGTAAAACCTAAACGCTCTGCTTCGGCATACATTTTCTGATTCACATATATTATTGCAATTTATAGTTACTATTTATACTTAAATAACGTATAAGAAATTACTACAAATATCTCTATTATTCATATAATTAGAGCCATTTAGTTTCTCTCTGGAAACAATAAAATTAGTATAATGTATACAATTATTAAAATACACTCGCGGCTAAATTCTGTTACACCGCACGACGATGTTTTTAAATCATTATGGCAAGTTCTTCTGTGTACGTGGTGAACTACTTTTTATGGTACGTCCATAAGTTTCTGGCTTGACAGGTCATGGATTCATGGTCTCTGATACGCACACATATAAAGAGAATAAACACCATATTTCCTTTCCATTCACTTTCCTGGAAAAACTCATTTAAATCAGACACCTTGCATAATACAGCACGCTGTTCGAAATTGAATACAGAATAGTGATTAAAATTTTAACCAAAGAAGCGCGATTTCTACAGGAACTAAATTCTTCATATAAACTGGATATGGTGTATCAGACTTCTCACTGAAGGATAAAATTGTGTACGCATATGTTATTTGCAGTCACTATGGTTTGGAGGGAATCTGAGGACCTGCAATTGATTGTCAATTCCGTTTACCAAATATTATAGAGATCACATACTGTGAAATGTGCTATTTTACTATCTGTAATGTGACTGCCTAAAGTAGTGAAGAGTTTCCTTTGCCAAAGTATCCGAATTATATGAGAAGCGATGAAAACTAAATATTCATATGTAATTCGTGTTGAACAAGTGGTAATGCAGGAAGTTGATCGCCCGTACCTCATTTTCTAGTGCAATATCTTAACAACCTTATATGTGTCCAAACAACGATCCAAACCCTTAAAATCCAGGCTGAAGAAATGGAAGCTTCACAAAAATACAAGAATGAATAATTATCTTAGCCTGCTTGGTGGTTTTAAAGACTATTTCTCTGAAGACCATGTTATGGTGTTTTGAAACAGCATTTATTCAGTTATGGAGGTTCTTAAATATCAACGCACTGGAGTTGTTCATTGACTCATCTGAAATTAATTTTTAATGTTGTTCTTATGACTAAGGCAATAAACTACCATCAGCCCCTGTAGCCCAAGCTGACCGTATGAAAGAGAGATGTGAAGTTTTTCAGTATGAGAAATGTAACTGGAAAATCTTTGTTTGAAAATCTGTACTTCAAATACTTCGTTACTTAATACTGGAAAAGTGTATTTGCCTCTATTTAATATCAATCTGGAACTTGTTAAAGTTTTGTAAGAAAAAAAAAAAAAAAGGTTGTGTGGATTTAGGCATTTCAAGTCTAAAAGTTCCAAAATTAGTAATGCGAGGTTGAAGAAAAAATTTTCTTAAGACTAATAATGGATAAAGAAACATTTGAGGCACTGCAAAAGGTACCTTGACAGTCATTCATAATACTTTTTCTTAAAAACATCTAATGTGAAATAGTGAGTAAACTTCTGAAGTCTTACAAAGATATTGGGTGTAGATGTCTTTATACCCGTAAATTAATATTTTGGATTCCCGAGTAGGTTTGTTTACCAGAAATTTTGGGACAAAATGAATATTTTATTAGCAGATTTATGTATTGGAAAAAAAGTTAACAAGATAAATGGAGTCCCAGTATACTGACTGACTGTTGCTGGACAATCAATTGAGATGTCTTACAGGTAAAATATATCGAAAAATAATTCTATGTATCCACGATCTCTAATATGTATTACATCTTTTAACATTAAAAAGTTTATAACAACAAAATCTTAACTGATGGAAAAAATCTCTTAAACAATACTGTAGTTCTTCCTTAAAATATGATTAGGTTCACCTAATTAGTCCTTATGACAGGATAAATGATTAACTTTATAGACTGTGTATATTGAAATTAAAATCAATATATGCAAACATGACCTTTCATTTATTTAATATTTTTTTTTTAGTGTCCTGAAACCATTACTGAATAAATTTACATTGAAAATTTTGAAAACAAATTCACATTTTTTTACTTCGATATACATGTGAATATCTGAATAAAATGGGTATAATGTGTATAACTTCATTTCTATTATGTTGCTTAAGATAATCTGTGATAGTAAAATTATTAAATATAGCTCACTACATCTGTCAGCCGCAGAGACAGGACGTCAGTATGTCTACGGAACACGAATACACATGCTTAGTTTTGGAAAAGAATGTAAGATATGTAAGTTTCAGAACTAGAATAATCTGAAGAATCAAATAAACTTATGATTAAAAGCATAAAGTATCTAATGAGTAAATTTAGCTGAACATGCAGCTGGTACAAGGAAGTCGGTAAATAAACAAACAAATTAATAGCGTATTATGCTATGCCGATATTTGCAACCTGTTCCTATTTTCCGATTTGACCTTTACTTTCCTGTCCTTTCCTTTCCTTTCCTTTTGGTGTAGTGGTTACTATACTTGCCTCCTAAACCAAAGATCCCGGGTTCGAACCCGGCCAGGCCCCATGGATTTTTTCGGGGCGTAAAAATCCTAAGTATGGCTTCCTTTGGAAGGGAAGTAAAGCCGTGGGTCCAGTGTCGTACATTTACGGCACGAAAAAGAACATCAAGCCTAAAAGAGAGGCCTCTGAGCAAAATTTGTCGGCCGTTTCACGCCCTGAGTTGAATGGGACGCTGATGATCAGAGATGTTAAAGAGCGTCCTTAAATAAATGAATAAAAAGAAACTTTCCTTTCCTTTCCTTTCCTTTCCTTTGCTTTGCTTTCCTTTTCCTCCTTCGTTTCTCAATACAAGCACTAATCACTATTTGGTAAAACCGTATGCTTTCCCTTTTGATCAGAAGAAGTTCATAATAATGAACATCAATCGTACAGGTTATGTGACGTCATCTTTGCCGTGTTAAAACTTCTCACCTTTCACTTTTGAGTTGATTTGGTTTCAGAAACTCGGGGAACGAGGTTCGTTTTAGCAGTGGGTTCATTAGATGGGAGCCACCACTGCGGGGTTCATATTATAGTTAATCATTCTTCGCCTCCTGTTAAATTTTGTTATGCTGGGACCTAGTCCAATTTTCATCCAATGACCCGGGTTTTAGATCATAGTATATTATATGGATGTTAATTATTTGCAAGATATAAACTGAAATATTTTGCTTCGTTTCTCACGCCACTCGAAATGTTATATTCTTTTAAACTGAATTTTCATGAGAATTCCTATTCAAAGGCAATATCAGGCTCTTACGCTTATATTTATTGGTATTAATTTTAACTTGTTTGCAATTTATTCGTAATATACGTATAAAGGAATTTATAAATGAAGTTCACTGTACTTCATTAAAGGTGTGTAAAATATGGAATATTTAGTTTTCTAACGATCTGCTTATATATTTCAAAGGAGAATGGAATATTTGGATGTTGTCATATTAAAATTGTTAAAATAAATCAAAGTTTAAAGTTAGAATATTTATTTCCTCACTTTAAAGGAAATTTGCCTTTCCTATGCCAAATTATGGGGGTTTAACTGTCACCTTCTGTAAATTTGGATACCAAGAAAATCTAAAATATGTAGAACAATTTTTTTTCTAACCACAATATTAAATTTTGATGTGTCATCTCTTAGTGGAAGTTACCACTTCCTACAAAATACCAAGTAATACTATTTTTAGATAGTACTTTCTGTCAGAGACATGGATATGTGTCAACTTATCACCTTTGACCTGTATTGTAATTGGACGGTCATGATTAACTGTAATTGACTGGATTATTTCAATAACGGGCGATGTCACCAATAGCTGGAGTACGGTAGCTTTTAATTCTTAGACCCCCTCTAAGGATAGTTTAAGGTATATTAGATCTGGACATATCTAACGAGGAGGCAAGGCTGACGCTGCTTGTTAACTTGCTGGTGACACGCTACGTGCTTTCTTTTCCTTACTTTAGGTATAATGAATGTTAAAGCATGAACTTGTGCCTAATCATTGACTCTATCATCCGAAACTCTATTCCCCAAGATGCTCTCACCAAGAAGGGGCGCGACATATGATGGAGGAGCCGGCTCTTGTGATTTTTTTTTTTTTTTGAGGTTTAAGGTATGATTTCATGTCTCTGTTATACATACTCCGCTCAGATGTAACATAATGGAGGTTTGCTGACATTTCAAAATGACCTGAAAGCATTTAAAATGATAACGCAGAGCCTTGATTTTAGTCTATTGTTTTCGGTAATCTTTGCGATGTCTAATTTTGTAATTTTACTATGTGGCACTATTGTGAGATGGTTACCAGTTTATATTTACAATTTATCTTGCCTCTTTTTTGGTTTTTCTCAATATTGACGTAATTTTATTTCCCAGTTAGTGTACATCAGTTCTCTTTAGCTTGCAGCATTAATTTGTAGCGATAGTCTGGTAAGTAAATTAAGTAGATTATACGACATTATCAATAAAATTATGATAACGTGCAAATGCCCAACACTACTCTGAAAGACGTTGGAATAATTTCTTCTAATCTCACTGAATTACAATATCAGCCTATGTGTACACTTCGACTGCGATCTACTCGTCGGCTGAGAGCACTGTCCTCACCCAGATACCTTTGTGTTTGACAACGGAGTCTTGGATGACCTAAATTCTACAGTACCCTCATCTCCATCCCTACTTTCGTCAGCTCCTTCCTCACTTGTCATTTCCATAGGAAATTTGGCGGTGGCAACCACATCAAATACAGTCACTCAAAGGCCTGATAGCCCTACATCTGCCTCATCTAATAATAAACCGAACATTTCACCCCCAGTGCCGTTTGCCTATCCAAATAACTTTGACGGCATTCCGGTAAATTCAAATTATACTTGTAATTTTGAGATAATTGCGATAGTAAATGGCTGGGATGACAACTTTCAGCAGTAAGTCATCGCATAAGGCAAAATAAGGTACTATGCATAAGCACCAAGATATGCATGTAACCAAATTTATTTCCTGCTGCGCTGTATTTAAAAGAGCTTGGATTATGTTAGATTCAATAAGAAATTTACGTCCAATAAGAAAATGTCTGAAGGTTATGGTGCTAAAATTTTTTATTTTAATTGTTGCTGATTATATCATTCTTTTATTATTTTCGTCTGAGCTCTGGAAGTTGGTTGTTATGATGAATTCTTTCCTATCACGAATATATGATTGGATACAATATTAAGATTTCGTTTTTTTAACTTATACTATAAAATTTAACTCGAAACTTGAAACATATATCTCCGAAATGCAAGGACAATTGGTAATTCCATTTCCTAATCAAATTCATAAATTACAAACACATTCTTATTTATTTCGTTTTTTTGTAGCGCCAAAGTTTCCAGTAACGTTCGAACAGTAATGCTATGCAATTTGAGTTTCTTTTAATTTAATACAGTTTTCACTATGCATGGTACATTTATTTCGTTATCACGGGCCTGAACATTTGAGGAGCATCGTTTTAAAAAATAGCTTATCCGAAAATGTAAACTTTAAAGGAATCAGAAAAAATGCACAACAATTGAACTAAAAAGGATAAACAAAAAATGAAAAATGTAATTTTTGAGGTCAAGACTTCACAAGGCTATAAGGTTAAAAAATCAATTGTTGTAATGTTCGGGTTCAATCCCATAAAAATATTTGAACAAGTTGGCTTTTGCATCGAAAATATGGACTTATCTTAAAAAGACAGTTAATCTACAGCATCCACAATTCTTCATCTTCAAGGCAATCATACGTAACGACATAATCATTATCTTCATCAGTATCTTGTACCATCTGATCAACAACAAGATAAAAATCAGTGAGTTTAGGCTTTTCAAATTGTCACTAAATCTATTTCAGTAACTTTCTACATTATTCCTTATGGCAGGTTTAATCTTGGGTATCAATATCACAGTATTTCGATCACAAACATTTTGCGTTGAATGTCCTTTTTTGAAAAGAGATTGGAATTTTTAGAAGGGTAATCTAATCCATAAGTACACTCCATTTTTACAACATTATCTTTCCTGTATTTTCTGATTTCTTTAACATAATCCACTTCATATCGATAATGCCATCTAACTTTTTAGCACATTAGATGATAATTAAAATTGCGAACAGTTCAACCTTTACCTGATACATGGATAGCGCCTATTTTTCCTTAAATTTCATGGTACTCTTCTGGAGTTTTTATTCTCGACATCTTTTGGAACTCTTTCTCTCTAACTTCGAACATTCTATCTGTGGGGCAGAAGTAAATGCCTCCTGACTGAAAAATGTCATTGAAATGTTCTTTTATCTGTGGAAAAGATTATTTCGAAAGCCACCATAAAAGACTATGGACAACGTGGTTGTTCCGGTTTCGTCCACCACACATCCCTCACAGAAAAGTCTTACATATGTAATAAACGGATCAAATTGGAATTTACTTAAAAATTAAGTTAGGATGGAAGACATATCAACAGCCCCACGCCCACCCTGGTTTTCTGTCCAGTAATAGAAGCGTGGAAATTTATTTTATAAGTCAGTTAAGCAAATAGCATAAAATGAAATTTTCCCCAATGGAAAGTTTAGGAAGAGGCTGAACTTGCTGGAGATCAAAGGAAAGCGAGAATCTGTTCATAGACCGTGAATAACTTGTTAATATTGAGTTCTAAAATTAAGTATAACCTCTTACTATTTTGGCGTTAGCAATGCTTTTCTCGTGCTTCCAAATTTGATAGAAACCTAATTACAAGCTTTTTCTTTTCATCAAAATGCTTACTCTTCCAATCACCTCCTCTTCGCTCAGTAATGGGAGTCCATATGGCTGCTATAGTGTTAAGCCGATACGCTGAGTGACACCGTAGACAGCACGAAAAGATTCTGACATACTGGGACTTCCTCACCACGTATTCTTATCTGAAATTGAAAGGATAATAATAATAATAATAATAATAATAATAATAATAATAATAATAATAATAATAATAAATAATAATAATAATAAAATCAAACCGAAATCAGAAGTCTCTTTTTATACTCCTTTTGAGAAATAAATATATGATTATGAGGATAGTGAGGGTGATTATTATTATTATTATTATTATTATTATTATTATTATTATTATTATTATTACTACTACTATCATCACCATTATCATAATCAAATAGGCTATGTTAAAAATTTCAATTAATATTATGCACTAGTTCATTCAAATTCCATTCAATAATAAACAATCGTAAGCCCAAATCATTGCTTGCTGCTGGCTGAGTCTTTTAGGTGTCGAAACATCGCCACGGGTAGCCCAGGTGGTTTAGGCGCGAACTCGTGAGGGGGAGGTCTGGAGTTCCATTCCCACCAGGACCGTCCTTCCTGAGGTTTTTTTTCCAGATTTTCCTCAGTCCTCACAAATGGAAAATATCGGGGATGTACTCTAATTAGGCCTGAAACGCTTCCTTCCTTTAAAAAAAATCATAATTTTATCTCACGAATCATCACATCGGTTTTCACCATCTGTGGTGCCTCAGTAGTAAAATTGGCCGTTAAACGTTATTTGATCAAAAAAGGGTGCCGAAACAGTCATTAATGTAGAAAAAATCTTATCTTGTTTTACTTTATTCGGATCTGCATAGAGCCTTCATTTTGCCTGAACTATGTCATAGGCTGTGAAACTGCCACATTTGAAAATACCATCCCTATGTTGACAGGATGTTTCAAAATCCATTAAATTTTGATCTTGGTTATGATACCTAAAATGTTTATGTTAAAAAGCGAAACATTCAAATCACACTAGCTGCAGTATATTGAAGAAGATTTTGGGTAATGGGCGTAGGGAAGCCTTATGTGCTCGTTTGTTATATCAAGCCCCACATTTCGGCCCCATGTGAAGATGATTTATAGGTGGGGTGGAAATTGGGCTGTATGGTAACTGTGTTTAAGCCCGTCGTTCGCAGATTTCGTCACAACTGCTGCAGACCACCCCACTCTTCTTCCGTGAGATTCTTTCGAGGGCTTTCCGCTGCTGTAAGCTAGCCGCGCTGAATGACTGGGATTTTGACGTGGAAGCGACTATAAATAACACCTTGCTATTTATTTACTGGTGTTGGTTTTATTCTTTCAAACTTAAGTATTTCAGATGAACTCCGTCTCATGACGGATCACTGGTAAGGTAAGCTTCACAAACACGTAAATCTGTTTGCGTTCCCCAAATGGTGCCTAATATAAAGGAGGTACTATCGCAATAATGTAAAATGCACCACAATAAGAAGCTCTCGTGCTGATTGATTGTAGAACCCCGTCGATGCAGGAGCTAGCAGCTCGGACTTAGGGCGTTCTTCTTCTAACTGCCGGGCGAAACAGCAGCACTATCTTGACTCGGAAAATTTTGTGAATGCCCCCTTTTGTGGCCAACTCTATTTCTTATATACTCAAGAAAACTGACGCTATTCCACAAAAGCTACGCGAGATATTCCTGCTAGTTTTGTTTTAACCATTCTCATAGATCAATGCTGACATCAGTGAACCCATTTCTATTGGCTGAACAAAATTTTGGTAGAGCACACGTTAAGCCATTCGTCAATCAGCTCACTTCAAACCAAGTTTACACGTCACGTCAATGACCGTGAATGCACACCTATCACGTACCCACGCGAAAAGTGGTTGGCCAGAGGGGCGAACATTCTTCTTTTGCTGCATACCAGAAGCGATTAACTTGCATTGTCTGACTTTTCCAACCCCCTTACCTTACCCTGCTCAGAGTAAGACTCAAGTCTTTCTTTACCCTTTGCTAAATTATATATTATTTCTTAAATATTACTAAAATTCAACATTATAGATATTATGCTCAGTCTTAAACACTATACAATCTTAATTCTACATACATCAATTTTGCATCGAAGTTTCTTATATATAGAAAACATAACATACCTGTTGATTTAAAATTACAAACATGATTTATTACAATTATGCTGTAATTGATGGGAGGCCAGCGACAACAGTTTCAATATATAACAGTGTACATTAATAATAATAATAATAATAATAATAATAATAATAAGTACATGACGGAATATTTTAAATAAATAATGCATTAAGTAAAATAATATATCTCACATTCTTCCTTGTGTTTATTTAAAGGATTCCCCTTCCTCTTCCTGGATCTTTTAGATTTCTCTCCAACAAGACAGTTACCTTCCGTCCTCTTAAGCACACGTCTTAGCACACCAGAAGCTTTTCTGACACTGAATAAAATGACAATGCATTTTGTATTGTGGAATTCTCTAATGTCTGTATACATTAAACGAAAAGACCGCAGAAAACAGCATTTCTTGAACGGACTGCATTTTGTTCCTGCATACCGAATGGACTAAATGCATTCTGTACCGAATGTGCAATTTGATGTGGATACTTTTCATTAAAAGACGTCGTTCTGAAGAGAAAAAGCATTGTAATGCTATGCAAGACATTTTTGAGTGTAAGAAGTTATATTAAACAGAATTTTGTCCACTGATGGACAAGCTAGTTTCTGAAAAGTTGCTGTTCATTTTTCTTACTCTTTTTACTAGATAATTTTACACACCTTGTTAATTATTTTTTTTCCACCAGCAGCACAGCGATATTACATACATACGTACATACATGCACATATGTTTAATCTTCCCCGGACACCTATACTAAATTACCGTACATTTAACTTTATCCCTTCTTTTCTTTCATCATATCGCTTTCTCACTTATACTATAACGTATTTTACTCACCTCCAGCCACTTGGTTCATTCTTTACAATTGAGGTGCACGGTTGCTCACAGCTCGCGCCGAATTCCGGAAGCCACTAATCAGCAGAAACTGGTAGTCCTGGTTAGGTTGCTTACTGCAATTTTCTTTGTCCTTCTGCAGGAAGCAAGTGTGCTTTTTAAGAGAATACTGAAGTATACTATAGTAAAATCCTTACTAGATGCTTTAATATCTTTCTTGTTTGTAACCAATGTGATCCCTGTTTATTAGCCCCTATAATTTTTTATATAAGGGGCACAGGAATTGTGAAATGCAACTCAATTAATTTCATAATTAAATAATTTCCGTTATTTTACTGGTATTTTATTAGGTTTAACTATATGCTAAATGAGAACGATTCTTTTAACGCCCATTAATTTATTCACGGACGAAACGTAGATATGATGCATTATTTATGCATTCTATAATCAATATTATTTTTTCCTTCTCCTTCAGGGATTACTCTGTTTATGTTCATTGTATAGTTTCAATGTTTGGTCCTTGTGGGGACTGTGACCAGCATTTTTATTAATTTTTGGTATAAGGAATATTCCTCCATTTATCATGTATCTTGATTATCGTCTATTCTTATTTGGAGGGGTGTTCATTGCTTCATATGTTTGCTGCTATTGTTTCCCCTTAGGTTACGCATTTGTTATTTTGTTTTTGATTTGTATTATAAAAGCTATCTTGTTGGGATGGTCAGAGCTACTTGTCCCGACAAGCGCACCCAGAGCGCTGGCCGTAGACGCAGTTCTGGGAGGCATATATTATTAATTGGTAATTTTAGTTATTATGTGCGTTTTTGTCACAAATCTGTTAAGTTCTATTTGCAGATTGGCTGCTTCACCTATAGCACTTCTAAAATGATTGGGACCGCTTTCTGTTGCTAGCACCTTCACCCTTAGCTGCACGCCGTTATATGGCTACTACCTCTCAGCTAGAGCCAATAACAAAGGATTCATCTGCTTTATCAGGTCGAATTACAGTTATCTTACACATTCTCTTTGGTTCTTTATTTTTTATTTATTTTTTAAAATCTTTATATATATGGTAGACTTCCACTATCGTTCACTTGCGGAAACAATTGGCGGTTTTTCACTTCCTTTTTATTTTAACTTTTCATGTAACGTGTTGCGTCATACGACCGATTTTTCGGTATAAAATTGGCAATTGCTTTTATATATTTCAAACTTGTAGATTATCCAGGCATCATATGACTTGCAATATTTTGTTAAACCTTACTACTCCAATTGGTCACAAGATTTCGACCAGTGATGCATATTTTTTTTAATGGATGCGTTTAACATACAGACGTGTATATTTTGTCCTTGGGATATATTACTTGGTTTCCGGATATAATACCATAAGTTTCTTGAACCATAGAGGCATATGTACGAAATGGTGTAAAATTTTAGTTTCCTTTAATTTAGGAGCGTATGCGCTGGTGGCGCCCAAAATTTTATTTATTTACTTTTTTCCTCTTATCATTTCCGCTTGATTAGGGATAACTATAAAGCCCCTCTGCCGTTATTTCGGCGTAGTCATAGGAACATACGAATCTTTTATTGGTACCAATATAATTTACGAACAAAGAGGAGAGTTCGTAACTTATACAGAGAGAGAATAGTGAATAGCTGATTGCTCAAGTCGTACACAGCAGTGTTCATTTTAAACGTTATTGCGGGACACCTAAATCTCCTGTATTGCAATATCAGCTCATTGATGATTATAGGTAACAATGAATTTCACGTTTTGCCAAAATCTTCCATTTTATTTCAACTTTTGATATCTGCGCTATGGTCATTTACTGATGTCATTTTACCACATTGTTTTGCATCTCTTACCCAATATGCGCTTTTTTAGATTAATGTTATAATTATATCACCCCAAGGATTATTTAAATGTTCTATGATGGACTTTCAAAGATCCACTATTTTTTCTGTGTACGATGATTATTGCTTGTTTAATCATTTGGCTAAAAAAGATTGGTACACATGTAAAATATTTGTACTTTGGAGCGTATCTTATCGTATTGTTTTATTATTTTATAATGAATTCACTTTCTGCTTATTATTATTATTATTATTATTATTATTATTTTACTATTATTATTATTATTATTATTATTATTATTATTTATCATTGTGTTTTATTAATCATTTATTATATTTTTATGTTAACTAGTATAATATTATACGCATTTTATTATATCCTTTAATGCTATAACACTGGCCTGATGACGTACTGCATTTGTAGTTATTTGTTATTATTTAGATTAGCGCTCCAGCACCAATCTTATATACAGCGTTTCTAAAGTCATGGTGCAATTTTGAACAGTCACACAAAATCAACGAAACAAGATGAAATGTGAACCATCACTAAAGGAAAGAAAATGTTTCCAAGTTTGCATACCGGTTCAGTGTAGTTTGATGTGGCTTCTGTCTGTTGCACTATACACATCTAAACAATATTCTAATTCATTCACACGACTAAGGACATTAGGTGTGACGAGTGAAAAGCGTCCCTGATTCTCTACTTTAAATGGTCATTGTCTTTGTTACCAACACTGCACACACACTGCTTGACAGAGCCCCATAAGTAAAAGTCTTAAAGCGTTAGGTGTGGGTATCGTAGTGATCATGCCTACCATCCACCCCTTCCTATTTATATCTGCGGAAACGTATCCAGAAACTTGCGAACAAGGTTGTCGTATTGTGCAGGAACACAACCATATTATTGAAAGATGATACCTTCGCCTTCCTCTTGAATTTGTAGCACTGCACACAATTGGAACACATCAAGGCAGTTGTTTGACTTCACAGTCTGCTCCGTAAAGAAATTTGGGGCCTATAATTTTATCATAAATGAGGGCATACCAGACGTTCACCTTAGGAGTGTCACATTCACACTCAATGCAGGCACGAGGATTTCCATAAGCGCATATCTTGACGCTATGGCGATGAACATGACCACACACATTGAATGAATAGTGTTCTATGCTCGTTTTTGCCACAAAGGCACCCCAGCGATGGCCACCGATGATACATGAAATGAAATAATATATTGGGAAGGGACAAATTTTAAAGAAGGAAACGTTCCAGGCCTAAGTTTAGAGTACCTCTCCGGCATTTGCCATTTATGAGGATTGAGAAAAACCTGGAAAAATCCTCAGTCAGGCAGGACGGTCCTGGCGGGATTCGAACCTCAGACCTCCCGCTCACGAGCCGCGCCTTAACGAACTCGGCCACCCGTGGCGGTCGATCACACACATTGAATGTGGCCTCACCATTAAATACAATCTTCTGTAAGAGTTATTCATAATTGTCCATCTTATCAAGCATCTGTATAGCAAACTCATATCGTTTGGGTGTATCAGTGGGGCGGATAGCGTGTAACAACTGCAGTTTGCAACCCATAAATTACAGTTTGTTTTTTAAAATGTCTCCTTCAGGCCTAGATTTCGAGCACAAGCACTAACGGACTTCTTGAGGCTGCTTAGGTAGCTTACCCGTATAGATTCAACAAACTCGTCAGTAAGCGAAGGGCTTCTCGCACGTTTTTGGTCCAACAGGCTGTCAGTTTCCTTCAGCTGCTAATTCCACCGGTGAATGTTATTTCTATGTGGCGGCTCTTCATTGTACATGCGAAGATATTCAAGACATGTCATGGATTGCAAAGCCAGAGGACGCATTGAACTTTCATTTGCACCGTCCACATTCTCATTTCATTGTTGTATTGCGTAACTACCTGAGTGCGAACAAAATTGAAATTTATACTTCTGAATCTCTTTAAATACTATTTAATGTATCATGTGTTTCATCCTTTAGTTTCGTTTCGTTTCGTTTAGCCATTTAAACTTTTCAGAACTGCACCATGACTTTACGGACAAAGTATTTTCTCTTCTATTCCTTTCCCTTCCTTTTTTAAATTAGTTTGTTTCTTTTTCCTATTCAGTACTTTTCTTTTAATTTAACATTTTATTTTTTTCCCAACATCTTTGAGTGACACATTCATCGAGTTTTTCACCCACATAAGTGGGACAGTGGAGAACAGGCGGTACGGCTGTTGTTACTGCTACGGGTGGCCAAGGTCGTTTAGGCGCGAACTCGTGAGCGGGAGGCCTGGGATTCGAATCCCGCCAGGATTGTCCTCCCTAACTGGGGTTTTTTCCCGGTTTTCCTCAGTCCTCATAACCGGCAAATGCCGGGGAGGTACCCTAAAATTAGGCCTGGAACGTTTCCTTCCTTAAATAATCCTTTCCCAATTTATCATTTCATTTCATGTATCATCAGTGTTCACCGCCTGAGGTGCCCCAGTAGTAAAAACGGGCATTAAACACCATTAAAAAAAGGCTATTGTTTGCACACTAGCTCCTGATATCATACTGCGAATTCCCTGAAATGTTGCTTATTGAAATCTCATCTTCTGCAAGCCATTGTATTATTGTTAAACATATGCAATGATCTCTGACAAAGACTTTTTAGCCGTGACTTTCACAATTGGAGCTTATCACCGGACGTTCCGTTAGGCTCAGCGGAAGTTGTTCTCACAGGTTGCAACGTAGCTCATTCCGTAAGAACTGGCCCATCACAAATTAGGCGTGTTAATGCTGCTATTTTTAGATAATTGTCTGGTGCCAATGTTTCTCTTCAGCGAAATGTATTGTTCTGTCAACCCTGTTCTGTGATCCGCCCCCTATTGTTTCCTATTCCCTCCTTGTGATCTACCGCCACGGGTGGCCGAGGTCGTTAAATCGAGGACTCGTGAGCGGGAGGTCTGGGGTTCGAATCCCGCCAGGACCGTCCTCCCTAACTGAGGTTTTTTCTAGGTTTTCCTCAGTCCTCATAAATGGCAAATGCCGGGGAGGTACCCTAAACTTGGGCCTGGAACGTTTCCTTCCTTAAAAAGAAATCCTTTCCCAGTATATCATTTCATTTCATGTGTCACCAGTGGCCATCGCCTGTAGTGCCTCTCTAGCAAAAACGGGCGTTAAACACAATTCCTTCATTTCATTCCTTGTGTTCTTTTATTTATTTATTTATTTATTTTTGTTTTTTCCTTTTCCCCGTTTAATTTCGATGTTTAATGCTCAATTTTAGACGCAACAAATCTCGAACTTTATGATATTTTGCCGTTTCTTTATTTATCTTTTCATTAGGTTACACTTTACAGGTACGTTAATGATTCGTCTATTTATGACACTATCCTTTATATTGTACTTTGTTTATTGCACTTTTATTATATGCAATTGTTTTGCTATCTTTTTCTATATGTATTCATGATTTTATGTTGTTTTTTGTTTCTCTTTTTGTATTTTACTTAATGCTGATTTAACTTCCTCCAAGTTTACAACTTTGGAATGCCAATTTTTGTTATTCCTCACTGAGGATTGTGACATTTGTAAGCCGGTGGGAGATGTCACATACCGTAAATTTGGACACTCAGATGTAAATTATGTAGGCTAAATTCTTAGTTAAGTTAATATTAAAGTTTGGAGCGTCAATTTTTAGTGGAAAGAGATGACGCGCGTTAATAGAAAGTCACCACAAAGTAACATAATTTTCATATAGTGCTCCCTGTCACGAGAAAATCTCGCATTGCGATTTTGCAGCTCTATGAAAGCCAGTCACAGTGACACGGTTCTCGTAATCTCCCAATTAAGTGAATAAACCTTTAGCTAATGCGCTCTTTTTGCTGCAGTTAAACTCCACAGTGAGAGTGATGGAATTTGACAGCACATACGTTATCTGACCGTCAAAACGCTTGGTACAGTCCCTTTTAAATATCTGGTTAGATACACGCGCACACACATACAAGTGCAAAAGCATTTCTAATGTAGTTATAAAACTTCAAAAATTTAATAACAAAGAAAAAAGATTTTCGTTTAATCCGTCCTAATTATGTTGTAACGCAATTTAGGACTTCCAGAATTAAAATCATATTTAATACATTTTCTATGC
Source organism: Metallyticus violacea (assembly GCA_030762175.1). Lineage (NCBI taxonomy): Eukaryota > Metazoa > Arthropoda > Insecta > Mantodea > Metallyticidae > Metallyticus > Metallyticus violacea. Next base: position 204,451,708 of record CM060846.1, read on the forward strand.
CTGTAACATTGATGAAGAATGTCCTTTAAAATTTAACTAATGAACTGGAATCAGCACTTAGCAATAAGATACTGAATTACAGCCATTAACTATCCAAAAACACACACAAGAACTCAGGCAGTAGCGTTTGAAACTTGCATTCCTAAGGTTCCGGACGCAAATTCCTTGCCACCGAACATCCTAATCTTGGATTTTTTCGTGCTTTGTCGTGGTTACTTGGGATAATTCTGGGAAGAATATTTACTTTCCATATAATTGCATTCCATTCCATTGTTCTGGTTGCTGGGTAGAAAGTCCCAGGCGAGCTGGACTGGTGCTGTGGGGCGTGTCGGTGGATTTGCGTTTTAGAAGATTTCTGTCCTGGCGTCTGGTGGGTTCTGCTTGGAGATCTCCTTTGGCCACCATCAAGACTCTCACAGGTTTGTCGGCCTATGCTACTTATCACGTGAGAAACGTTAGGGAGCCCGCTCACATCCGTTTGCCACTGTCCAGTATATCTATAATTTCATTCCTTTCTCCCAGAGATATAACAGGCCCATCAGTGACCTCGGTGCCGAAACATCTTCCAAAGTTCTATGCTATCCTATCTCACTTCCTAAACGTTATTAAAACTGTGAGAAATGAAATAATCTCTGAGCGCGTTTTTAAGTGATAACTACGATCCTTTGGAGTAATGCTATCCTGTGGTTAATGCTTTCTTTTTTGTTCCGTTTCTGTGCTAAAGTGTTTGCGGAAATCTACTAATTGGTGAAGCATAACTATGCTACTTAAAAACTTAAATTTTTTCCTCAATAAAGCAGCGTTAACTGAATCAATATAACAAAATATCTTGTAAGACGTGCAAATAGAAATATAAATTTAGTTCATTCCCAGCGTCGAGATTCAAGTAACTGCTTGAAGGATGTTAATTCTTCTGAGCTAACGACTTACAAAAAAGATATTTGAGTAAATTCAGACTATCTAAAATAGTTCTGATAGTTCCTTGAGCAAGATATTGAGCCAGCAGCACAGAGTACAAATAACCCCCCTCTTTCTCTCTCCCTCTTTGTCTCGCACCGCCACGGGTGACCGAGATCGTTAAGGCGCGGACCCGTGAGCGGGAGGTCTGGGGTTCGAATCCTCTTTAACTGAGGTTTTTTTCCAAATTTTCCTCAGTCCTCATAAATGGCAAATGCTGGGGAGGTACCTTAAACTTAGGCCTGGAAGGATACCTTCCTTAGAAATAAATCCTTTCCTAATTTATCATTTCATCTCATGTACCATCAGTGTTCATCGCCTGTGGTGCCTCTGTTGCAAAAACGGGCGTTAAACACCATTCATTCCTTCCATTTATTCGTACTTTTTGTCTCTCAAACAGGCTGATGCCTATTAGAACAATAAACAAATAAAGACCAAAGTTTTGTTGGGATAAAAATATTTCATTAGGTACAAGGATTAGAAAGTTATGACTTCATTCAATATATCTATTTATTTGAGACGAAAATGAGATTAGGTGATTTGAAATCATTCTTTCTACTCTGTATACCAGCAGTTATTGATTTTCTTTCAACCTGGCATACTTCCATAGTTACCAATACGGTTATTAATTCAATAAACATTAAAAACGAGTTTAACAGTTATTGTTTTATATCAAATAATTGCCCTCTTGCCTGATTTGAAAATGCCTTTATAGCGATCCGAAAGATAAAAAAGATAACATTTCTGTATTTAATATTTTTTTAAAAATGCATTCAAATAATGTTATATGTAACTATTGCAATGAATATAGTTTGTAAAGCAGAAAATACACGCGTTTTTCCCCGCCCATAGCTAGTAGTAATAGTTTTACTGCCCTATCAGGCACGCTTTCAATTACTTGGAATTCTAAAGTTTACTAAAGTTATCTCTATTAAATTACATATTTTAATTTACAAGACTTCCAAAATGTGTTATCGTTCGCACGAGTAACTGACAGCTGAACGTGCCACAGCTGGTCTCGCTTGTACTCTGGCTTCGCTTCTTAAAACTGCATATAAAATCTTACCTTATAACAAATGCTGAAAGTGATGTCCTCCCTCAGCTAAACAGACATTATACCGGATAAACAATTCCGATTGAAATGACTGAATTCCACCACTGTAACATTTTTTAATTCTAATGCTTTCCTTGAGTTTTTCCAATGTGTGAGGATTTGCTTTGTACACTTTGTCCTTCAGGCTACCACACAAATAAAAATATCAGACTGTTATATTTGGGAAACGAAAGGGCCATGCACCCAGCAGTAATCACTCTATTTTCAAACACTTCACTAATTTTACACATGGATTCCTCATCTGCATGAGAAATGGAAGAATCTTTTTGAAACTACACATGTGATTTCTCTTCTTCTGTCAGCTGATTAAAAATGGGGTCCGAATGCCATTTCGTACCTCTCTGCATTTGCTGTCTACTCGTAAATCGTCTGATTCTGTTTCATGTACAATCATCCTATGGACAGACGCCACACTCCAAACGATGACCGATTTGTGTACTTCATATTTTGCATGACCAAATCTGGATCCATCGGTCCTGTCCGGGTTCTGGAGCGATCCTTAATGTGAACAAATCAAGATCTATGCTCGTTGGCTCCTCTTCTATAGTTCCACCCTCATGGATATCTATGGCTTCAACCATTAAAATATTAGGTGTTACATTTTTACCCACACTACCGGCGACGATTCAATATAATTGGAACTATATTGTTAACAGTGTTCGTAAAGTTCTTCAAGAGCATCAATTTCGTTCCCTAAATTTGTTACAACGTGTTCACTTTGTTAATATATTTTCATTGTCCAGAGTATTGATTGTAAGCCAGGTTCTGGTGCTATTTTGGCGTTAAGTTGAATACAGCTACAGGGTGGTTTATTTGGAAAGATGTTTTATTGCGAGTCCCTAGAAATCAACTCACACTTCCAACCTCTGAAGGGGGTCTAAATGCCATTGATTTACAGGCGAAAGCTGATTGTCTATTTCTCCGGACAAACCGGTTACATCTAGGAGACTATGGCGATTTTTATAGTCACCAGTTTCTCACCCAGTGCTTGTCGGAACACCGCCTCCAGAATCCACCAGGTCTTCGAGGGTTGCTGATTCAGGCGCCCCAGGTTAAGAAGCTACTTCAGTTAATAGCATACTGTCCTGTCGATCTACATGGTCAAACACCTAAAAAGAAGACTTGTATACTGCCTGGTTATTTCAATTGACAGCTCCCAATGTAGTTCTCCAACACCCAGTATACAACTGGCGCGGAATCTGGTCCAACATTCGACACTCTGCACTCAGCACTTACCAACGAAGTGTGTGGTACCAACTGGCGAACAATATCTTCCCTACAAAGGAGCGCTTACATCGTATTGGAATGATACCTGCAAACTATGATAATTGCGGCCTTTAAGATACCATACCCTGTCGTTTAGAATGTGGTGCTGATGCATTAGTATGGCGGAGGGTGCAGGCCAAGATCCTCCTAATCCTGAATGTCTCTGAGAAATGTTTTGAACCCCAGTATTTGACCTTTCCAGTATTTAGCTGTTCCTCAGTAGCTCAACGAATGACTTTGTTGCTGTTTATTCGAAAGTTTTTAAATGAGTTTGAAGATTCAAGTTAAACAAAATTTTGTTTAAAAAAACTACACACACATGTAATATTCAAAATGTGGGTTGTAATATATATAAAACAAACTGAAAGACATGTGCAGTATGTTATTGGTGATCAAAAAGATTGAAACTGCAATTTGTGTTGTATGTAATTACATGTGAATATAAATAAATTGTATTTTCTAAAAAAGAAAGTCTCGCCACATGTGCCGAAGATGGACTCGTCACTAAAGCATACCTGAAGAAAAAATGAGTACATTATGCTGTTGCCACAGTAGAAATAAAACAAGCTGAAAAATAATAAAAACATTATGTTCATATATTTGATTCCTATTTCATTAGTTCAATATTTCAATTACCTTTTTCCAGTCTTGTACAGATTAATTGACATGTACTTTAATCCAGGTCAGTCTCTTTTTCTTGCCACAGATGAAATAATTTTGACCTTTTTTCTTGGTCTTCAACAATCCCTTCGTTGTACAGCTGCCATTTCACTGTTCTGGTGGTATTTCTACCGAAACTGAGTGGGCACTTGTTAGTTGCCCTGCGATTACTATTTTAGCTTTCTTATTTTATTACAGTCAAGCTTCTTCTTTCCGCCACATTTTCCAATACAGTGGGGTTGACATGACACATTTTCATATTTTTTAATTTTTATTGTGCTTACTGATTTTTGAAATACTCCGAGTCTCTTTGATACGTCTTGCTCACAGTAATGTCAAGTATAGTCTTTACAATTTCAATTTTTTTGGAAGATAACTCTTGTTTTCAGCCCATAATACCTCACTTTTCTTGGGCTGATTGGATCCCAGAAGGTGGCAGCCCTATCGCCAATCTAACTCTGCTTAGTGCTAGTTACACCTTCACAGGTTATAAAATTATTGCTGGAAAGCTCCAAAGATTAAATGCCAGATTGAACCACATTGAAACAAAACAATCAGAAAAACTTAGGAGTTCACATATTAGATATGGCTAACCAATATCGACTTAATTGGTGTGAACATGTAAAAGGTATGAATTTAGATACTCTGCCCAAAATTGTTGTAGAATATACATCTATGGATGAAAGAAACGTAGGTCGGCCTGCAAAACATTAGACACAGCAAATAAAGCAGCCGCAACAGGCTTGAAAGTATATAGATTGAAACAAATAAGAAGAAGAAGACTGCACTTCTAAGCTTCTACAAAATACTAAAATAAAATCTTTAAGTTAATGCTTGTATGTTACAATAATATATTTAGGGGTTACAAACATTGAGAACAGTTTAAAAGTCCAGATACTTGTTCAGCTGGTCGGTGTTTAGTCCTAGCCTGTATTCTTGCGGAACTTTTAAACTGCTTCACTGTATTAAAAAATAAGAATTACATCATATTTCTTGCATTCTACACTTATTTCATAGAGATCGTTTAGCTCATGTTCAATTACTAATCCAGTATAAGAATATTAGGAATTTCAACTAATCACAATTGTCTATTGCAACAATTTTATCGTTTATGTTTATTGTGCTTCGGTTTTGTTCAATTTTTACCAAAGAGGTTAATTGAAAAATAAAACAGTACATACAGTAAATCGTTTTAATTTCTACCTTCATCTGTTCGATAAAAGCATAAATGAAAATGCCGGATGAATACTCACAATAATAATTGTAAGCGCATTTTATGGATATATTTGATTTAAAAATTTTAATTAATTTTTTATTCCACAAATAGTGAGGTCCAGTTTCTATCCAATCAAAATCTGGGGTTCCCGCTATGTCATAGAAACAATAACAGAACATGTACACTTATACTAATTCATAACTCCAACTACCTATAGCATTCTAAGAAAATACCACTACTGACAACAATAACTTGTTGAATATTTCACGTAATGAAATCATAAAATTTTGCAGGTTTAATGTTATTTTCTCCCAAGTTATAAGCGTTCTATGTACTTGTTCAAGTATTACAGAATGAAAATGCTCTAGATCATATCGGCATGTTTAGTCGAATCATTTGACCACATCAGTGTATGATAGGAGATTTAACTTCAACTCGTCAATATAAGACTTTGGTTTACCAAACTTGCACTCAAAATTAAACATCAACTTCCCATTTGTACATTCCACATGGGAACAGCAGTTACACCCTATAGTATCCTAGAATACATATATTTTATAAATGACAAATCATTCAGGTTTGAAACAAGATTACAGAGCGCTACTAACCCAGTGTGTAAGAAGAATTAATGTTAAGGTATTGGGAAAACTCTGCACATGCGCCTCAATAGAAGAATTCCTACTTTTTTTTTTTTTTTTTTTTTTTTTTTGTATACCAATGTAAACATTAACGCCAATATGTTGCTGGCACAGGCAGGCATTCGATCGTAACTATAAATCCAATGTTGACGGCATACTCTTTTCGGCAGCTATAACTTTTTCTCGACTGCCAGATTTACACTCGCCTTAGTAATAATTAGTCTGCCCCGTTTATTTATCGTGACTGGAGTACGATTCGGAACACATGACTTTTGGTGAAAGGGAGATATACTTTCTAACCAAGAGTTTCTTTCAGCATCTCTCGTTCTGACTTCATTAATAATAAATTACTATACTCTTCACGGTAAATCTTTCTTTACTCTTCCTCTTGGAAGAGAATCATTAAGAAAATTGCCCTGCAAAATATTTTATGATGCTGAGATTGTGTTTTAATTCCGGGCATAATTCTTTAGTGGATGACGGGAAAAAGGACCCCGCGTTTGGGAGGACCTATATTAAAGCAGGAGGATGCGACTTTTACATTTTATTTCTGGAGGATTCCTCAGTTGCGCCTTGTATAAGTGATTTTAGACAGTTGTGGCTTTGATTGGTAGGGGCGCGATAAGATCTAGATTCGTTGAGAAATGCACGCCGACGTTCCTAATGGTAACAAAAATTAGCTATTGTGAATGTTTTCTCAAACAGGTTTCACAGAAAAAGCTACTTTATTACCTTGTCATCCACCAAGAGGGCAGGCTGTGTCGTTCCAGAGTTCTGCAATATATTAAAATGTCTAGTGGTCACAAAAAGAACCCTCAGCATAAAATAAGTACGGGAATGGGGGAAAAAATATTGTGCGAATAGGAATATGCGGAGATCTAGAATGGGTATCAGCCGATACAAGGATTTATGTAACATAATCATGTGAATGCATATAAAAACTATCGGTGCCTTTTACTATGCCTTTTATAGCCATCTGTCTAATACTGGACCTACCTCTAAATACTGATAGGCAATTCAAAGGCGATTCATTGGAAGAAAGATGATGCAAAAACGGCAGTCAAGTACAAAATTCAGTGACTTTGTAGCATGTTTTCCCTTTCCCTTTTGTTTGTCGTCTCAGACAAAACTCTGCCGATTCGTGGGAATCGTCTACAGTGGAATCTTTGAAATGCACAAGGACGTATTCCAAAACGCCAAGTGTATTTTATGTAACACAGCTTAAGGTTTCACGGCCGATATTCATAATGTCAGATTTCAAAATTTTGTTTTATTTTTTAAAATGAAGACCACCGCATAACAATCTGGAAATTTATAATTTTAACATTATGTATTTTATGTATGTTTTAAAATATTCTTTCTCTACAACCTGGTTTGCAATTTAACAAATAAATATATATTTATTTTCCAAAATAAATATTATCTATTTTAAGCATAATGCAAGAATTAACTAAAATTATCCATCGCTGCTGTATATTGCCAATTTGCATTTTCACTTTGACAAGAAATATTGTTACACATCAACATACATTTTTTTATTACAGAAACCTCTTCCACCTCTACACCAAAGACAATCACAGTCTACTACATCCTCCCTTTGCCAATTTGATTTCCACAACTACTTCTTCTTTTTCTTCTTCTTCTGCTCTACGGAGCAGAAGTTTGGACATCCGCCGCTAATGGGCTTATCGTATTTTATTAACTTTATTAATTTAATTTATAGGTTCTGTTTTTAAATTTGTGATTCGCTTTCATTAGTTCACTCACGCAATTGATAGCACTGAATTGGGGCAGTAATCTCTTTTTCTAAAGCGATTTTTGTTCTTTACGCAAGCTGTCAATGAGTTTTCGTTAGCGCTAAATAAAAAACGTTCTATAGCTTTTTGCATTTAATTATTCCATGCACAAGTTTAATTCTGTAGAAATGTGATGGTTGTGAAAAGTTAAGCACTATATGAAGTGAACATTTTTAAAAAGTAAAGTATTCAAATTAAAAGATTGACATTACATAATTTTGTATTACAAGAAAGGAACAAGATGTTAAAAGGAAACACATAAATGACAACCGCTGTATATTTGTTTTTAACTTATTTCTCCTCTTTGTCGCACGTTTTTTAATTGCATACTTCATTTCAATTTATCTCTATGTTATATTTTTCCACGTTATGTCTTTGTTGTGGTGTTAATTTGGGGGAATTACATTTATTGTGCAATTTTTATTAATTTTCAGAAGGGTATCGGGTAATAAATGCATGACTTTCGCCAACCCCCTAAAAACGAGTATTTAGGGACAACTAAAGGTTCAGTAAACGGGTGAAATGACCCATTTATAGTTTATTCGTACAATGAAAGTTTTTTTTAATGTTTAATTTATTTCCGCTTTGACTGCATTCGTCTTCTCGCGACGTCTTAAGTTGTGATTCGAATACTATCGGTATAAATCTGTGAATGAAATAGATTAGGTAATGATGGCGCAAATGAGCTCTAAGTGCCTTAAAATTATCTGACGTTAAATTTCTTAGAGCATGGAAAAACTTACCCAGATAACTTCACCTGACCGGGATACGAAGTAAGGATATTCAGATATTAGTCGAGAATACTACCAATAGACCATGCAGATGATTGGAATGAGAAATTACACATGCTTGTAGAAGTGAACATCTTAATATCGATATCCATTGATATATATATATATATATATATATATATATATATATATATATATATATATAGTTGTTTTATTTTCATGATTCAGTTTTGTTATTTAAGGCAGGATGCCAAATTTAATAAAAACTGTAATCACATTAATCTGAAACGCATGATACTATGAAGCAGTTTGGTTGAGCGCTAAATGTTAAAGTGGTTTTGTAGATTAATTATAGGTCACTTCGGTGTTGTTGTCCAAGCTTCAATGACAACAATTTCTCAAGGTGAATTCTTCTATTTAGTTGACTCGTATTCAACAGATTTGGGAGAGGGTAAGGAGAGGCTTAGTGTAAATAAGCACGCGATGCAATGTTATTGGTGCTTTATTATGTCTAAAATCTTTCGCGTCGTCTGGTGTTTTGCTTACGACAGGCTTAGCTACACCGATATGAACTTATTTGTCGCGTATGAAACTTATAGATGACTGCCGCGGTGAGTGAAATTGAGTCCAATTTATAATTGAGTACTGCGAACTGTGTGTATCTTGCCGCGTAGATCATCTAACTGCGTGCCTCGGCAACGTCTAACTTACAACTGCTTCTGCGAACTGAATAAGGAAATGTGTCTCGAGGCGTGTAGGACTTAGGACTGCCTGTGTCTCGCCGCGTATAAAACTTTAAACTGAGTAATGAGCAAATGCGCACTGAACGCACCAGTGGAGCGACTTACCATTTATATTAAATTCAGTTCAAATGATCGTTGTTCTTACGATGGCAATGGAGTCACAGAGGCACACGCAATCTTCGCGCCTATCTTTAAACTTTCAAACATATCTTTCCATTGGTTGGTTAAATTCACCTGCCCCACCTTCCATATGCTACTTTTTTAAAGTTTAAAAACTTTGTAGGCATTGCTATTTTACAGGCCTACCAATATGATAGCCGATCGGGATTGAATTTATTTATCATAAAATCGCGGTCTTTTAAAAAGAACGGGCTTACAACAGTGACCCTCTGGTTACATCCTCCGAATAGAGGTTTTATGACTCTAATTAATTTTCTAAGCTTCCGTAAAAAAACACCAGGGAGCTTTCCCGTTTTGTTGACATTCAATTCACCTATTAGCACTAAGCCGTATTATACATTTATGCTATCTACATTACTAATTGCAATACATAAACTATTATGATTGGGTCTACATAAATATACATTATACGAGTTATATTTCAGTGGAGGTGAAACGGAGGAACCGTTACAACTAATATGACATAGATTACACATAGAGTAATCTACAAATTTATCTGAATAATTTCATAATTATTATATCTTTATATTAATTTTTATTACGGTCTTCAGAAGAAGAAACATCGTGATTGAATATGTGTTAAAAGACACCAAATTTTCTTTTCATCTTTAAGAATTGAAAAACAAAATGTAGAAAATTTAAAGCCTGTGCATTTGCGGAAGAGTTTCAGCCAATTAAGTAACAATGATACATTGTTTATGATAGGCATCCTCGTAGATAACTATATAGTATGTCATAAATTGTTAAGCATTTTACTAGAACGCATACAAAAATTTGGGAAAGGAATTGTCTGTGGGTTCTTTTAATTTTTAATTGCTTATTGATTACTATGTTAAACGATTTCGCCATTTACTGCGTTACCTAGCCAACTGTATGAAACAATGGCGGCTCAAGGTCTATATTTTGCTATAAGTAATATGGAACATAAACTGTAAAATTAATGGAGTAATGGAATTAAATGATAAACTATTTTCGCATTCTAAAAACTATGACCAGCCTTAAAATACATTTATTTTTAAGGAAGATATGAAAAATATTAAATTTGACAAACGTTATAACGTGTAAGTATATTTTGATAATTACTTCTCCAACTTTGTATGGATAAATTCCCGTATTTTTGTAGTGAGTTGTGCAGATGTTACGTTACTCTCTCTTTTGGGGTCCTTTTGCTCTGAAATTTTTTCCTGAAATTCCCTAAGACAAGAGCAAATATATGGATGACATGATTTACAATTAAAAATATTTGGTTCGAGCTCTATACAGGAATAACAACAACAACAACAACAACAACAATAATAATAATAATAATAATAATAATAATAATAATAATATAATTATAACATTAATGTTAAAGTATGAACTGCTCATAGCTCACCAGTTTTCATTAAAAGTAGCTGTTATCAACTATTTTAGTCGGCACGTAACTTTCTGGTTCAGGCAGAGTGCGCAGTGGCATCAATATGTGACAATTGTTGGCAAATAGAAAGCAGTGAGCTATGCGCTCTTGTACAGAGCAATTTATATTCAATGAACTACGTTTTACTTGCAATTTTAAATATTTTGTGAATGCGTGATTTAAAGCATTAATAGTGCTTAAATGAAAGAACAAAAAGGAAGCAGCCAGTTGTACACAACCTAACGAGAGAATACATTTAGAAGGTATACACTTACTTCAAGGGAAGATTCTGCTGGCAGGCCAGTATGCAGCGTTGCGAAATGTGGCAAACAGAGAGCTGTAGTATGCAGCGTTGGTTCTTAAAATCATGCAACACATCGTTCAGGAAGCAAAGTTATCAGAACATATTTCTTACGACTAACGACTAAAGCGTTTTGTTTTCATTTTGTTTCTTTAGTGTTTCTCTTTCTTGCTTCCTTTTCTTTCCTTTTTTCTGACTTCAGTGTTTATTCAATGTTAAAAGTTCTATTTAATAATTTCGTGTTGTGAATTAATATGAAATTATTTCTATATAATAAATTATTATGTTGCAAGCTTTGATTTTTCATTTTCACTTTCTAAGGGTCAATATTTACATTTATAATTAAAAATGTAATATACATAAACATCTAAAACGTATAAACCTTAAATGAAGTTAAAACAATAAACGTACTAAAGGTATAAATTCAATTTTTATCCGAAAACGTTTAGGTAAATTTACAAATAGTTGAACAAATAAGAAAGTATGTAAGTATCGAAAGACCACATTAATTAGATTCAAGTAAACATATGCGCTCTGAAAATAACGAATTCTCTCGGCAATTTCATCTTCGTTATTGAGAACGTGGTAACTGTGCAGAAAGAAGCTCTCTGTTTAGGATTACTTATTCGGTCCTTATTTTATTTCCGAAAAGGGGAATTTGGAATAATTTTAGGCAGACTCCAGATATGCGTCATGTATTATCTCAAATGTCTGTGTTCATCTGCATGGGATGCAAAATATTTAAAAGTTTCTAAAGACGATGGATCAAACTAATACGGTGAATATATAGCGTGATTCTCTCGCTAGAGGCCCAAAAGTATATTCCCTAAAAATGATGTTATATAGATAATGATTTGCAAATTTCGGTGCACATACTTTCAACATTGCAAAACAGGGTCTACTCATAGTCTATGGTGAAAATGATCTCCTGCCATTCGTGTAAGAGAAACCCATATGCACTACAATTTTCTGTGAATACAATGGCTCTTCTTGCACAGCATATGAGGATTTTCTATTGCCCATGTGCACATTTAAAGGTTACGTATTAGCTCAGATAAAACCGTACTTCATCTGTAACTAAAGCGATGTCTAAAATTCCAGAATTCTGAGTTAGAAAGTCTCTAAACCATAATCAAGACCGAACAGTTTTCGTTGTCCGTAGCACTCATTTCTTGAACAAATGACACTGGTAGTGTTCCTCTTTTCCTTCTCTCTCTCTGACACGTAGAATGCGGGAAAATAATCTGTTGATTAGGAAGATTTTCTGCTGTCTCTAACTTATTAAACAATTTCTAGATAAAATACTTTGATGGTACGGTAGTCACCATAAGCAGCCCGAAATTCTATCAGTCATACTTTAAACGATTTTGTTTGCCAGTATTTACGAACGGGGAATCGGCTTTGCTGTTGCGTACAATATTAATCACTCGAGGTCGAGTCTCAACTGTTGAGATGTCCTGACGTGGAACATGGACAAATATAGATCACGAAACGACCGCGGAGTTTTCCATGCAGTTTTGCATCATTATAAGTCTGCTACATAACTTTGAATGTCATTATGTAAATAACTAGTTTTTATAGACAATAGTTTGGGACCAATAGAGAAAGAATCACACGGTAGATATAATAGCTGGTTGATGATTTCATCAGAATGTTGTCAGTAGACGTTATTCAGTTATTTAGTTTCTCGAGATTCATGTAATTCAAACGTAAAGCGTTTTTTTCTAGTTTGGGGAAAGTTAGGCAAGCTTACAAGATCTGTCACAATTGATATGATGATAGTTGTCGTCGCTTTTCCTTCCACTCACTTCCCTCTTCTTTGAGAACGTGAGTAATGTATATACTTCGCTGTTCGGCTCTCCGGGTGAGGTGCCTACCCTACTGCGGTGTGTATCCTGCGATTAGTGTCCAGCAAGTACGATATATATTCAGTAGTGTAGGCGAGCCCACGACAAAGAATGGAAAGTGATGGAATTAGTTTATTGAATATACATATAATTATGTAAAATATAAATTATAAATTGCCGGGAATTGACTTCCTTACCGGCCTCCGTTTCACTGATTATACAACATATTAATTTAATTGTGGGCAAGCATACATTCAGTGCCAAGTATACTTTCAGGAACTGGTGTACATTTAGTGACAAACATACTTTCATGAGCGAGCATACTTTCAGTGGTAAGCATACTTTCAGGGCTACTACTAGGAATGGGCGAGCATTATTTTATTGATTATATATATAATTATCAAACATTTTGGAACTTTTAGTGGAAACTAAAAATGTGAGGAGGCTAGGCATGCTGTGTGAATGTAAAATATATTAACAATGGAATAAACTAATGAAAATATAATTCTCAATTAAAATAACTCACATTAAAATAATAATAATAATAATAATAATAATAATAATAATAATAATAATAATAATAATAAAATAATAATAATGATGATGATAAAATAATAGTTACGCTGCAAGCAAAGTACTAAATTATGTAAATATATGTTAATTTGCTTATAAACAATATTTTTATGCAGATGGTGGTAGGAAATACGTTATAACTCTGCAAAATATGCTGTTGCGATAAAAATGTGGTGAAAATATAAAATAGCATTTACAAATAATATTATGAAATACCTCAAACGACGCCAAACTGCTTGGACCACGGCTTCCTATCGTTCACTGAGTAAAATGAATGTGTATATCCTATAAAGCGTAGCAGGGGAAAGTCACGACAGTGATGCAAACAATAGCGCAGGTGTGAGCCTCGAGACCATACACCAGACAAGTTAATACCTGCTCAACATATCTCAAGATATTTCAAGATTCACAAATATAAACAAAAGAATATTAAAAACAAAAAACTGTTTAACTTTGCATAAATAATGTATGATGAAGGACGGTTTTAATTCACCGATTCAGAATAGTAAACAAAAAGAACTTTAAAATGAAAACTTTATCTTTGCAAAAAAGGGGAAATTAAAGAACATTTTCCCTCGTCGATTCACAATTATAAACAAAAACATATATTATAAACAACATTTTGCTTTCCTTTGCAAAAAAGATTTAAGTAAGGAATACTTTCACTTACCGATTCTCAACTATAAACAAAAAGGAATATAAGAAAAGAACTGTTTAACTATGCTAAAAAGAATGAACTTGCAGACTATTTTCACTAAATGATTCACGATATAAACAAAAAATAATATGAAAAAATTTTACTTTACAAAACAGCTGTGATTAAATAATAATTTTATCCAACGATTCACACTAATAAATAAAAAGGAATATTAGCAACGAAAAATCTGTTAAACTTTGCAAAAAAAAAATATTATTTAAGAATATTTTCAACCACCGATATACAATAAGCAAAAATGAATATTAGAAGCAATGAAATTTTTTAACATCACAAAAAAAGTAACTAAAATATTTTCATTCATGGATTCAAAATTATGAACAAAAACAAATAATTTAAACAAATAACTGTTTAACTGGGAAAAAGGATGTAAATAAAATATTTTCACTCACCGATTCACAATTATAGACAAAAACAAATGTTAGAAGCGAATACAGTGTAGACTATATGTGTTATAGAACACGCTATGACGCAGATGTTCCATGGACCCACCGAGGAGGATTCTGCCCTTACCTGTAAGTGATGGGCCTGGATGGACCTGGATGGCGTGGATGTATGTATGTGTGTGAGAGAGAGATAGATAAATGTATTTATCCCACCCTTATATAATTTCGAATATTTAAAAAGCATACTACGGTATTATACTTGCACTAAAACAAAATCTAGTGAAGAATATCACAGTAAGCGAAGCATCGTGTGTGAACACCATCCAGGGGTAGAGAATAACTTTATTGTGGAACTTTCGCAGTCATAGCTTAAAAGATATAGTAAATAAAATATTCTTATTTTTATATAAGGCTTCTTTTTAACACACGTGGTGAGTTATTTGTTACTAATAGTCGTATTTGTTTATAATTGTAAATCAATAATTGGAATTTTTCTTTAATTACATCCTTTTTGCAAAGTTAAACTTTCTTTTCTTATCTTTAATATTCGTTTGGGTTTATAATTCTAAATCGGTTGGTGAAAATATTTTTATCACATACTTTTTGCTCAGTTAAACAGTTTTTTCTTTATAATATTAGTTTCTGTTTGTAATTGTGTACCGAGTAAAAATATTCTATAATTATATTTTTTTCAAAATTAAACACCTTTTGGTTTTTAATTTTTGTTTTTGCTTGTAATTGTGAATCGGTGGGTGAAAATATTTTATAATTACATCTTGTTTTGCAAAGTTAAACAGTCTTTTTGTCTATAAATGTGAATCGCAGGGTGAAAATATTCATTAATTGTATCTTTTTCGCAAATTTAAATAGTTTTTTACTTCTAATATTCCATTTTGTTTATAATTGTGAATAGTTGGGTGAAAATATTGTGAAATTACATTTTTTAATTTGCAAAATTAAACAGTTTTTTATATTCGTTTTTGTATATAATTGTGAATCGATGGGATGAAATATTCCTTAATCACATCGTTTTGCAAAGTTGAATAGTAATTTATCGTAGTATTCGTTTTTGTTAATAAAAAAAACTATTACGCTGTTTAGCTAGAGTTGTGCAATACGGCTTAGGGGTGGCAGGTTAAAAATGCAATTCTCGCACACTTACATCAATAAAAATATGTAAAGCCATAATGTTGTTAATATTTTGACAGTTAAACACGTGGGAAAGAACACCACAGTTAACGAACCACAATATGTGAACGCCATACATAACTATGCTTAATATTAACAGCTCAATTGAATGAGTAGATGTGTTGATGTTGCACGTGAATAAAACAATCTCATTTTTTTAAAATAAGGTACCCTTTTCATACACGTGGTGCGTTAATTAATATAAAAATATCTCTACTTTACATTACAGCATAGTTTACCTTTATTGCAGACCACAGAACGAGTAGAGGTCATTAAAATTGCTTACAAATTAATAGGAAAACAGCAATATTTTCCCCAATTATATGATATTGTTAAAAGAGTTAAACACATAATTTTTATTGCAACATGTATCTTTGGATGGACTATTAATTTACAGTCAGTGAAACTATTTTTTAAATAAACTTTTGTTTTGCCCAGTTATAAAGTCTCTTTAATTCTAAAATTCGTTTATCTTATAGTTGAGATAAAATATTCATTAATTATTTTTCAAAGCTAAACAGTTTTTTATTTCTAATATTTGTTTTTGTTTCTAATAGTGAACCGTTGAGTGAAAATATTCTTTAATCACAGCTGTTTTGGAAATGGAAAATGATTTTTTCCCAAAATTAAGTTACACAGATTTTATTTCTAATGTTCTTTTTTTGTTTGCAAAATCCAGTTACCCTAATTATGTAGTGTAGTGCAAAAAGGGGCTAGGTGTGGGAGGTTAATACTATATTTTTCCCAACCTTACAGTAATAAAACTATTTAAAGTCATACTACGTGTTATCATTTAGGCAATAAAACGCGTGAGGAAAAACACCACGTTTTGCAAACCAGAGTGTTATTTTTAGAAAGTTAAACATTTTTTGTTCTAAATATTAGTTGTATGCTAAAAGTCAATGACGGTGTGAAAATATCCTTTGTTTGGAACATAATTCTTTTGCAACTAAACAATTTTTTCAAAATAACATTCTTTTGCAGCATAATATTTCTTTGCTAAATAACATTTTTTGCAAAGTAATACTGTTTTTTGCAAAGTTACATTTTATTATGTTTATTATTGTTCATCGTGGGGTGAAAATATTTTTGTTTGTAACATAACATATTTTTTTAACATAACCTCCTTTTTGCAAAGTTAAACATTGCTTACTACACGTTTTTCCAAACAGATGTATTTTATCTATCAACCTATTATTGGGATGATACTCATTACTTTGCATTCGTGTACATTTATATTCTATTTCTACCACCACATAGTTATCATACTTGCCTCCTAAACCCAAGATCGCGGGTTCGAGCCCAGCCAGGACCGATGGATTTTTTCGGGCGTAAAATCCGAAGTGTGGCTTCCTTCGGAAGGGAAGTAAAGCCGTGGGTCCCGTGCCGTACTTTTACGGCACGATAAAGAACCTCAAGCCTGAAAGAAGAGGCCTCTGAGCAAAATTTGTCGGCCGTTTCACGACCTGATTTGAATGGGACGCTGATGACCTGAAGTGTTAAAGAGCGTTCGTAAATAAATTTAATAAAAAGCACATATTTGTGCGTTGTACTTTATTTCCAACGGTCAATTTTCTGTACTTGTTCAGACAGGTCCATGCTTATCCGGCGCCGTGGCGCCAGACATCTTGAGCAGGTATTAATTAACTTGGATTTGGCCCTCGAGGATCACACTTGCACTTTTGTTTGCACCACTGTCGTGACTTTCCCCTGTAACTCTTTATTGGATATACACATTCATTTTACTCAGTAGACGACAGGAAGCTGTGTTCGAAGTTGCTCCGCGTCATGTCGTTTGAGGTATATCGTAATATCTTTTGTAAATATTAAATTATATTTTCAGCGTATTTTTCTTCCTAACAACTTGTTTTGCAGAGTTAGATCATATTTCCTACCACCATCTACCCCAAATAATATTTATAAGTAAATTAACATATATTTACACATTTTTAGAATTTCGATTACAGCTTAATTATTATTTTAATCGACATCATGATTATTTCAATATTAATTGCTGTAAGTGAGAATTATTTTTTCATTGGTTCATTCCATCGTTAACATATTTTACAACCACACAACATGCCTACCTCCTAATATTTTTAGTTATCACTAAAATTTCCAAATTTTTTTGGTAATTATATATATATATATATATATATATATATATATATATATAATCATTAAAATAATACTCGCTACTTAACCGTTCCTAGTAGTAACCCTGGAAGTATGGTTACCACTGAATATATACTTGCCCCTGAAAGTATGCTTGCCACTCAATTCATACTTGCCCCACAAATTTTTAATTAATATATTGTATAATCAATAAAACATTCCCCTTCCTGTCCGATCTATGCACACCCCTGAAGCTACACGTCGCGGGATTGCCTACCAAGGTCGGTATGGAAGCTACCTATTCAAAATTCTTACCACTTTGTAATTAATATTTTATATTTTATTCAATAAAATGCTCCCCTCCGTCCGATCTTTACCATGGGGTCGCTTACACCACGCAATGTATACTTGTTGGATACTCGCGCAGGATACGCAACGCAATTGGGCTGGTCCAGATGGTCTAGTGGTAACCACAATTGCCTCGTAAACTCAAGATCGCGCGTTCAATCCCGGCAAGGTCAATGGATTTTTAGGGCGTAGAAATTCTAAATATGACTTTCCTTGTAAGAGAAGTAAGGTAAGTTGGTCCCATGTAGTACATTTACATCATTAAAAGAACCTCAAGACTGAAAGAACAGGCCTCTGACAAAATTTATTCGCCGCTTGACGATGGTGCGCTAATTAACATGGAAATTAAAGAATGTTTTTAAATGAAATAAATCTAACCTACTTAACGCAACTAAGAAACCACTAACAGCGCGACACAGGGGGACAATTTCTACAGATCCTGTTAGAGACGCTTTTAAGTCTGGAATCTAAATTGGTGACTTTGGAGTGCTGCGTTGTATAATTGTCTTCGCATTCTGTTCCTTTTGTTTATTTTACCTTCTCTGTTACTTTTTATTTGAGTTTAGAGAGAATATTCTGGGCTTTTGCATAATCAAATACAGCTATTGATTATGCGACTTAAGGGGGGATTGTCTGTAAGGTTAACTGTTGCATCTATAGCGAAACTTATAGTAAGTTGTTGCAAAGAAACGAAATGAATATAGATTTAGAAGAAAGTATGTCACAGAGCTCTTAAAGTAAAGTAAAGTATCCAATAACACTAAGGGGTAATTTCTTCTATACCTTTCGGAGGAAGTAGGCTTCATAATAGCTTCATGGATAACTTTCAGCTGGGTTTCGGGGGATAGCTTAAGAACTTTAAATGAAATGATGGTATACTTTGTTTAGATATTGTGATTGTCCTCAATAAATTAAATACATAATTTTTGTGTACAGTGTTTTTTACTAAAATGAAACTTTGAGAAATTATAGAGGTTTCAAATGGTACCATAAGGCTTAACTACTTTTTGTAAATCAGAAAAAGAAACATTGGAAAGAAAGAAAAAATGACATTTGGCAGGTACCAGTTTCAAAACCAACTAAAATTATATGTAAAAAACTGTGTAGCAAATTTGGTTGTTTAGCTCTTACACACTCAGAAACATGTCACGTTTGAAGTAAAGGTAGTCATATTTTTATTTCTGAGTGAATGCAATAGAACTTCACTTGATCGTAAGTGTTCAGTGAGCAACGTTGTTTGAAAATGTTACATATGAAATTTTAACGGCTGGAAGTACGTAAATGTGAAGAACAGGAATCGCAGGAAGTTGCAATAAAAATTAAATAATGAGAATGATGTTAATTTTCTGGCTCCTCTAACTGTAAATTCATAGATAAATCAACCTGAACTTCTCGGACAGCGGGATTGGTGGTACAACGTATACATAAGCAACAGAAACACCATACTCATCATATGTGCTTACATCACAAGAGATCACTACTTCCGCATGGTATTTTATGAATGACTGCGTAATACAATGACACAGAATTGTTTACTGTTGAGCAACTAATTATTTGCTCATGAGATTACTTTTTTCAAAACTGAATATATAATATATAGCAAAGGTCATCGGTAAACCCCAAGTGGATGTCTTCTTAGCGTCGTTGATCATTAAATATTTTGCAGGGAATTTTTGGTGACTTTATCACAGATATTTATATTTTGAAGGCGCAGTTACAAGTGATGTACATTGTTATTTTGCCAGCAAGAATTATCTGCACACTTGGAAAATGTTCCGCTCAATGTACAAGCAGAGACACGGTATCTGCAAGACGGCGCACAACCATACATTGCAAGATGCATACGCGAATTAATCAAATTCCGAGATAGATGGTTTGGACTTTTTGGATCTTTAGTGTGGCACACGTGACCTTACACATTTGTACTATTTTAATGGGAATAGGTGGAAAAGCATGACATGCCTATAGCACCCACAACTAAATAGAATATGAAGGAATGAATAAAACAGCCCCTTTCATAGTGTACCGAATAGGTTTGCTTTGAGTAAATAACAACGCCGTGTAACTAGTCGCCACGTTTTTTATAATGCAGCCATAGAGACTCTCTGTCCGACTGCACCAATAACATGTTAGGTACCAAAGTCTAAAACACTCAACATATTCGCAATGGTTTCAAAAATAACTCGGTAATATTCTACTGCTTGTAATCAAGTTTCCCGTCTAGTTACGACTTCTTTTCAAAAGCTAGTTTTGAAAGACTAATGCTAGTAAAATAAATTTTCTAACAATAATTGAACAGTCAAATATAGAAAATATTTAAAATAAAACGTTGATATATGTTAAGATATGTTATTTTTCTTCAGATATGTAAAAATATTTAATGTCAGGAAATATGGGAACCAAAATAATTTTAAAATCACTCCAGTTATCATTATTGGTAAAATAAGAGAAATATTAATCGTAATTATGAAAAAACAAGTATGTATTTATATATAAATGACAAAATGTTAAGTGGGATAAAGGAATTTTATTTAGAAATGAACCATTCCAGGACTAAGATTAGCGTACCTCTCAGGCATTTGATATTGATGAGGACTGAGAACAACTCAAAAAGTTCAGCAAAGTTCTAGAAGTTTTACACACGCTAACTATAATGAATTGATACGCGAACACTAAGAATGCACTGTGTGAATTAGAAATTCTATTTTCTAACATTCTCTCTGGCAATTTATAAAGTAATTTATTTACACCTGAGATATCGATCAGATATTTGGTTACTGTTAACAGCTCAGTTTAAATTTATCTTATGCTCTTTATTTTAATGCGTTTTCTTATTCGTGATGAAGTATTCATGTACTAATGCTAGGTAAGTACTTAAAACTAAACATTTTAGAGCGTATAAATAAATGCAAAAATATTAAATTAAATTTAAATATAGTATTAATTATCCAAAATATTCACCGTAATATAACAATGATGATGATGATGATGATGATAATAATAATAATAATAATAATAATAATAATAATAATAATAATAATAATAATAATAATAATAATAATAATAATATATTCAGTCACTGATGCAAACATTTGCTGTGTACCACATTACACCAACGCTGTCCGGGCGTTAAACTTCATGCTTTCTGTGACAATGCTTTTCTGATGACTGCTGTGTTCTAATACTTCTCTTTTATATGTGTAGTGCATTCACTCTACCAAAATAATAACGTTTAATCCTGTATAAGAATGAATATATGCCACTATGAAAATAAAACCGAATGACCTGAGAAGGCTAAAATTAATGGTTTAAGCAAAAGCACGAAGAGCAATATTTCAGTAACATATACTCTTACAGAAATATTCACCTGTAACAGTCCCATAATTTTGTGCATTAACGCTTCTATGTCTCAAACATTTATTATTGTGCTTAAATGATATATACCATGGCTTATTGAATACTTATTACTTGCCTTTACCTATCAGAAAGACAGAATAATGTTACTCTTTCAGGGAAGAAGTGCATAATTACAGTAATATCCGCTCTATGATATTTATTGTCTTTCTCACACCTGGATTTTTTTTGCCGCTTCATCACAGTCATTAATATGGGCACTAATTATCCTAGTAGGTGAAGAATTGATGATGTAGTAGTGTGTACAGTTATTATTTACTTAGAATTAGCATAACATATCTCACGCTGTTAACGAATTCATTAAGAGGTTCATTTATTCAATTGCAATAGTAGTAACGGTTGCCTGATAAGAAATCACCCCCAAATAAAAATATGCCTGATAAGAAATCACCCCCAAATAAAAATAATGTCATCGCCTCTGACACAGTATATACAATAGGGACAATTTTATGCCTGAACCTTTGATGTTGCTCCTAATTCGAGCTCCGAGCTGGGTGTATTTCTCAATGAATCCATCTGACGTCGCTGTTATCGCCACAGCTAACACGGGTGTTTAACGAACTGCTGCTAAATATGAAAATTGCTGATTCATTATTTAAAGCATTAACTATAATTAAAAAGTAATTTTTCCTTTCAAAATATGCTTGAAATTTCAGTTCATGTCACTGAGAAAATTAATTATGTAGATCACATTAATTTAGGGGGGTAAATCGTGTTCTTTTTTTCGGTTTTGCTTATTTATTGATCGTTTGTGAATGAATGCCAAGTATGTTTACGCATAATTATTACTTTATGTTTTTCTAATAAATTCCTAATTTATGTTCAGCTGAGAATAGTAACGTTTCTAAATTTTAATGTTTCGAATATAAAAAGTTAATCGCTGGCGAGCGTGGCTCAGTTTTTAATTACCGTCAATAATTGATATCTGAAATTTGTATATTGAGTTTTACCAAATGATACCCATTACTTGATAATCAAATGAGGGAAGAGGAGAAGAATATCGTAAAGAGATGCGAGTTGTGTTTGGCAAAACCACTAATTCAAATCAACTATTATTCAAGAGCAAATTTCACTGCACAAATACCACCTCGAGTTGTTAACTTTTCTGCAATCATTTTCGCACTTTACCACACGTGAACAGCCTAACCTGAAATAATAACAACAACAACAACAATAATAATAATAATAATAATAATAATAATAATAATAATAATAATAATAATTAATAATAAACACTACTTTCTTGCAGTATCAGTCTAAAATACTGTTCAGCGTTTCTTATATTTTCCGGTAGTGAAAATGTATGAACTTGGAACTTCTAGGGTTATATGATAAAAATAATCACAGGCATTCGATTCAGCATCAAATTTTGTATTGTTGCCGTAACCTGTGAAATCAGAAAATTATGCATCGGCTTTAATTAACAAAAGCAGATAGGACCAACGTAATCACCAAACGCCACCAACCTGCATACACATGTCTCATAGCTGTTTAATTTATTTAAAAAGATAGTAATAAATGTTTCCGGTTTGTATCCAATATTGTCATCCTTTTATTTATGCAGTCATCTGAAAGAAATTACTGCAGAAGATAAGCATTACGAAATGTTTACTATTGACGCTAAAATTAGGTCAGCGGAATGATTACGTCGGAACTACTTGCTTCTGGTTCTAAAACTGGTGCATAATATTCTAGTTGTTCAGGTCACGGCAATAAGACAGTTAGTACAGTCAATTTAGCGTACTTAGAATTCAATCCCACGAAACACCTAAGGTATTCTTACAATAAATACAAAACCCTGGCTTGGCCGCGTGGCTGGTCTAACGGGTGTCTGCTTAGCATCGGGAAGCACGTTGCTTGCCGGCGGAGTCGGATATTCATAGCCCCTAAATCCAAGCTATAGATTTCTACAGCATACCAATCATAACTTTTTTGGTCATACAATGGCATTTGGTATACAAGATCAGGATTTTGTGCACTTCATTATCTATTGTTTTGTGTCACTATATGGCCATGTAAATAAAATTATGCTTCGCGTGTAAAAAAATGTAACATGGGTTAATAGAGCTAGCATTAATATTATGCAGCTCGCAATTGCAAAAATTAACTCTACTCATATTATTGGGTGGACTTGAATTCCCGAACTACAGTTATCATATAGGGTTTTATTTTAAGTTTAGTGGAATTTCAAGCCTATACTTGCGAAATTCTTAATTCATGTTTCAAGCTTTCTCAGAGACTTCTTTGGACTTGATTCTAACTTTTCTACGATGTCATCGAGTTTTTCCTGTATAAGAACAAGGGGCTTTACTTTCCGTTTCCCATTTCCATAAATCTGTTCACAAGATTACAAACCGTTTCTCTATGAGGCTCAAAATGCAGGGAATCTGTCTATAAACCGCCGTCTCACTTCTCTACACGAGTTTGCTGCCACATAGGAAGCATACATGAAGATTCTGTGTGCTAAAGATACGGACGTTTTGGCATTATAATAGAACTAAAACACTATAACATTGAAACACGTGTCCCACAACGTTCAACGCCTGTAAAGCACAAACTTCGTGCAGTACACGGGGAGGCGGGAAAGTGGAGGGGGAACAGAACCAGTTAGAAACAGGGCAGGCAAATCCCCATTAAACTGGCCATGCGTCCAAACGAAGGCTCAGTACAAAATATATGACTACAATTATAAGTGATAGTTTAAATAATTAATGCAAACTAGCCGTGTTAACTGGTAGAAATCATTAGAAGTACACAAACGATAGTAAAGTCATTAATTTTGATTGAATTAAACTGAATATTTATTGACATACGATCATATGTCCTCTGTGATGACAACAAAACAAAGAACATTAGCGTTACAAAGAAGATCTTTCCTTCGAAGGCTTAAGTGGATGTAAACATAACCATGGGCGTTGAAGTCTCTGATTGTTTGAATGCATCTCGCATTTTTCCTATTCTCCCTAGAATATGATCTCTTGCAAATGTTTATTTTCTAAAATTATAGAAGTCTCAGAAATGTCTTCTTCTTCAATTGTTATATTCCTCTGGTATTAAGTTTTACACCCTGTGGAACTTATATGTAAGTCGCCTGTCTGGGGGCTAATTATCTTTGAACGCAGTCACAGTACCTAAGCACACTGAGGGACTCCCTAACTGGGTGGTCAGTTCAATGTCAGGGTAGCTTCGTAGGCATTACACAAATACAGTTCGAATGAGATTAAAATGCAATGAAAGGAGGTTTCGTAGAAAACAAATATTAACTTTCGCTTTGGAAAATGGATTGAGGAAAACGACGGAAAAGCCCAGTCAGGTGAATCGGCAGGATTTGAACCAAGAACTTCCCGAATACGAATTCTTAGTGTTATCGCCGGAGTCAACCCCATTGGACCCCTGAAATTTAAAATGTCCAAACTCGGTTGTTTGACAGTCTTGCTTCTTGGTTTTTGGTTTTGGTTTTGTTTGTTTTTGTTTGCTTGGCAAAATTAGCTATATGTCTATATGTAAGTATGCGCAAATATATATATATATATATATATATATATATATATATGCAAAATATAAAATTAAACTACCTTCACATCAGACATGCATGTATATATGTGTGTATATATACATGTATGTATCAAATTAAACTACCTTCACATCAGGCAGTAGACAGTCAAATCAAAGAAATAAACATAGATTCTACATGACGAAGCGCCATATCGTAGGCTGCAAAAACTGCTTTCCACAATGATAATCCAGTGTAGTTTCCGCGCGACGTAAAAACTGTGACCCAAGAAAGGAACCGCAAGACGTAAATGGCAACACAATAGAAATCTAATTCACAGTAATGAATATTACACATTTCGTGAACATGCAAACGAAATAATTGAATATTATACTAGAAATCAGTGCAATGAACAACGTGGGAACATTAACCAGCAACAACACACTATATGGAGAATTGCAAAATGTCTCACTCATACCTATAACTAATTACCACCTCTCCATGCAGCTAGTGGCATAGTCGAAACCTCATAGGCCAAAGCCGAAGCGTTTGCAAATGCACTAGAAGATACGTTCACTAAAACTGACACGTGTGACACGACCTTCGGTTGACACACGGAAGAAGAAGTGCGATCAGTTGGAACAACTCGCACCCATAATAAAATTAGGAAAACTATACGAGGCGAAATTAAATTGCTCATTAGCTACCTCCTTCCAACTAGAAAAGCACCAGGGTGGGACAAATTTCCGAAAATTATCATAAAACATTTACCAAATCACGAGATTACGTTACTTGCAGACAAATACAATTATATCCTAGAACATGGGCACTTTGCACCTAAATGGAAAGAAGCAAAAATCCTGCTCTTTTCCAAATCAAGAAAAGGCCCATTCATCCCAAAGCACTACAGGCCAATTAGCCTCTTAAACACATTGAGCAAGGTATTAGAGAAAATAACTCTTAAAATAAGTTCCCACTTAATTAAAAATAATATTATACATGAACAATTTTGGGTTCAGAGCACACCATTGAACAATTCTTCAACTATTAAGAATGACGGAAAAGATAGCACGAGGTTTTAATAGGAACAGGTCAACTGGACATTGAGCGAACTTTTCATAAAGTTTGGCAGGTAAGCCTAATTAAAAACTTGGAACACATAATCTTGCAGGCTTGCCCATGGCTCTACCTAAAGACTACTTAACAAATCGCCCATTTCAACAAACGTCGGCAGCCCCCCTTTCTTCCAGCCCAACAATCAAAGTAAGGGATCTCAGGGAAGCCTACTTGGGCCAATCTTGTTTAACATCTGCATAAACGACATGCCCAATTAAATCAGGGCTGACAAATTCATCTATGCCGATGATCAGCAATTACTACATAATCAACAACCCCATTCGTAATCCATTTAAGGCTACAAAATGCCTTAAATATTCTTGGACCATGGCTCAAAAAGTGGAGGTAAAAGTAAACACTAGAAAATACGAAGCAACAATATTCACCAAACGATGAAATATAGAACGGAGAAGGTGCACTCCCAGCGCTAACATTTATTTAAAGGCGAACCAATCAAATACAAGACCAAAGTAACCTATTTAGATGTGACCACAACCTCATATGGATAAAGCACATTAACACAGTCAAAGCCAACACACAGCTGAACAAATTGTACCCAATCATCAACTTGAAAAAGGGTATTCAACTAGGCATGAACCTAACACTTATAAAATATTGATTAGGCCAATTTGAACATATGCAGCTCTAATTTAGGAATATACTGCAAAAACTCTTTTTACAGGCTACAAATAATGCAAAGCCGCATCCTGGAAATAATTATGAAATTTCCTGCGGTACCTCCGGTATTCCTATTACACGAAGAACTGAAGATATTTGCAATAGAATATTTCATCAAACATCTCAGTTTCAACTTGCACAAACGTAAAAATAAAAATTATAACCAACTAATCCAAAAAATAGATGAATGCGAAACCAATAATAACAAACATTTGTAACCAATGTCAATATTTGATCGCACAATTGACTGGGGGAACCGAAAATAAATATCCAGGGATATCATGCGCAACTAGAAAGTTTCCCCTAGACATTGTCGGCTAATGGAATTCTAAAGACTCACAACCATCCATAAATTGCTACAGATTACAATCACCATCTTCCACAGTCCTCAAAGTCCTTGCGCTACCAAATCAAGGCAGCTCCGGAGGAAGAGGACCCCACAGCGATGCATAAGACAGACCCGTTTGGGCTCTGTAGGCCATGCCTTCATATACAAACAGACCTTGCACACTCACGGACATCTATAAACTATACATTATTACATGGTAGTTATATATTGTTTATTAAGCTCACGTAATTCAACACACACAAAAAGGGAACAAAATAGGATTAGCATCCAGCAACTAACTATTAATGAATACTTCATATATTAGTATGTTGCACAGACTTACCCGCAAATGAATGGACGAATGCTCACAAGGTAGGATTAGCAGAATATCACAATGAATGCTAGCAAGTAGAAAAACAAATTAATTCGTAGATTCCACCCGCTCACTTATAGCATGTAACAACTAACAGCAACTTAACACCATTAACAGTAAGCGCATGTTACTTGCTCTTCAACTTCACTTGAATCCATCATGCATGTGCACATTAGCCAACTTCTAGCTCCCAGTGGGAGCGCACTGGGCCATTAAAGTGGGTCTCCCGGAAAACAACACGCCTATGCACGCATGCGAGCCCTTCAACTAATTCCACTGAATACCAGGGTGCAATAACTGTACGCGACAACTCCATTCCTGTCACTCCATGCATGTTATTATTACTAATGGTATGGGGAGGTGATGATGACTTTTTCTTGGATGATCGCCACCGAGGAGAGGCGAGGTGGTGCCCCTTCTAGCCTGCGCTTCGGGGGGGGGGTATTAAAAATCTCAACTTTTGATCCTGCAGTACATTACTTTTTATTGTGTTGTTAGTGATATGATATGGATAACTTTACTTATGCAGAATTAGTCGATATTCACCTCGTCTGCGGCTTCACTCAATAAAATGGAAGAGCGGCCAGCGACGTTATGTAGAACTGTTCCCACAGTGACGGCAATCTCATCACACCACATTTGCTGTCCACAGGTAACTGCAAGAAACCGGGTCCTTCACTGTTAGTATGCGAGAGGAATGAGGAATGTCAGCACGAGGATGATTTAAATGCAGTTTGTGACAAACCTGCAAGCAGTAGCCGTCGTATTGCACGAGAGGAGAATGTAAGTCAAGCATATTTTGAGGGTCTTACGTGAGCAGCAATTTCATCCGTATCATCCACAGAGGGTCCAGGTATTGCTACCAGCAGACTTTCCACGTAGGGCGCAGTGTGCTAATTGGTTCTTAGAGCAATGTGCAGACAACCAACATTTTTATGCTATGATATTGTACGTACAAGGCAATGTTTACCAGAGAAGGCATGTTCAACAGTCAGAATAGCCATATCTGGGAATATAATTTCATATCTATTTCATATGAAAATCCACATGCTGTGGTAAATCGAGCTTACCAACAGGCATTCTCTGTGAATGTATGGGCTGGTATCGTTAATGATTCTGTGATTGGGCCTTGTGTACTACCCGACAGACTGAATGGAGTAGTCTACAAATCGTTCCTTCAACATGTCCTCCCACATTTTCTAAAAGATATGCCATTGATAATTCGCAAGCGTGTGTGGTTCCAATATGATGGGGCGCCAGAAAATTTTGCAGTGAACGTTAGGGAATACATTGATGAACAGTTCGGGCAAAAATAGATTGGTCGTGGTGGCCCTATCCCATGGCCAGCTTGATTACCAGGCCTCACATCCATGAACTTTTACTTTTGGGGTCACATGAAGAGCCTAGTGTATGTGACCCCTGTCGAAACTAATATAGAGCTGGTTGCTAGGATTGTAGCAGCCGCTGAGGATATGCGCCAATCTGCTGGGATTCTAGAGCGTGTGCAACATTCCATGAGGCGTCGCTGTGAAATTTGTGATCATGGCGTTCAACATTTTCAACATTTACGTTAAACAGTGTAACAATGTAATTTTTTTTTCATGTCATATTTTGTAATTTTTGGTCATCTACCCTTAAAAATAATTCATTGCAATTGTCAGAAAGTGATGAGTAGTTGATTAAGTGGTGGCGAACAATAATGTAAACAAACTCTACAGCAATCAAATGTGTTTTGTTTGGAAACAATCCATATTTCGATTAAGCAGGTACAAAGGTGGTTGAGTTATTACAATACGAAAACAATGAAATTACCGAGACAAATGGGTTCCTTATAGCGAAACACTGAGAAAAGATCCCCGAAAATCTTGTGAAAATTTGCGGGTAGAGTTCGGATTCACTCTGTATAACATTCAGTATTGTCCGCATTACGGCTGTACATATATTCAGGGTTAGAGTTTTGGACATGTACTTTGATGTAAATTGGTACCAACATTTTTTTCTGCTTCTTGATATAAAGGGTTGTTTATCATTGACTAAATAACCCTCATGAGTGCGTTATCAAACGCACTATAAGGCAAATAATAAAACATATCAATCTGTTTAAAAAAAAGGCTTACTTTCATATCTCCTCGACACCTGCACATATGAAGAACTAACAATATCACATTATACCCCCTTTCAAGCCAAGCAATTGCAGTGTGAAGAATTTTCTTTTTATCTCTAAAAATAACCATGTTATTTAGGTAGGCTCTGTTAAAACCTCGCTCGGTATACTTATGCGCATACCACATAACGTCTACAAAAGTAGTTCAGTGAAGAATGCCATTTTTTTGCAGACATAATTTTTCGTGCTAAAATTTTACGTTACAATATTTTTTTTTGCCCCATTGAGCATAATATACACGTTGAACTAATTTCATTGTTGCCACTTCCGGTTCCCACTTATAAGGGTTGTGTAAGTTCAGATGTTTAATTCGGTCTATAATTAAAGGAAGCAATAACCGACGAACATTTTGCTACTCCGAAATTCTGCTTTACTGAGGCGTATACAATGTTACTGAAGGTTCATGGAGAGTTTATTTTTCCCTATAGCACAGCTCGAAGATAGTTTAACATGTTTAAAGAGAGGAGAGAGTCAATTTCAATGTGAAGTGTGTTTCTTACTCTCCCTATAGTCCATATTTAACCCCGCGTGACCTTTTCCTTTTCTTCAAATTGAAGAAACACATTCTAGGGAGGCAATTTTAACCATCAGAAGCAGTGGTGGGAGTCGAACACCAAACCTCCCGCTCATGAGTTCGCGGCTTAACGACCTCTGCCACCCTTTGGCCTCAGCGTTTCTTTGAAGACTTGCAGCAACACTGGTACAGATGTACTGCATTTAACGGGTCTGCTGTGATAAATTCTATCAAAAGAATGAGAATGAGTGAAGTTGGTTGTAAAAAAAGATATGGTAATGTTTTATTGAACGACTTCGTACATACCAAATAAATCTCATTTACCAAAAAAAAAGCATTATTTTATGATAATGGAACAAATCTTTACGTCCACTTTGTATTGTATCAGTATTATTGATGTCCTTTACAGATTTAGCATGTGTTTCTCTTACTTTGGAATGTTAATGTTAATTAAAATCGCTAAATATATGATTTTCTAATAATGGGAAGTAATTTAGCAAATCTAAAATACGTTTAAAACATCTTATTTGCTAAAATTTTTTTTCAAAATTTCAGGCCGTATGTTGCATCAAATAGTTTTAAATATGTATACACATGTGAGTGTATGTCCTATGCGACGACGGCTCTCTTTTCTACGGAGATCAACCATTGGGGTTATCTGCTGTAGTACGGATAGGTTTGCTAATGGTCGGGTGGTAGGGATAGACACGTACAGACCGACCATCCTGGAGAACACATGGCGATGATGAAATAGGGGAAAGAAATGTGCTGAAGAGGGTTGGGGTGTCAAAAAAGTTGCTCAGGATATTATGTGGGGCGCCACATGTTCCAGCATCAATGGCGTCGTAGCGCGGATGTCGTTGTGGCCCAGCCGGAGAGGTAGAGGGTTGAAGGGGAAGATACCGGTATGGCTGGGTACAATGCATCTGCACCCTCTTTTTATCTGGAAGTGACAACTTTTAAATTAAAATTTAGCAGTATCAAAGTTGTGGCACTCTTCTGTGAAAGCTTATTTATTATAAATTGAAAGGGTGTTCGATCATGTTTTTAAACGAAAGAAATATTTGCCACCTTTCACAGAAGCGAGAGCGTCAATAGGACTGTAGAAATATTATAAGAATGCTCTTTTCATCTAGAGTTTCCGCACTGCGAATCAAGCGGAATCATGTTTATTCCAAAAGATTCGTTTTCAGAAGTCAGTATCGGGCAATACAGATCTCAGTAGCATTGGCGCTAATTTTAATAATACATTTTCCAAATAAATTATATTGGGATAATAAAGTAAATTTAGAAAACGGAGAGCCTAAACAATAGTTACAACGTCTCAAACATTTAAAAATTACTTTGTCATGTTTTTCAGTTACGGACGTTGTAGAAATAATTACCTATTACCGATGGAAAACTCAGCAACTAATTGCCTGCGCCATAGTCTGTAAAGTCACTGCGGCACATCAGTTCACTTGTTAGCTCATTCGGAGCGCTAAACAACGGAAAAAAAAT
Organism: Metallyticus violacea; assembly: GCA_030762175.1. NCBI lineage: Eukaryota > Metazoa > Arthropoda > Insecta > Mantodea > Metallyticidae > Metallyticus > Metallyticus violacea. Next base: position 204,483,458 of record CM060846.1, read on the forward strand.
TAATATTATTCGGTATTATTGACTCACATCTTATTTCCGTAATCTAGTCACTGTTTGTGCATTATGATGGGACTTTTCTATGCTTTTGATCCCGCCTCATGTTTCGCTTTCTGCAGTCACCTAGCTCTTCTTGTCAACTACACTAACGGACACACGATCAATAATTAGGTTATCTAAACAGATAATATATCCCTAGCGTATATCTTTTCTCCATTAATAGACTTTTGGAAGACATAGTATTTCATTTCTTGGACCATACATTATAATAATTACTGGATAAAACGCACAAAAATATTTATGTTATAATAAAATATGAAAGTGGTACAACGGTAATATTCAAATGGCAGACAGACGCGAAGAAATGCAAATCAATATTGCAATTCATAGAAGTTGTAGCAAAACGCTCCCAAATTCTAACCTTTTAAACTTAATGGAAGATGTGCTTAGTGATGATTATAACAAATTCAAAACGAAACTGACAAAACGCTTTAAGAAAATATTTCTAACATTATTTTTGAACCTGTTGTTCGTGAGAACTATTGCAAATAACTAATTATGTACTATGACTTTTTAAAATATTAAACTAGCTAAATGTGATAAAATCATTAGAGCTACAACATTGGAATTTGTCCACCCATTTGAAAAAGATTTTTTTTTAAAAAAAATTGAACCTGTTTGTTTGTAAAAAGTTTTGCACAAAAGCTTACAAAATTGCAAGGTTTTAAATTTTTTGAAATAATTCTGCCTCGGTATCTGCATTGTTATGTCTAGAAACGCCACTAAGGCAATTGAGGCAGTAGTATTTTTTTCTACATGTATATACATGTATATACATGTAGCAGAACATCGTTTTGAGAAAATTACAATCAAAGAAAATGTTATTATAACGCACTCATAGCTCCAACCCGGAAACTATTGCATGCCTGCGCCATAGTCAGGATTTGTTAAGATTGTTTACGTCAGCAATAACAAAAGCAAAATTTTCTCTAACGAATAGCAAAAACCAGAACCTTTCAGCTCAAATGGTTCGAAAGCAGTATAATTTTTAAATGGATGATATTAAAAGTAAGAATTTCTTAATCTATGTAGATAGCTATATTTTCAAATATTAAAAAGATGTACTCCTATACTATTAACAAAATAAAACTATTAACATAAAATTCAGAAAGTTATAAATTTATTGTAATTCATTGTTTTTAAAATGTCAATACTTTTCAAATTTCTGTCTTTCAACGCCCCTTAACTTTAAAGCAAATGGGTAATTTAATGACATTTTATACTGTTGTGGGCAGCATGGTAAGGACAGCAGAGAGCTAATCTCTAGCCCATGTGTCGTGCATACATGTGAAGACTGATTGCTGTTCTGGGCGGTAGTGTAACCCATTTAACGGAATGGTCATTGTGGCTTTCCGGTAGGAATATCACAGTACGTACATTACATAATGAACCGGCGCACAATGGGACAGAGCATATTTATTTTCCGCACTCTCTAAAGGAGTGCAAAAGACAATTAGTTATTCCGTATTTTGGAGTTCGGTTACCACCCACTAACTCCTGGTGAAGAAAGTGAAAACTGCGGGAGTGTTGTTGGATGTTCACATTGGAGATTTTTTAAAAAATGGCAGAAATAAATGAGTGCAAGAAATGAAAAAGATATTACAAAAGTCCTTGACTAAGCTGTCGCAGGGAGTTGGGGTTTAAACGAACACATAAGCTGGAAAAATAAGCTTCCTATCATTGATTAGAGCAATTCGTCGATGTAAGTTAAAAATGCTGGACTGCACGTCTTGTTCTCCGACGAAACGTGCTAACATTGAGTGTACATGTCAATTCCCATGAGAATCCTCATACCGTGCGTGAGGCACATCTTCATTACGAAAGAATTGGAAGGTGATGTGCTCTGTTGCACTGTTGCATTATTAGTACTATATTCTTCCATGTATACTGGTTACGATAGTCTACATGGAAATCTTTTATGAGTTTCTGAACCAGCTGGATAAAGAAAAAATTCTGTTTTTATTCCAGCAAATGCTGCCTTCATCGTCAGCACCGATGAAATTGGCTCCTTTGGGATTCTAATTTTTCTAAATGACTTTTTGGTCCAAGGTCACCTGATTTGTTCCTGTGCGACTTGCTGAATGAGAAAATGTATCGTAACATTTCATAGAACTGCAACAAAACATTAAGGTTCAAAAGTTCAGGAGACGTTAATGAATATCCTCCGTAACATGGAAAGTCATGTGCGCGCAATAACTGATGCAATTTCAGTTACTTTTATCATATGCCATGAAAGAATTGCGTTTCACATAGATTCAACTATTACTAAAAAGCTTCATTCATGCGAAAGTTATAAGAAACACCCAAAATCAAAATTGAGTGTAACATTGTATTAGACATTCATAAAACCTTTAACCTTAAATTTAGAAATATGAAACTTGGTTGCACTTAGAAGGGAAAGGTTGAACGAGATACACTGCATCTAAAGAAAAACAGAAGGTACTGAAAGATATGGTTTTCTTTAAAAATCATAGAGCCCCTCCAAAAATGATCGAATGTTGTAGGATCCCAATACCTACTTGCAAGAACTAATAAAACAAATGTTTGGTAAATATTGTGAAGTGAACGTAGATACAATACTGCACGGAGAAATAACAGATAGTGAAATTACATTCGCGATTAATGGCTTAAAAACTGCCGAAATTTAAAACATTTTCTGAAAATGTTTTTCACTTTAGTTCGAGGCTACCTTTTAAGTTTTTACAAAACTAGGAAAGAAAAAATGGAATTAATTGTTCTATTGCTTTTCAAAATATCCAACTATAAGATTTGTATACTTTTACATACCTCGAAACAAAGTCCAAAACATTTTGAATTTGATATCTCAAAATCATAGTTTTTAAAGGCTTCAACAGCTTTTTGAAATAATGAAAATCTCTGTCTACGCATTTTTGTTTGACATTGAGAACCAAAAGAAGTCGTTCCGCGATAAATCAGGTGAATACGGGCAAAGAGACATTAATTCGATATTTTTCTCCCTCAAATAATCAATTGTTTTGACTGCTGTGTGAGAGCTGGCATTGTCATGATGAAGAATGATGCGACATTTTCAGATGTTTTTTCCTGATTTCGTCTATGACTTTTGGCAAAAAAGTGTATACCATTCAGCATTAACTGCTCTTGGATCCTCTAAAAAAATGGAAGAAACAAACGGTCATTTTCTTGGAAGTGCTTCGTGAACGAATAACTTTTGTGGGATTCGGTTCATCTTGGAACACACATAAGTGGATTGTAGTTTAGTTTAAAGTTCATGCGAATATATCCAAGTTTCGCCACCTGTTGCGATGTTGTATAGAGATTTTGTAGTTTATCGATGGAATTTTTTAACACACAAATTGACATTGATATGTTTTTTTTTTTTTTTTTGAACTTTGGTCAAATTATGCGGGATCCATCGGGAAAATAACTTTTTCACAATTAAATGTTCATGCAAAATCAAACGTACTGTACTCATAGATATACTTAAGAATGGCTCTATCTCACTGTATGTCACATATCGATCTTCTTCAATCATGTTGCGCACAGCGTCAATGTTTTTGGAATGACAATCGATTTTGCTCGACCTTCACGAAATTCATCACTGGCGGACGCAGAACTACGAAATTCTGCAAACGAATTGTAAACATTTTATCTAATGGTTCTTCATTATCAGAAGTTGAATGCGATTCTATGCATTGCTGTGAGTTAGGCCTTTAATAAAATTATAAAAAAATCATTCAACAAAACCTTCACAAAAAATGTCCATTTATTCGCAAAATTACTTTGTTTAAACGCTCACTGTAAACAATCTACTCGGTCAGTTTCTAAGCTGTAACTGTTTTACATATTAACAAATGTCAATTGTTCCGAAAATAATAATGACGTATCGCAATATTGCCACCTGGTGGTCGTTTTTAAAATCTTAAAAGGTAGCCCTCGTTGTACAGGAAGTAATAGGCGTCATCCGCATCACATTTAATAAATTATTTAATGGAGAAAGATATACAGAAACATGGTCAAAGGCAATGATACAGCTGATATTCAAAGGCAAGGATAACCCTCGGGCGCCAGAGAACTACAGAGATATATCACTATTATCTGTGTTCGGTAAGTTATACTACAAGATACTGTATGATCCATTAAGGCAATGTGCTAACAAATACAGTAAAATATTTACTATCAAGCAGGTTTCAGGGGAGGATGGATAATATATTTGTTTTGAAGAAGCCAATAGATTTCAACTTGCAATGAAAACGGGATTAATTGTACAGTATATATGTTGATTTTAAAATTATCTTCGACAGCGTACAGAGAGATTCACTGTGAGTATAACTATCAGAAATGATAAAAAGAGCTAATGCAGATATACAGCGATGAGAAATTCAGCGTTAAGAGAGACCAAAACAGTATATTGGAACATTAGCCAGTAGAGGAGCTCATCGGGGATGTATTCCCTCTCCGTTATTGTTTCATTTATTTATAGATGATATCTCAGACACTTTGTTAGTGGAGGAATGGAATGCCTATCAAATGGACGGTACATGCATTTCTGTACTTTTATATGCTGACGATGTAATGATTTTATTTCTAACAAGGTATGGTTTGCAGAAAAGCATTAATTTCCTAGAACATTATTACTTGAAATGGTGTATGATGGTAAATTATAACAAAACAAAAATAATATTTTAAAAATGGCTACATACATTGCAGAGACGAAAAAACGGCACTACAGTGGACAAGAAATAAAAAATGAGAGCTGGACATGTGCAAAAAACTCATATTTGGATAAGGGTTCTCAGTCTTTCCAAAAGAACGTCAAATTGTGGGGTCATGAGGAAGATGGGTTGCTATGAAGATACGATAAATAATAAGACTTGAACGGTGAAATACTGACTTAGATTAAAGCAGGGAGATCAATCCACACTTAGTGCTAAATGCTATAGACACCAAATATAAAATATGGCACCAACGTTTTGGCTACATAGGTGGGAAGAGAACTCAGAGAATTTGGCATAGGTTCAATATGGAAACGAGATAATGAAAATAATAAAAATGCAATAGAAAAAGGTTAGAACAAAGCTAGAGGTATCAGCAAGTAGGAAATTGAGACAAAATGTAACTCAAAAGTTTCCTTGAGCCTTTCGAATGAAATTGAATTAACCTAGGGTAAAGAGATGTATATGTTCATTCTAGGAAGAAAGGCGAGGTCAGAATGGCTTGGTCTAGACCGGCAGGTTGTAAGACTGAAACTGAAAATGTAACGGATATTTCTGGTAAGAGAAATTATCAGTTTTCTGGAGGGAATGAGGAATGGGTACGCTGTTTAAAAATAAATAAATAAATAAATAAATAAATAAATAATAACAATGCAATTACAGGTCCATTGAAATGTTGGGACCTGTTTGCAAATCACACTAGTTGGTTCAATGAGGGCATTTTCCTACCGAAAGAGCGGGAAGCTAGAAGCAATTTACGTTCTGGTTAGAACGTAATAACTAGTGTAATTGTAAATAATACGTAAGTTGTTTTCACTCATACTGTAAGCTGCAGAGTCTCCGCTACTGATATTTCGTTGGATTAAAGAAAGAGAGAGTAGATACTAGATTTGTCAACTTAAGGTGTTCTAAAGCTGTAAACAGTATCCTGAAATTGTGCAGTAAATATAATAAAATCTGCTACACTTTATCCAATAAATACTGAGAACTAGCCGTTTGGTTTTATATCTTGTATTTTTAATGTGTTAGTTTACTGTTACAAGATTTGACTCTTGTTACACGCAGATAAATTCAGTCACGGTTTGCTATGGTGGGGAAGGCTACCGCATCAAAAGTATAAATTGTCTGCTACCACCGAGCTTCCCACCATGTGCGTCTTCTGCATTTAGCGCTCTGTTTCATGCATATCACTTGGCTTCAGTTGTTCCTTGCGTTGGTCAGGTGAAGTTAGATTGTTTTTTTTTATGTGAGCGATTAACTGCGCTATTATTGTTATAGGTTATTAATTAATGTTATAGTTATTTTATATCAATGTGGTTAGTGGTTCTAAGGATCGAACGCTGATGACCTGAGAAGTAAAAGAGCGTCCATAAATAAACCAATCTAAGGATCGAAAAAGAATAATATCGGGTCTTATAAGAGCCAGTTGTGCTCTATGCACTACAATGCAGAAACTAATTCTACTAGTGGCAAACCAGACATTATATTGTTTTACAGCAGTATCAAATGAGGGACTGACTCCTTTGTGCCATTCTTACTCGACAACAAGAAAAGTAAATCGCTGGCCAATGAGATTCTGGTTCGGCATGTTAGACTAAAGTGAAATGAAAGTCTTTGTGCTATATATTAATATTATGTCAAATGAAATGCTGAGAAGGAAAGATTTTCTGAAAAGGCTGCCATGAGTCTCTTCGAGCCATTTCTGCTAAAACGTATAAGGTTATCCACTCTGAGAAGGATCTTACGACTATTAATTAGGAAAATGTTGAACATTCAAAAAGAAGAACCACACGAACCATCCCCTAATAAGAAACAACGGTGTTGCTTTTGTTCAAGATCATAAACTAAACATGTCTGTCACTTGTGTAGAGAGACGATGTGCGACAAACTTAGAGCACAAATTTGCTTGGAACGCTTAAATTAAATTTGTGAAATTGTATATAATTGCATTTCCTTATATTTACGCCTTGTTATATAATATGTAAGTTAAATCTAACAAAAAGAGTGATTAATTATGATTATTACAGTGATGCAAAACTATTTGACATAAGAACACATAAATTGTGCTTTTTATAGATACCTTCTAGTTGAACTAGTTCTTGAATATGTTTGTAATTTGTTTCAATGGGTGCTTGAAACATAATATTAATAATGATAATGAAGATAGTTTATAAAATAATGACAAATAAAGAATGGGATACTCAAGACCTCAGTGTGACGTTGCTGTTCCTTAAAAGTAAATGTGAATCTGAAAGAATGGTACAAGCTGATAAGCGTAGACTTGGCTGCAAAATTAGGAACTAACAATGAGTTGGTATAAGGTAAATTGGTGGCAAAACTATGACATTAAAATGTGCGGTGAGTATGGGGCCGAGGTATACTTGGTGGTAAAACTAGGAACTAAACATTGTTGTGAGGCACTTGATCCGGGGCCAGTTGTTTTAATTGATGCAATATATACGTATAATTGCGCAGTGGTTAAAATGTTAATACTAATTACAAAATGGTAATGAAAATTGCAACAAACCAGGAGGCGATGGTAGGAATAAGATCATGTGGTGGATAAGCATTTGGTAGCAAACATGAACTAAGAAAACCTACGATGAATGTGGGACTGACGTAAACTTGTTGGTGATACTAGGAACTGAAAAGGTGCAGTGAGACACTTAATGCTGACGTAATTGTTTTGTTTGCAAACATACACATAATTACAAGGTGATAAAACTATTAATACTAATTGCAAAATGGTAGTAAAAATAAATCTAAAAAGGTGGCGATAATGGCAATAATTCGTGAGGAAGGATTGGTGGTAAATATAGGAGCTAAAAACTGGTGGGTATCATTTATATAAAAAATAATAGTCTTTTAAAAATAATGAGATTCACTTTAAGAAAACAAAAATTGTTAACACTAAAATTTTAAAGGGATTTAAAAATTTTAATATTACCAAAAATATTACTAATCATTGCTTAAAACTAAAAATGTGTAATGCTGTATGAAAATTATGAATATGTTTCCAAATTGGGGGACAGTTTATAACTTCAAGATGATGGTGTGGGAATTTCAACTACAACGGGGAGGGGGAAGTCTTGATGGGAAAACTATGAACTAAAATGAGTTGGGTTAAGAGGATGTGTGAGGTGGTGGGGATAGACGTGGTGGCTAAACTTGGAACTAAAAATATGAGGCGGTGGGGGAAAGGTTTGGTAGAAAAACTGGGAAATAAACACTACATGCATTGATGTTAAAAATAAATAAAAATAATCTGGTGGTGTATGGGGAAACATGGTGACTAAATTAGAACTGAAACATATAAACAAGGTGATGGTGAAAAAATTTTAAGTTTTGTAAAAATTATGATTATAAAAATGCCGTTACTGTTCCAAGAAAACAATTTTGCACTCTTTGATTTACTATTAGATAGTAAAGCAAATATTAACATTTAATTTTTTCAAAATTTAATTGTACCAAAATATTTTGTTTTATTTTAAAAATAGCGTTACGTTACTAAAAAAATGCTAAAATATGTCAATATATCTTCATTTACTTTATAAATAAAAATTAAATTTTATATTGTTTTACATTTTCAGAAACTTTTTATGCCCCCCAAAAAATGAAATTCAATTCTGATTAAATTTTTTTAAGCAAATAATATTAATGTGGTGAAGGGGTTGGTAGCAGTGAAAGGTCAGTGGTGGCTTAATTGGAACCACAATATATAGCACAAACTGGTGGAAGATAATGTTTTATTTTTTGCAAAATAGAACGGTACGATGAAAAAAAAAATTGGAATTCACTTTTGGTATTAACGCTCGATGGTATTGGTGAAAATATAAACTATAATTTGCAAATAATATTTTGACTTGCGATAATTGAGGTGGCGTAGAGGTGAATTGATTACGAATGTTTGTCAGCTACTGAGGAAAATAATATATTTAAGCAGTAAAGAGGAACACGAAAGTTAAGGATGGAAATAAATTTTAATTAGAAAAGAAGTATTTAACACCCTCAGCTGTTTTTCCCAATAATATAAACTTTGAAAATGTAGGAAAAAATACCTTAGTTGGAGTAGATGGGTCTTGCAAGAATCAAACTTCAGACCTTGCATCCGCGAGTCCGTGCCTTAACAAACTTGACAACACGAGATGGATGAACTGCGAAGGATACTTTTGATACTCAGTGCTTTTAGTGTCTACACCACCAAGGCCGCCTAGCCCCCAATGGAGCACCTGGTGGATAGAATTTACGGGTGGGAACTACGCGGACGTCGATGGCTTCTTTCCCATGTTTCCAGATAGAGTTCCCTTCCTCCGAGTCGTGCAATCCCCCCTCGGGGTAGAAACCCTTCAAAGCGCAAGCCACCTTCATACCGCGCCATCTCACCTCGCGCTTGCACCTTCGACACTGTAAGTAAATCAATGAAATGAAATGATGAAATGGGAGATTGGAAAATTCGTGGAATGTAAATATCATCCCAACATTCGCTCAAGTGACCTGAAGAAACCACGGAAAAAAAAAAATTAAGATGAGCGACCCAATGGAATTGAATCGGCACTTTCTAAATGCAAGTGCAAGCCTTACCCCCTGAGCCAATCAGCTCGTTTCTGCAACTCTGTTAGTGCTAACAACAGTAATACATTTATTGCTTATTAAAAAGATTAATGCTGAACTTAGACTGCGATCTGAGTGATTCTTTGGTTATACGGAAAGGGTTAAATCCACAAGATGGATAATTTGAGGCACCATTTTTTACCTAACAATACAAATTTTATGAGAAAATTATAATAGATATACCTATATGTGTTTCCCAACTTGAGAGAGTAATAAATATAAAATGCACTTTCCTGCTACATAATGGAATTGGTAATGACAAAGGCATAACAAAAATTTTCGATTCTCGCCTACATATGTAGAGTGAGAGAGACAGAGAAGACCTCGTTGCCCTTTCCCTGTTTATATTCTTTGAGCAGGAGTCTCAAAGAGCGAGATACGGGACAAGCTTGCTCAACTTTTGTTTCCTTCTCCTATCTGTCTTGGAGTGGAGGAAAAAGGGCATTTCGCTTCGTGCATTTTTGTGTTACGTCACTGACTACTGCATTTGATTTAGTTACACACATTAATTATGCGGTTCTGTTCTGGTTATTCAACAGAAATATGACAATTTCTGACATCAATAATAAGTCCAGACCGGAACATATATATCGACGGGTCCTGCTTACAACATAATGACAACCCACCGGTGCTGTACAGCGTTACGAGTCATTAAGCTATCTTTGTAGATCATTCTAGCAGATTCCCCTCCACCACCGACTGCACTACTCGCTACTGCTCCGTTTCTTTATTTGAAAGACATGATCTTGAGATGTCTGACTTAAAGAATGACACATGACATTGAGTGCACAAAAGTGACTCAGATGCTGGGGTGTCTGCTTGTAAACTGGCGGACGGCTTCCATTCCTGGTCGGAAGAAGTTGCTTGGGTATGGATTGTTCTAGAGGTTTCCCTTTCCATGAAAAAGTTAAAACCAGGTAACTTTATAAGTTTAGTACTTCGAGATTGTTTCGGTCATTACTCATGATTTCATGAATACCATTCATCGTCTCGAAAAGTCATGATAATTGGCGGAACGTAAAACACACATACATACAAAAGGGAGGACAGAAGTACAGATTTCCGTCCACTTATTTGCGCTTCTAGAATGAGACATGAAGCCTTTTCTTTTTCTTTCTTTCGGTGTGTTTTTACACCCGAATTGCTACAGACACAATAAACAGTTTGACTCTAAATAATAAATTAAAATATTTGAGTATAACATATGAAAAAGTTAAATGTTAAAAGATGCACAGAAATTTCAATAATTTTTTGGTCAATGTACAATTTCATCTAGTTGTAAAAACAGTAATATTGGTGAAAATAAAAATGCAATATTAGAAGACTATTAGTTAGAAAATAGTATTACACTGCATTAAGATCTGCCTTTTAAAAACCATTAAATAACATCAGATTATGCTGTGGATTGATCCATTTGGTGAAAATTTCGTTAATAAAAATAAGAGTTTTGGACTATTTTATTTTCCGAAGCGATGCACCAAGCTGGTTTCACTAAATGATATGTTTAGAACATGTTGTAAGGCGAAATTTTAATCACATTCATAAAATTATTATGAGTTAGGCAGTAATATTTTATGAAATCATTTAAGTTATTGTTTCTCCATTTAATAAGTGGATCGACACAGATCTGTAAACTGGTGTACATTCTTGAAGAGGTTTTAGGAAGTAAGCTATTGTCGCTTACTCAAACTTACTTATACACATAGGGGAATCTCAAGATAAATAGCATGTCAAGTTGAAAACAGTATAAGTTATTTAATATTTATAATACTTATTTCTTCAATTGCAATTATTTTGTCATTATTAATTGCTGTAGTCAACTTCATTTTACCCTTTATGACTGCGTTAGGTTCGAATGGTTTTGCAGATTCCATTTGAGGTCCTCAGATACCAATTTTGAAGCTATTTGTTGTTGATGTTGAATAGCTTCACGTTGTGATGCCAATTTTTGAGACGATTCGGTAAATTGATGACTGATCGCCTCGGTGCTGTTGCTTAAACTTCAATGACAACAATTTCTCTGGATGAATTCGGGTATTTTGTTGATTCGTACTCAACATGGCTGGGAAAGGAGTTTAATAGCATAAATAAGCACGCAATGCGACATTAAATCGGCACTTTATTATGCCCAAATTAATTCGCGTCCTCTGGGTTTTGCGTACAACAGACTTAGCTACATCCAACACAAAGTTAGCTACCGAGAATGGAACTTAGACGTGAAACTGTGCACTGGTAGGGTCTCGGTATATATCTTACCGCTGAGTGCCTACGTCGGGGTCAGAATAACAAGTGCCTCTCGCCGTGTGTGAAACTTACAAATGAATGTAGTAGCTGCTCCTAAAACTGAAAACTGCTTAACTGATTTATCGAAACTACACAACTGAACTGCGTAATGATAACTGCTTCTCAGCTGAGTATCATCTTAAAAACTGCTTAACTGATATATCGGAACTGCGTGCCCGCGTCCGAAGTAAAACTTGTTATCTGCGTCTGAGCTGATTGTGAGAACTGCGTGCCTCAGCAACGTCTAACCTATAGTGAATACTGCGAACTGCTCGTATCTACCCGCATGTAGATCTTGTAACTGCGTCCCTGGGGAATGAGTACCTCAGCCGAGCAAACGGTTCCATATATATTAAATTCAAATCCAGTAACAGCTGGCTTAATGACGCCAAAGGGAGTCACGAGGCATGCGAAAGTTTCACCCCATCTTTAAAAGACCAAACATACATTTTCCATTGGCTTGGTAACGTTCACCTGCCCCACGCGCCATCCCCTATTTTTGGAAGTTTAAAACATTTTGTTGGCATTGGCTGGCTTAAAGACTAACAGTACAACAGCTTGTCGGGTTCAAAGCCCTTAAAGGATTTAAAAGTCCTTCAGTTTATTAATCTTACAAAGGCAATCCTTTTAAATGTAGCATCACTCTCGACCCTCGTATTTAATGTATAGAATTTTATGATCCTCTTGGCCTTCCAAGCTACTGTACCGGAAAAACAGCAGAGACTTTCTCTTTTGTTGACACTTAAGCCATGTTATCACTATGTTGTATTATACATGTGTACTTACAAAATTGCGACACATGAAACATTATGATAATTAAGTTTGCAACATAATATTTACTTTTAAGTGGGGGTGGGTCGTAATAACTGTGTCAAGATGCAAAAAAAAAAAAAAAAAAAAACATGATTGTGCTGCTATCTACAGTGGTGCTTCTCTATTTAGCAGATATGAACTTGTGCAATTTGGATAATCCCGAGGACCTTGAATCTTTCAAATTCCCATTTTCTGTAGTAGGCATTGCCATTTCAGGGTTTAATTTTACTAAAGTAGAATTCTTTGTTTTACCATCATGTTACCTCTTTGTTTTCTATATTCTTCAGAGACAGCGGTATCATTTGTGCTATATCTAACTGATAATGTAGGTGTAATATGATAAATTTGTCTTACTTTTTTAGTTGAAGACTGTAAACCCTTTTGTTGTGACTACATTGTGGGTACTATTCGTTCCAGTTTCCTTTAGACTCTAAATCGAAATCTACGGAAACGTTACAATAGAAGAGGAAATGCTTAACGACTGAGTATACGAATCCTTTGTGTGGTAAATTGGTAATCCTCCGGGAACTAAATTTTAAAGCTTTGTCAATTTAAGATCCCTTTGAGAATTATGAAAAAATGAAACAAATCAAATAATGTAAACGACCTTTATTTCTGGCGCTGTATATGTGACCTCCTTTATGACTTCTTTAGTGCCTTTCTTTAATTCAATTCTAGCACAATCTAGCATTGATGGGTAACATCCAAGGCCAATGATTTTCTTACAGCAATGAAGAATAACAATTAAAAGCAGCATGTAAAGACAGAGAAAACGATAGTCAGAATATGTAATCTAAGTAGAGGTTGCCTTGAACATCCCACTCAAAGAATTAGGAAGGAAAATTGTGCTTATGTGGCCTATGCTGGTGCATTAGGCGAAGTGTAGTTATTCGTGTAGATAGCAATTATATTTCGCTGATTTAATTTCATATTTAAAGACACTAAATATATAACGTGTGTAATGTTGAAATACAAAATATATAAATAATACAAAACATGAGCAAACATTAATTCAGAAGAACAAAGAAAGAATAACAAATGAATTTTCATTGATATCTTGTAGCTTATATAAATTTACTTCTATTGAGGTAAGGTATTTTAATGAAATATTTATAAGTTCCATAACCTGTATAAAAATTAAACATTTTTGTAAATTCAGCTTTTAAACTTGGAAGTAAATTATTTTTTATCTTAAATTACTTATACACCGACCTGAAGCATATTTAAGAAATGTCATTAATTGAAATTGTTTTAAGAACGTAAAATTAGGTCCTAAATTAGCTAAATTTGTAAAAATAAGTATTTAAAATTACACTGAATGATTAAAACTTATGAAACAATATATCAGGTGAGTCAGTTGCCGCTACTTTTGCAGTTTTATGCAACCCGTAATTTGTACTCTAACATGATAACGTCGGTCCCTGAGTAATTACGCAAATTTTGTAACATGGATATCTTTAGTTGCACACTTGGTGAAATTTCTAATATATTATAGTATCGACCTTTAAGCACTAGTAAATAGACAGCGGTTGCCAACAAAGCTGAAAATGTATGTTATGACAACCAAATACTTCATATTATGTAAATGTCATACATTTATTCTCCTAAATAGCTCAGTTGAAACGCGTGTGTGGTTGATAGAAATTCCATTTGTGGTAAAGGCGGTTAGAGCCATCTGTGCGCACTTCTTGTTTAATGTGTTGTAATATTCATAAATAATATTCGTTTAAACTAGTATTGTGTTCAACATTGTTCATATACTTTTAATTAGCAATTATTTTTCTTTTTATTTGTATTTAATATTTTATGCTGTGTAGTGTTTCTTTGTTGCTGGTAAACTACATGTAGGTAAGCGTTTAAACACAACATAAGTACATTTTAATGAAGATTGAATAAGGATTATGCACATTTGATCTAAAACATAAGAAAATCACATATCACATTTTAGCATGGAAATTATAAGAATAGAGTTAAAATTTTGGTTCTGTACTGCAGTGGAAAGAAATGAATTTTGTAATTAATATCATCTTGTGTTGATATCTTGTGGCCCTGTAAGGACTCTTTTGTATAACAAAGTTCTACTTGGTTGAAATTGCAGGTGAATAACACTGCCCGAAAACGACATTTTTAGTGCTCCAACCGATTATCTTTTTGGTTAATGCACACCTGAGCACTTTGTTGCATGGGAATTCTGACTCTGTGTAACATGGCAGGTGTAATGGATCTACAGGCCACCGTAATACGTTGGCGAAGGCTCTCCAAATCTTCTGGCTCCTCTGCATAAACTTGTAGCTTTAAATTACCCCAAAAGAAGAAGTCGAAAGGCGTTAGATCGGGTGATCTGGCTGGCCAGGAGACCGGTCCTTGTCTTCCCATCCAATGACTAGGATGTGCCGCATTTAGATGATTGCAGATGGTCATCGACCTGCGCGGTGGAGCACCATCGTATTCAAACTGCATTGTAATTTGCCTTTCCAGTGGTACATTCTCTAGTAATAGTGGGAATGAGCTCCCCTTGTTACTAGAGAAGTTGCAGATAGTGTGCTCCTGTTAGATGTCCCTCGAAGAAAAAAATGGTCCAATAATGTGGTCACCCAAGATTCCATACCAGACATTCATTCCCCACTGCACTTTGAATGCTGTCTCCCTTATCCAGTGGGAATTATCAATACTTCAATAGTGCATATTATGACGATTTATGATCACATTGTTTTGAAATCTCGATTTATTAGAAAACAGGATTCTGGATATGAATGCCATATCATTTGTCACTTGGATTAATAACATCTATTCACAAAAGTGCACTTCAACTTCGAAATATCTGCAATGGAGTTCATAGCATAGGTGCATATGGTATGAATGAAACGTATTAGCATGCAATATCGCACCACAGAACACTGGCTAATGTTCACCTCTTGTGCAACTGCCCGTATACTATGCGGACAGGAGGTATCCTTGCAAGTGACGCTGTTGAACACAGACGTCTTTCAATATTTCGGAAAGTAGTTGCTGTTGACTGTCGTCTATTTGGATATCTTCCCTGGTATAAATGCGATTCAACGCCTGTCGAGTCATAGTGAAGGACTGGCAAAAGAACTGTGTGACGTAACGCCTGAGATGTGAAGGCAATCGACATTCAAATTATACTTTGCGGTGTAATACCGGTCAAATGGGACAGAAATACTTCATTTTTAATATATCTCTAAGTAATCAGAATGTTTCGTAAAATTACAGTTTGTTATACTAAGGTATTATTTTCAATGACAAAATTTATACACCCAAAACCGATTAAAATTATAATTTCGTTAAAAACTCGGGGTTTTTTGTGTTATTGTTCTTTTAATAGTGTTTAACCAACAACTTCAATATACAAGGTCTCACATCACGGTTATGACGCCATCACTGTTGGGCTTGTGAAACTTGAAGGCTGTAGCGGTGGCCTCAATAAAATTAATTTAGCGTAACTGTACATATAACTAAAATACTAGTATTGTGGTAACAATTTTCATGTTCACATTTTCGTCTAACCGTTTTCTATTTAAATAATGAGAGATGGCTTCTGTGTCATTAGCATTTATACGCATTTCGGAACTACAATTACTTCCGGGCTTATTTAGGGTACCTTCCGAGTGTTTACTTGAGGAAAACTTGAAATAAAACTCAATAGGAGAGCACGGTTCCTAGCGAGAATGGAACCCCAGATTTCCCGCTCATTATTTCATAACTTAACGATCTCCGCAACATGTGTCGGTTTTCAAGCTATGAAAAACTACCAAAGACATTGTTTTCCCTTTCCCTATTCCTTAGTTTACCTAATCAGAATGTATAAAATCCAGGCACTAACCTCAGAATGTATAAATTCCGGATCTTAAACCTAGAATGGAAACACAGGGCACACAGTAATCTAGTTGATTTTTTCTTCTGTAGCCCGATGTTGGTACTACCTGATTTCATCATATCCAGTGATTTTTGTTTCACCATAGTAAGCATTCAGTTATGAAAAACCGCCACGGGTGGCCGAGGTCGTTAAGGCGCGGACTCGTGAGCGGGAAGTCTGAGGTTCGAATCCCTCCAGGTCCGTCCTCCCTTACTGAGGTTTTTTTTTCAAGTTTTCCTCAGTCCTCATAACTGGCAAATGCCGGGGGGTACCCTAATCTTAGGCCTGGAACGTTTCCTTCCTTGAGGAAAAAAATATTTTCCCAATATATCATTTCATCTCATGTATCATCAGTGTCCACCGCCTGTGGTGCCTCAGTAGTAAAAATGGGGCTAAACACAATTCAAAAAAAAAAAGTTATGTCAATCTGTTTGGCAAAAAATGTTGTATCTGCGATATATTATCTTTTTGGGACTTTCAGTAGTGTTCCAAGATTCCTTTACGTACGTAATTGTCAGTGATAGAATTTCCTTGCTTTTATTTATTTATTTTTTTTTTCAAGTTTTCATATATTTGTTTATGAGTGTATATGGAGGGTACCAAAATGAATACACACTTCAAGCAAAGAAAAAACCATGTTAACATAACAAAACTGAATTCACACAAACAGAAAATGATGAGCACTTTATCATCTTAGTATTTTACAGTTAAAGAAGTTTCTCAAAATGCCCTCCATTGGTGTCTATACACTTCTGAGTACGTTGAAGTACTGATTCAGCAACGTTTGCGAAAGTGTCCTCAGCGATTGCAGCACATGCCGTTTCATCGGACCAAACAACTTTCCCTACGAAGGCCTCATCCTCTTGCACCATGTTCCGATATCACTCACAGTACGCATTCTCGGATGAGAGTCACCTTAATTTAATGTATGCAAAAGTCTTGGGATGAAAACTTTCAATTTTTCTGTTTTAATAATACGACCTACGATGGCTCTGCTAATCCCAGTCTCATGTGCACATTGCTTTGTAGATTTCTGCGGTATTTCTCAAAACATTCCAAAACCATAGCTGAGGACGCGGGGCATGTTGCTATGCGAGGTCTCCCAGGTCTGCCCTTGTGAACATCGCATATGGTACCATGAGTCTGAAATTTGTCTCGAATGCGTGCAATTGTTACTCTCGCAGGCGGTTTTTTTCTGTACACACGTCTCCATTGCCTTTAAACTTCAACAACATTCTTGGTTTCCCAATATCACTTCAAAATTGCTTTCCGCTGTTCAAACGATAATCTTGGCTCTATTTTGTTGTAGCAACGCTAGTACAACGTAATGTCAGTCACATCTTTTACAGAACATCATACGATAATCTTGGCTTGATTTGTTCATTGTTGATTTACCTGTCACGTAGCAATGTTATCATAAGTATGTGAGTCACATCTGTTTACAGAACATCATGTTACACATTACGTAGTTTTTCGGTCCAACTTTGAAATATTTTAAATAGATATCTACTGTGAAAGTGTGTACATTTTTGTTACCCTCAGTATATATAGCTTGCTGTTATTACAGGTTAGCAATATGACCGGCCAAATTATTTTATTGCCGGTAAAAACGATGATTTGATTCAGAAGAATTCATGTAATCAGAAGAGAAGGACAACTTTGGTGACGAATTATCAGGACCTAGCGATGAAGAAAGCGATATTGTGACTGAAGATTATGCAGAAGCTGCTGTATTTTCCTCTGAAAATGATTACGAGTCAAGCTTTAATGAAGGTGAAACAGGCCACTGCAGTGCAAACAGAAGAAAGATAGGAGTTACAAAATCCTCTTCTTCAATTGGTGCTGCTTCAATATCGAGAACGCTCAATGAGCGCAAACTGGTTCCAGGAACATGCACATTGAAAAAAAAAAAAAAAAAAAAACAGATGTCTATTATCATTTATATCTTCTTCAAAATCAACAAGACGCAATATCGTTTAACGAGGCCCTAAGCTCGCAAAAATTGCTATTGTTACTTTCGAAGTATTTATTGATTCAGGAATATTGAAAAATTTAGTAAATTTAATAAAGAATTCTAACATAGCGGACTAGTTATGTAGTTGACCAAAGTGACACTTGTGTTGATGGGCGGCCGTTAATGGCTTACTCATGTACTCGGCGCTCAGAAAAGCAATCAGTTTTATTGAGCTACTCTAGGTAGGTTAAGAAAGGTCTAAGAATTAATATACTTGTTATGTCAGAAGAAGACTAGGATGTTACTGGAAATGAAATGCTTATGAGAGAAGTACATGTGTCCCTTTAATAATTGAGAGTTTAGTTTTTATATCTATTATTTAAAGGCTGGACATTTTTGGAATTTTTCTTGTTCTTTATAAAGTTGGTAATATTTATAAACGTGTTAAACTAGTAGTTTAAAAATTAAGAATGTAGAAACTATAAATGGCATAGTTGCAATTTTTGTGGCATACCGAATACTCCGTGTTTCCATTTAAGTTCTAGGGATTGTACGTTTTCATTCCAGGGTTAACATATTAAAACACGTAAAAGATAAATCAGGAATAAGCATTTTGATCAAAATAATTCTCAAACGACCGCCCCAATTTATAGTACGTGATCACCACATAAGATTATGGCACCAAGTTAACTTCCATTCTGTGTACTTATTTAATCTGTAAGGTATTTTTATAATATTTTAAATATTCACTTACCATCATGAAATAGAGACTTTATAGTAGTTTTCAAATACTAGTTTAAAAGTACTTTATTCATTTTCTTTAGCGATTTTTAAACAAATTCATTTTAATTATGGAAATTGAATACTTTCATTTTACTTGTTACAAACTATATCAAACGTGTTTGTATGCTCGCAGAAACTTCGCTCCCTCTCTTGTATGTTCAATGTTACTCCATAAAATGACACTTAGTGGAGCTTTCAGATAAAAAAAAATCATTTTTGGTTTAATATATATTACGAAACAACATAGTTCGCAGATTACGCTACCCCTCACATACACACACACACACACACACACACATATATATATACATACATATACATGTTTTGGGCATTTAAACGACAATTTAAAGATAACCACCACATTCACTATTACAATTTTTGTCATTTGCCGTAAATTGCATATATTTAAAATTAGATGTACTTTTCTTAACACGCTGTATGATAGAGCTATGAATGTTCTGTGCATGTGCAAAACACATTGCTCTATATAGCTTGTAGCATATACATACATGAGAGTTCTGAACCTTTTACTTTTTTTATTTTGCTGCTTTATGTGTATTTTTCTCGGAACAATTAATCTCACCTTCCTGAGATTTTGAAATCAATTTGAAAATGTATTACTTAACATGGATGATGAAATAATATATAATTTAAAGCAACAGTACAATTTTTAAATCATTTTGTGCAAATGACAAATCATATTTAATATTTTTCTTGTTAATTAAAGTAATTATAAAATAATAGTAATTAAGATTAGCAAAATTTTGAATTGTTTCTAATTTGAAAAGAATTTCTTAATAAGACTAAAATATTGATTTGGGTAGGCAATATAGTTTATCAGAAATCCCAGCTTGTATTTCGTAAGGCTCAGCATAAAAACTGCCATTACATCACTCGCAACTGCCCTTGTATGGTCACTTTATACAGTCGTATAGTTGAATGAACAAAGTACTAAAATTGTTCTAAACAAGCTCGAGAATACTGGGGATGTGTATAATCTCGTACAAGTGCCTTGGAGTTGCAGATGCGTACACATAAATCGAATTTAAGGTCTGTCACCATTGTAAACAACGTTGCTAATGAACGCCGATCCAAGACATGTACATGTATATATATCTGGAGCAAACACTCACCAACTCACCTCATACTGTGTGTATTCTTAAGACATACACCAGTTCAAGAGCTTGTGTGCACTGTCGAGGATGTTGGCTCTCAACAAAAAGATGTTGGGCGAGGGAAGAAGTTTGGCGAGGGTGGGCGTAGAGTACGTGGAAGAGCATGATACGAGGGTCGCCGCCCCTTGTCTCTCTCTCTCTCTCTCTCTCTCTCTCTCTCTCTCTCTCACTCACTGGACTAGAATTCCAAGTCTCTACTGGTGCGGAACATGGCATTTCGAGAAAGAAGCAAAGAAAGGGCCCCTGGAAAAGTAAGAAAGTAAAGCGAATGAGCAGGGAGAGGAGATGCAGCAGTCAGACAACGCATAAAGAAAATAGGCCGCACTCTTTCCAGGTAGCTGTCCTTCCGCAGTTCCGAAGTGTACAGGAACTTATAATTACCAAGTATAGCAGGTCATCGTGATTTATTAACGCTTTCGGAACGCCACAGAGAAGAACGCGATAAGAAAACCCGAGCTCAAGTTTCATAGTATTTCACTTAATACTTTTTCTTATCACCTTCAACCTATCTTCGAGGCAGTAGTCGGCATTTTTGTGCTATTGAAATACTTTGCCTTAGCGAAAATGAAGCTCGACGTTAAAAGCTCCGCTTCTGTATTAGTTACTACGTCATGCAAAGTATCTCGCTAATTTCGACTACTGAGAGTAAGACTGTAATTAGTTTACTGGCATGCATCTCTTTAGGGCGAAGAAAAATACCATAAAACCTCAAGGGATCAAGTAGAGAACCGTGCAATGACACATTTTCTCCACACGGGTTTCTAGAATGTGTTAATTAAAAGTTGAATGAATATTTTAATATCGATAATTCTATTTCAAAAGAACAAACTATTGTAAGTAAGGATAAAGGTTATTCAAAACATACCCATATCTTTACTTTAAAAATGTATTTTAGGTCTTAGAGGTACCGACATTTATTTGAAAACATCATATGGATTGGAGAAAGCTTTCACCATATCTTTAGGTTAATTTTTGTAGAAATACATAATAGGATTTATACGCAGGAAAATGTGCAACAACTAATTTCTAGAATGCAGGTAAAAATAAAGAGCATCCAGTCATGTAAGAATATTCATCCTTGAATTTCACGATTTCTATTTTAATTTATTTTCCCCCTTTTGTTTTCATCTAACTAGAGATTGGATACTACATTGAAAATGTTAATGAAATATTCCACATCAAAAAAAAAAAAAAAAAAAAAAAGAAAATATATAATTTTAAAAATAATTAATATATCCAAATTGAAAGAATAACATAACAATATTTACACAGTAAGTTGTTGCAGTATATTGATTAGAACCACGCGGTACTTTTTGCTGCAAAATAAATGTTTTCTGGCAAGAAATTGTACCGCCTTTCAATGAGAAGCATTTTGTACAATGAAATGCTGCGCTGTGCATCACATGATGTGATAGGAGTCAACTTTCTGTAGCTTTATGCTCGTTGGAAAGATTTTGTGTTACCTACTAGACATTTGGCTTTCATTTAGTCCCCAAGTAACGAACTTCAAACACCCAATGTCATTTTTACATCACATGATTTCATTGTAGGGTTTGTGAAAAAGCTCATGCATTTTATTAAAGACTAAACATTTTGCAAGCAAATAAGTTTTTATTATTTATGCATTATAGTAGTCCATGGAAAATGTACAAATTTTGTAGTTCATGACGATGTAATACTGTGGCACATAAAAGCACTTGTATATTAGTAATATCTACTAGAATGACTTTCATTGACGTACACAAACAAGTAAAGAGTAAATAAACTTACTCACTTCCTTATTACCGAATTTACCTATCACAATTTTCTCATAAATGGTGTAGAACATGAAACTTGAGTACCAATCTTTGACTGCCTTTCGGCATCTTGATAAAATATGGACTTTTTAAACAAAATAACGCAGGAAGCAGCATGTGAAGTGTACGTATGTACTGCACTCTGGTATTACTGGTTTACTGATTACCAGAATGTATTACAGAAATAAAAGTAAGACGCTACTGAAATTTTTTAAAAATGCAGAAGTACTTTTCTGAAATCCAGCTTTAAAATATAATTACTCTTGTTTTGGTTCTTGAAAAACACCAAAGCTCAGATCTACTATCTTCGGTAGATCGGAACAAAATTAACGCGCGAGTGGTCCAGAATGAGCATTCTGCTCATGGTACATTTTTGTTTATTTTTCGGGATTTTAATTTAATTTTCAGGAAATAAAATTTATACATTCATATTTTATATACATATCCGGATTTTATCACTTACTATTAGCAATTAGAAAAATGTACATCTTACCTTCATTAAGATGCAAAGCTAATTAAACTAGCCTTCTCCTTTTACTGTACTGATTTTCACATAAAAAGCATATAATAATTGTTTAATTCTTGGGCATGAAAAAAGAGCACACAAACGAAATCACTCAAGTCTTCTCACTAAATAGAAAATATTCTCTACAGAGTTAGGTACGATTTGGCTAACGGTATGCATGGAGTTTCGAGGGGGGAAAAGTTTATGGAGGACAGAAATCTTTAAAATCCAGAGCACCGTCTAGTGTATTGATATCCATTATTTGTTTTAGTAATCCTCCGACATTTCCAGAAGATAACCCTATGCGGTTAGTCGCTCCATGAGAGAAATGCTCACAATTGAGCGCGAGATCTTAAGGAGACCTAATTATGGGCTGATATCATGATGCATTAACATCAAACTGTATCATCTTATGCAGAAAGAATAAAAGTCGGCTTGAAAAAAAAAACCATTAATAACATAATAATTCGAAAAGTGTCCAGACTTTGAATTAATCTGTGAACAAAATGTTCCTATAGCGACCACTCTGGGGTTAGAGGAGGAAGGCAAATTTCTCTTTGCAGCTCAGTGCTAACAATGATAGGAAATGAGTAGGAAGAATACAATAAACAATTCGAAACTGAAATAATTATGCCATTTGTTTATCTCACAATTGTTGGTAAATTATAGAATATAAATAAAACCCTGAAAAATGTTAAAACTGTACAAAAATATTTACTATAGGACTATAAAACATAAAATTGGAAAATGTGAACAAATGTTAACATTTGTTTAAAATGTGAAAGTGTTCTAGAAATATTATGAAAATTGAAAAATTAAATAACGCTTATTGGATTCCACGCATGCTAAAACCAAAATTATGCTTCCGAATATTCCGCGATTAAGTGTCTAAAAAGTGTATGTTCATATTTTACTACTTGTTTATAGAGAAGTAAAATAAAGTAACTCTTGGAACAATGTACTAAAATAACAAGAAATACAGAAACAGTAACAGAAAGATCGCAATATTTAGAACATAGTGTGTTCTTCTTCAAAGGCAGAAGAAAAGTGAAGGCAGTAAAAGTAAATATTGAATCTCAAAGATGACGTAATACGTGGAAACAGACAAAACAAGCAAAAAGGGGAAAAGGAGGACAAGAGATAGTAAGACAGAAAATTTATTAATTAAAAATAAAAAATAAATAAAAATAAACATAATAATAACAAGGTAGAAAGGGAATTATTAACACGTAAGATTTCTGCCCGTTGGTGTACGCTCTTCATGTAAAAATATAGCTGCCATCTCGGTATATGAGATAACTTTCAGGCATATTAGTCGATGGTACATTGATGTGCTAAATTAAATGCATAATCAAGATTCTTGCAGTGGGATAAGGCATATTGGGTAACCAAAAAGGGAGACTTGGTTTTAACGGAACGCCTATGATTGTTCAAATGGAGCGAAACAACAGTAGAATAAAAAAAAAAAAAAAAAACATTGCAAAGATTACAAGATATGTGTGCATGTGCCTGCACTACATTCTTAGAAACATAGTTAGCAAATGAAGTGATATTAAATTCTCTGGTTAATTTGGGGCTGTGGAAAGGATTGAAATGGAATAATTAGCGCACAAATTGCATTTAGGGCTTTGGCAATGATATGAGTCTGCTAGAGGACGGAGTAATTTGGATGAAGATAGGTTGCAGGAAATATCTTTTAAGGTTGGCAGTGTTCTAAAAGTAAAACGGACTACAAATTCAGAAAAATTACTTGAAGGTGAATGCATTAATGAAATTGTGTGACATCTTTCAAAATAGTTTAACATTCCAGAGACGTAAATGGTATCAAGATTAATAAATTTATTTGTGGAAGTTTTTGGTTGGCATTGGTATATTTTGTGCCCTGAAATATTAGGGGTTGTAGAAGATAGGAAGGTTATTTTTGGTTTTGGAAGTTTTGAACTAGGTTTTTAAGCGTATCAAGATTTACATTGTTTGCTAAATTCCTAACAGATATCTAGTTACACTAAGTTTCTTCATTAAATTTTTAGTATACTTATCCCATCTAAGGTAATTTTCCATTACAGTTCCAAGGTATATAATAATACTTGCAGCTATTATTAAAAATTACTGTTGGTTTTGGAATTTTTTCTGTTTTGCTTAAGGTGTAGATGCACTGCGAGAGTCTTTTCTGTGGTAATTTTCAGTGATTATGTGCACACTAATCACCGATTTCTGATACAATTTTGTCTATAAGTGGTTGAAGATTCTCATATCCCATACATTCCGCAATAATATTTGTATCATCAGCATATTGAATAATAGTTTGGGTGGAAATATTTCTTCTTTATGATTCATAAATGTAAAAACAACATTGGACCTAGTATTAAGCCTTGCAGTACTTTTAAGTTTTACCTCTTGGTTGTTCGATTGATGGTAATTAATTACGACGTACCATTTCGGACATAAAGCCCTCTCTTTATTTTCAGACTAAGAGTTTTTAGAGGGAAAGACATATTTCCATATTGCACAAGAAATATTTTGAGACACTTTTCTGTACTTAAATATAAGTTGGCTACAAATGTAGTGGACAGGAGTAGACCTGCCCTATCTGTTTTCTCCTTATAATACTACTTGATGCTAATGTTTTTTTTTTCCTTGCAAGGAATCACATCAAACTATACATTTAATCTTTTTCAATAGCTACCTTACAACAAAGTCAGTTATATATGCAATTTTTTCTTTGCAGACATCAGAAGTCTGAAAATGTCAGGCATTACATTACTTGTACACCCATATCCTTCTGAATTCAAATCTTACAGCCTTACAGTATAAACTAGGGCACTATCTGTGTTTTCAGAAACACCGTCCTATGTTGTTATGAATACTGATGCCACTATCAGATTTCAGATGCCTTCTACCCGGTTTTTTTCCCCTCCAATTATAAAGTGGTTGAGTTCGAAATGTTTAGAACAGATGAATTGATGTTTAGCTGGTTGCCATTTTCTCTTCTCATTTTCACTATCCAATTCCTCAGTCATTATTATTTTTTTTTTTCTTTTCAGGGGACACCTATAAATGTCAAATAAAATTCAGATGGTATATTACTCATATAAGTTATGTTATCCAAATTTATTAGGTATGATTAATACATTATAAAGTATGAAACTTAACATTCTCGTGTATATTTGGGTTTACATAAGTCAATATTTAAGCTTAAAAGGAACCGTTTATTATGCTTACCTGAGAAAGACACACTACTTTCTTTTTTGAATTTTTCAAAACAGTCACAGTAAACTATTTACACTAAAAACGTATCCATATGATCAAAACGCAACTAGACCAACTCACGACGCTAATATGGTTACCTAACAACAGTTCGACGTCTGCCTATGATTTTTACATCTGCAAAGCGACTGCAGCGCCAGTGTAGCCTCTACTCTATGGTAATGTCCGACTAGTGCTGCTTTCTCGTAATAAACATCATAACTATGTGCTCTGCCGCCACCATCTTGCTTGTTGACATAAACAATTCATTTTTATTTTGTGGTCTAATCCTAAGAGACGTTTCTGAATTTCGAGTTAAATGCTTTTCAATAGTCCATTAAAGACTAGTTTATTCGTTTGTATAACAATGTAGTATAATATCCTATTATGATTTTTATGAATTATGACATATATCTATTTTGGACAATAGAATGAAGATGTATACGATTGTTCTTACTTCTTGCAGTAAAATCTACAAGAAAAACTGATGACTAGCTAGAGAGTAATTATGATTTGTTATAGATGTTTCGAAATTAAAAAGATACATGTATAAAGGCCAACGTTCATTTGAGAAAGCTGTACGTCCTGTGAAATAGGGCTAATTTTGAAAAATGCCAGTTAGTATATTATAAAGAAACGTTTTAATAAAATACTTTGTTTTTCAAATTTTGAACGTTGAACAGTAACTACTTATCGAGAAAAATGAAGAAAAAAAATGGTTTTAAATGTTATTTGGTTAAAATTGTTTTATGGAATTAATTCAGTGCAGTTACAAAACACTGCCTTCGAGTTAGCAGAAAGCATTTCAATACAACATAGGAATGAGACACAGAATCTTGAAGTAGGTAGTTGTTGACAACATGTCAGAAAAAGTGCTAACTTTATAACAGAACGGTTACAAAATCTAGTATCTTCTCCCATCCTATAGGAGCGAAATCTACACTTCTGCATGAAAAACGCTGCATGACTGTATCTTTAGAGAATATAACGACTATTCTATCCACAAGTAAAGTCTATACCTAGCAAAGGTCTATGTAAATAGGGTAAACAAAGCAGCGCTCTCAAATATTAACATCAACCTCAATTAAGAACATTTTTGGAAGAGAAATGAAGGAGGAAAATGGAATCTAAAATGCAGAAACAACGCGAACCTAGCAAGAGGGCAAAGAAAAGTATGAAGATATTGAAGTGATATTTAATATATTCAGTAAATTATAAATATTATTATAATCAAATTTGTGTATTCCATATTTAATAATGCTTATATAATTTTGTATTTCATATATATTTGAAAACTTGTTGCTAGGACCATATTACGTACCATACTCGTACTTACTTGCTCGCAAAATGTAGTAAACAAGAATTGTTATGTTTGGTTCAACAAAAGTCCTTAAGAACCTGTATTTCTTTGAGTGTAATATGTATATAAAACCTTGAAGCTAGATAATTAAGTCCGTTATCTTTTGAGAATCGTTAAGAATGCACAGAGCCGGAGATATCCGTTGTGTGCGGACAGGAAACTTTAACGTTTATATGTTAGGTAATAGCGCAGTATCATAAAATTTTCTTATTGCAACTAAAGCGTGGGCAAATAGGGGCGAATAAACTGTAACAAGTACAAAATAACGCCATATGAAAAAAAAAAAAAACACAAAAAAACAAATACCACGCACAGAGAAATAAGTATGACGGTATCCAATCAGAGAAGTCAGAAGTATTGTATGCAGGCGTGATAGTCAATAGAAACCCTTAAAGAAGGGAAGACATTCTAGATTATTCACAGTCATACTTTGAAAGGTGGAACATAGATAGCGTCCTGACCGAAAGACGGTAATGTTTATATAAGATGACAAACTTAATTTCGAAACCCCGAGTTAGTTAGTTTTACAGTTAACAGTCAGTTCAGTTTCAAGCGAGTTAATAGTTAATAGTTCAGAATCGACGGTTCATACTAATAATACAGTATAGTAGTTTACAGTCTGAGTTGACAGTTCAGAATCGACAGTTCACAAGTCAGGGCATACTTTTCGTTCGGCGAGGATTTGCTATATGGATAGTTTAGCTACAGTGACTCTCAACTGAACAACTTGTGTTAACAGTAGGAGCATAGAAGCAGTAAGCGTAAATAATTTCGAGAAGTGAATAGTTTATCGTGAGTGGACTTAGCGCGTAGCCAAAGGAATCTCATTGGGAATAGTTCAGTTTAGACCGCTAAAAAGTGCCATAAGAGACACTTTATATTCTGGAGACTTAACGGCAACACATTGCTCTGAAGAAGATATGAACATTAATAAATCTTGTTTTAGTAAAATTTACGAACCTTATTAATCTTCTGTTAGCTTTCCGATTCCTTGCACCGCCATGGGTGGCCGAGGTCGTTACAGCACGGACTCGTGAGCGGGAGGACTGGGTTCGAATACCGCCAGGACCGTCCTCCCTGACTGAGGTTTTTCCCCGTTTTCCTCAGTCCTCATAAATTGCAAATGTCGGAGAGGTTGAAGCAGTATTTAGTAAGGGTTCAATTCAAGTTGACCTGCCTCTCCGCTTCGATGAATGAAGTAGTATTTATTGGGGGGGGGTTACATATATGGGATTGATTAGGATGGGATCTCAGGGTCGGTATTTGTATTTTGGTTTTAGGAACGTATATACGTTACCAGGGAGACAGGATGGGGAATGGGAACATTATCTTCTTCACATCAAGAGTTTTATATAAGTTTTTTTGAGAACTGCTTATTTATCTATTTCCACTAAGACGATGAATTTCTTTATATATGTATCAATTGTATTTTCTCGCCAGAAGAGAACCTTGAAAAACCACGTGGATCTGCTTAGTGTACTAGATGTAGCTAATATATACACTTGAAAAACCCTTCCTGTGGTGTTTTTATTGGCGCGGACACATGCGGTCACCGATCACTTTATTATTATTCTTATTAACAGTTATCGATTAAATTCAGCCTGACTAAGTAATTAACTGACTGCCTAACTAATTCGAACTGACTGGCAGCGAAGCAACTCCCTGGCTCGAACTGTCTGACTGAGAAGAGGTGGCTGCCTAACCAACTCGACTTGACTGACTGAGACGAAAGTTAACTAACTGGCTCAAACTGAACTGGCTAAGAAGAAGTGGGATTTTCGGTTTTCCCATGACTTTCATTAAATCTGCAGTCGGTCAGTCTTACGTACATTCAGTAATTTTATATTTAAATTCTTGTAGCGTGTTTTTAAGTTCAACTCGTAGATTGGCTACTTAAAAATCATGTGGTTCCCGGTTCGTTACTTATAGGCTACAATTTGGCGCCAGTATCTCTGCGGGTCATCCTACTAACGAACTTCGAGGCTTTCTATTTTATTTCTCCTCTTGAATCTCCCCCTCAAGTTACTCTTATGTTACAAACATGTTCCGTTATGTTTTTGTTAGAGTTGCGTCTTTTTTCAAGGATCCTCAGGCTATAAAGTCACCCTCGCTATTTGTATCTGGTGTTTGGTATTTATGACCTGGCTTGCTTGTACCTTTAGGGGGACAGCAAGGTCGTGAGGTCCGGACTAATAGAATTTAGCAAAGTTACTGCACAAATGTCAGATACAGAATTTCTGAAGCATATCTAAAGCTTTTGCTTTACTTATATTAATGATCATTGATTAACGTTTATGATTCATCAGGGAAACCTTAATATTAATTAAATATATCTTATATTAACCATGATCGTTGGAGCAAGGAAATCCTGCTCCAAGGTGTCCTAAACCTGGGCCTGGAACGATTCCTTCCTTAAACAAAATCCTTTCCCAATATATCATTTCATCTCATGTATCATCTGTGTCCAGCCCTGTCATGCCTCAATAGTTAAAGTGGGCGTTAAACACTATTCTTAAAAAGCTATACTAAATACTTTCTAAAAAGCATTATTATTAAAAATATTTACCTATGACTCTATTATCTTATTACTTCCAATTCTCTGTACAAGCAGAAACAACAATAGTCGCAAAAGGTACACAAAATTAGGGAGGCCGCCATTTCCACTAGAACAGCAGGACAGCAAATACATTGCACGCTCTTCCTACTTTAGTCACTCAGCGGAACTATTCATTCCTTAGCTACCAAGCTTACGGTACTTTCACAAGTCAGCAGGGATAAACATTTTTGGAATATGTGAGGCACATGTGCGTCCAGAACAAATCACAAGATCCACATCATGTAAACTGGAAACAGTGTGGAGACGATCGACAAATGACAGGCAGGTGGTGTAGGAGCTCTAAGAGACGAGACAAATTTCCCATCCCCTACCCCATAAGGAAAAACATTGCGTATTGAATTATAGCTAATTAATATTGTTTAATATCTGTGTATTATAAATATCTAGTATTAATATTTAGCAGATATGGTATATACATTCGGAAGGGATAGTAGGTGACTAGAACTTTGAAATAAATTGTGTAATTTTTTCTATAAGTTAAATCTTGAAAATGTAAGAAAATTCCCTGTAGAGAGAAAATGTTTGCAGAATATTGTTACTTGATGCGGTTGCTAATTGAGCTTCCGGCGAGAGACGCGAGTTAAGACAACAGAACTGTGCACCTGGCAAGGACGAGCTATAGCAATACCCTTTAGTATTTTACAGAAGCTACTAATCTTTTAGGGACAATTGAACATTCAAAAGAAGACGGTAACGCAAGTGTTGGCTAAAATGGATTCCTTTCACTTTGATATCGAATGACCACGAACTCGCCAATCACAGACCAAAGAGTTGAAAAGTATAAAGTGAGTGCATGTTGGAGTACATATTGACAGCTCACCAATAATATTTGAATATTTTGAAGGCTCAGTAGCCAGTGTGCACTATTCTGTGAATCCCGTCTGCTCTGAGGACCACGTTGTCACATTTTTTAAAATTAGTATTAAAGGGAAAACTTCCATGTGAAGGTCGGCAGTTTCCGATTTAGTTCACATATTCTCCAGTTAAGCATTTTCCAGACTTCAGTTCACAGTTCAGGCAGTCACGTAGCTCGTGCAGATGCAGTTTACGTTTTTTAATGGTGTTTAATACCTGTTTTTACTACTGAAGCACCACAGGCGGTGGACGCTGATGATACATAAGATGTTATTATATTTTTGGAAAGGATTTTTTTAAGGAAGGAAACGTTCCAGGCCTAAGTTTAGGGTACCTCTTCGGGTCAGGGAGGAAGGTCCTGGCGGAATTCGAACCCTAGTCCTCCCGCTCACGATTCCGAGCTTTAACGACATCGGCCATCCGCGGCGGTCAATGCAGTTTACATGGTATCACGCAGTGTCGCATGCAGTTCACGTAGTGTTTGAAAGCAGATACACATCACATACATGGAGAGCGGTTCTGACAGCAATTTATTCCGACGTAAATGTCCGTATATCTGGAAGTTCAAGAATCTTAGGCGAACTACCGCATACTTCGCATGAGCAGTTAACGTCAGCATCCAGAGCAGCACACCAAGAGGCATACACATAACCATGATGAAAATAAACCCGGCGATCAATGCAGTCTTCAAAGAGTTGTCTTCAAAGAGTTGTTATTATAACAATTCCTGTCCTTCTTCCCGATCCCAAGACTCCGAGAGAGCGCGAAGCAGCAAAATCGGACCTCTCAGGTCACCGTCATCTGCGACGCTTGACAGCTTGTGACTGCTGCGAAAAGAAACGGTCGCAGAGACCACCGAAAGCTAAATAGTATGGGAAAAAAAGATAATCTCTGAACAAGATGGCGCAAATATTCGCGCAATTGTGGAGAATCCTTTCCGTACTGTAATCAGTGTGATTATGGGTAATAAAAACCCTGCCAACAGTAAGATTTTGAGGCCCACTCCAGTCACATTGTCATACAATAATGCAATTTAAAAGTAGATGAAATTAATATCTGAACTCTAGGAATCACAACAGTCAGTCTCGCGCTTCTTCTTCTTCTTCTTCTTCTTCTTCTTCTTCTTCTTCTCCTTCTCCTCCTCCTCTTCTTCCTCCTGCTCCTCCTTCCTCCCCTCTTGTATTTGAGAAAAATTATTGAAGAAAAAACGGAATTTTAGCACTATCAACTTTCTGACTGTATTAAAATATGTAATGTTTACATATAGTATGTATTTTTAATTCACCTTTTTTCTGCATTTTATATAACTATGTAGATTGTACTCCGTATTTTTGCTGTTTTTTTTCCGCCTGGTAGAGTGAAAGAGAAGGCCCTAGGACAATTATATATGAAAAATCTAATATATATACACATATATATATATACCGAGGGTGGCAACATATATACACACTTTCACAGTAGATATCTGTTTAATATATTTCAAGGTTGAACCGAAAAACAACAGTAATGAGTAGTATGATGTTCTGTAAACAGATGTGTCTCACATTACGTTATGCTAGCTTTGCTACATCAAAATGGAGCCAAGATATCGTTTGAACAGCGGAAAGCAATTTTGAAATGGTATTGGAAAACCGAGAATGTTGTTGAAGTTCAAAGGTAATGGAGACGTGTGTACAAAACAGAACCGCCAACGCGAGTAACGATTCCGCCTTACCCGCCATTTATATACTCTATGAAAATGAGGAATTTTACTTCCAAACGTGGCACAACCACGTTACCACCGAGATGTACGTGCGTACTTTGATGACAATCTTCCAAGGCACTGGATAGGACGAAGAGGTCCGATTGAGTTTCCACCGCGTTTTCGGGATCTAACTCCTTTGAACTTCTACCTATGTGGAACCCTTAAGGATGTTGTGTACCGTAGAAAACCAGCTACACTGACAGCATTTCGGGAAGAAAATTGAAAAGGCATGTGCTGCAATCGCTAAGGACACTTTCGCAAATGTTGCTCAATCAGTAGTTCACCGTACTCAGAGATGTGTCGACACCGATGTTGGGCATTTTGAGCAACTGTTGTAACTGTAAAGGTCTAAGATGGTTAGTGTTTATCATTTTCTGTTTGTGTGAATTCAGTTTTGTTATATTAAGACAGATTTTTCTTTGCTTGAAGTGTGCATACATTTTGGCACCATTTGTACATGTGTATGTATGTGTATATATACATTCAAAAGAGTAAAACCATTATCATCGAATTATAATGTTCTAAACCTTTAAACCATCTACATGAAACAATTCTTGAGAAAAGACCCGGTTTGCAAGGGGGGAAAATCATTTTTCATCAAGGCAATGAAAAGTCCTCACAAAAGTGTTTTAACGATGGAAAAAAAAGAAACAGATTTGAAGTATGAATTGCTGAAGCATTCGCCCTTCTAGCTATATTAACCTCTCGCTGACTTATCTGTTTTCAAAGCTGAAACTCTTGCTCGCTGGTCAGCGTTTTTCATCAAATCAAGAGGCAAATATGGTTACAGATAAATATTTTGCAGACCTTGCGGAAAACTACCTCTGAGGCAGAAAAATGGTATATAAAAATATTTAGGAAAATGTACTTTTAAGATCACCCTCGTACATTGTTGCCTTATTTTTATTTTTTTTTATAAGCATACCTATAACGGCCAATAATTATTACCACATGTTTTGAGTTAATAAATGGTAGCGAAAATGAGTCCCAACTCATTTTGCACTAATGTTATTGCCTAAAGATGTAGCTGAAGAAAAACATGGATAAAAGTTAACCTATCCCTATCAGTTACCGAACACGCGGCTTTTAGTTGGTAAACAGACGAATTTGGAAATAACTATTTATTGTCATTTTAAATGGATTATTGTTATTAAACCTTGTAGGAATGATATTATTTGTTTTAATTTGTATTTTATGTGGTTTTTATATTTATTGCCATAGTAAAATGAAGGATTGCCTTTAGTAAAACAATTGAGGATCAGTACTCTAATAGTATTCTGGGGGGATCCTCTTGATTTATGCCCTGGAAATGCGTGGGACTGCGGAATTTCAGAGGTGGTGTCTCATTAGTAAATTGCTGTACAGCTGTTAGTATATTCAGATATTACTTATTGTTTTAAAACAATTTTATTTGAGCGTGAAAGTGTGTTAGTGCTTACCAATATAAACTACAATAAAACTAATATTTCTTCCTAATCTGGGAATTCGTCAATTCCTTTTAAAATAAAATAGGATTCTGAAATTAGGGGGAATTTAAACTTGCAGCACAAAGTAAGCTTTGTAAATAATTCGGATAAACAAAATGTTTATTTATATATAACTATTCTGCTCTTACGTAACAAGCAGAAGCTAACGCTGAAGGACGGAACGAACCTTAAATAGAGAGAGTATTCAGCGGGTGTATCTCCCTTCACTTCGTTCCCTTTTATTCTTATTTGTTTTGTCTCTAACTGTGGACTTTCAATGCGATAAATTATTGAATCAAAGATCTGTGTTTGCCAGCGTAGCCTGAAGCATGTACTCTGTGAATGTTCTAGCTTTTTCTTAACGAAACTGTGATCTGGAAATATGTACATTCTCTTAAAGCCTCTTACAAAATGTAAATGTTAGTGCTCATTTTGTGCGGAAACCATAATGTTTAGATATTATTATCAGAATTTAATTTTAATTACTAATATTACTATATAATAACTCCATTGTTTTCCAGCTCAAATATTATTCTCCGTTTTAACAATTACTTAAATGACCACGCTTCAAATTAGGGAAAGGTGCTTCTCAATATGGGGAATTTAATTTTATGAACTCGTAAATAAGTAAAAGATGTATACACTAATATTTCAAAGGAAAACTAAACATACCTAAATTAACCTATCCTTCAACTTGGCTATTATTACTTTGGCATGACGGAACCATTACGGCACACTTAACCAATAGGACTGCAGATCGCTGTTAATATGTACCTTTCCACTATATGTGCGACATACGAGATTAAAATATACTGTGTGGTAGTAATACATACCTTATAAGACTTCAGAGAATTTTATAAGAATTATCGCAAACTTTATTATTAGATTTTCATTACAAATCCCTCTGCTTCCAAAATAGGCAGCTACCTGTTGTTGAACGTAACAAATAAGCCCCATCGATATAAGACAATCATTTCACAGAATCTTATTTCTGGGAGGCCGATAGCAACATTAGACAGCGGAAAAGTATTAAGAACGTTTGATGAAATATGAAACTCTTATCAGCTAAACATTAAAAATATTATTTTTAAAATAAATATAGGAATATATTTGCATTAAAACAATAACGTTAACATTTAACATATCTTAATTATATGTATATTAAAATATTACAAATATTAATTAGATCAGTGCAGTGCAGCACAATGTTTTGACAGTAAATTTTGAGCATTTTCATGAGATTGTACGGTCTGTCAATGAGAACATTTTTGAAACCACTACGCTGTACTCTAAGATGATGTTACAGGAGAAAGCTTATATCGTGCTAAATTTTGTAGTTTTATATTCGCTGGAATAGATTTCTCCTGAGCATTTAGTCATTAGAGGCTCATTTAATTCCGAAGAGACGAAATTTAAACATCTGATGCTATTATTACATCTTGGCATTTTTATTATTTAGACATTATAGATATCCGTTTATATATTTGGAAATTTCACGCATTATGTAGGTCGTGGGTACGTATTTCTGTGGCACAGAGAAACATTTGCATATTGGTAATGTGCATATATTTTCCATTAGCATTCACTTACATTGACCTATACATAATAAATAAATTAATTAATTAATCACTTCTTGATTTTTGTATTTACATTTCATGATTTTTCCATCCATTGTATAGCACTTGAAACTTAAGCACCAATTTGTTATAATTAACATTGTTGTAGAATCGCTTATATTTGGAGTTGGGCCACAATATCTGGGATTTCATTTGTTTAAATTCTGTTCTAGACGGATTAATTCTTTACCTCAACTTTAAGACATTACAAACTTATGTTTCTGATTATTTTCTAAATTATGTAGAAGAAATTTTCAGAAAATTCGGCTCAAAGTGAAGTTACACATTTTTTGTTCTTTAATTGATATTTAAAATGAATCGAAGCTGAGACCTGATGTCTCTAATGAAACTAATCGAAGGTCGTAACTACATCAAATAAGAAAGTACCGGTTACTGCTTGCAACTGAGTGCTAACAATGGCAATAAATAAATAGGACAATACAACGCATTAATAGGAAATGAGAAAACGTAACCATTTTGGGTTTTCACAAAATTGGAAAATCTACTGAAGGATATAAAATAAAACCTTGAGGAAAAACAACTTAACTACCTAAAATAAGACTAAAACTAAATTTACATAAATAAAATTGCAAAATTTGAACATGCTCAAACATATAAAAAAAACCGAAATATTATGAAATATGAAAAATGAAATGTCACTTAGATTTCACACATACTAAAACATAAACATTATGCATCTCAGTATTCTGTGAATACTGGTCTAAAATATAAATATTGATTCTAAAAACTAGCCGCATCTTCTTGTTTGTCTAAATATTGCGGCACAGATTTTACTAATGTTATTACCGCAACGATAGTACCTATACCACACTACGCTTGCGAGTCTTTACTTCGACTCTCCTGCTCCTAACTGAAAAAAACACTATTTGTGCAGTCACGCTCTAATCATATGAAGAACCATGCCCTGACCAATATACACAAACCTCTTCCAGCTAGGTCAATGCACTCTGGAAACTCGAAACAAAAAATGTAATCTCACAGAGGCCGCTCGAAACATTGGAGTATTTATTCGCTCAGATTTTATTAATTGCATTATCATATTTATTTTTACCATTAAATATACTGAGTATTTCAGGGTTTTGTCGCCCGTTTCTCAGGAAATGGCGGGTTGGCAATCAGAGCAATATTCCCGGTGAAGCGCGTGTATATCCGCGCACTTGGTTCAAGTTCTAGCAATTCCAACTGTTATTAAAGTGAAAATATTATACCTTATGACAGGAGGTGTTGGAAATTATTCTGTTGCTACACCCAAACACTTCTGCTGTTATTTTATAAATTTGTCATTCGTACGCATTAGTTCTGTCTGGGAATACGCATATCGGTGTTCAATATCAGCCATTTGTTTAAAAATATAGTATGGCTATGTCGTTCCTGTATCTTGCTTCATTTATGGTATTCCCAAAAAGAGAGGCCCTATTACTCTGTATTCACTATCTGCGCACTGAAACGGTTTGGTATATGACAGCCAGAATGGTCACCAATTATGAATTAATGAATGGTGTTTAACGTCCGTTTTTGCTACAGAGGCACCACAGGCGATGGACACCGATGATACATGAGATGAAATAATATATTGGGAAAGGATTTATTTTTAAGGAAGGAATCGTTCCATAGCCTAAATTTAGGGTACCTCCCCGTCATTTTCCATTTATGAGGATTGAGGAAAACCTTGAAAAAACCTCAATCAGGGAGGACGGTCCTAGCGGATTCGAATCCAGACCTCCCGTTCACGAGCTCGCGCCTTATCGACCTCGGCCACCCGTGGCGGTACCAATTATGAAGCGGTTTAGTTGCTGATCACCATATTTTGTAGCGAGTATCGGTAATTGACTATTGATCACTTTGATGTTGTTGATGATGCTTCATGACAACAAAATCTGGGGGTTCTGTTTCGCTATTTTGTGACTCGTGTTAAACAGAAGTGGGAGAGTATATGAACTGTGTTATTAACCACGCAATGAATAGATCTGAATATTCATGATAATTTATTATTCGCAAGATCTTTCGCGTCCGCTGGTGTTCTGCGTGCGGGGAGACTTAACCTCGTAGAGTATAAATTTAGCTGACTACTTCCAAGGAGACGAAATGAGAACTGCGTTCAAAGTAGAACTTATTTAGGGCCCACTTCAATTGTACAGCTTATTCTGCCTGCCTTGATGACATGAGCTGATCAGTACTGATGTGAATTGAGTACTCATGCCCCAGCGAAGCAAATGCCTCCTTATATATTCGATTCAAATAAACTAATCATTGGCTTCACTAATCCACGGGGGCGATAAAATCATGTAAATCCCGCACCTTGCTTTAAAAATTGAAAGTATAATTCTACCATTGGCTGGTTAAAATTCACCTGCCAGCGCATGCCACCCGCTACTATTTCAAAGATTAAAACATTTATTCACATTGGTTGGTTTAAAGTTAACTGTCCTAACAGATGGCAAGTTCATTTCCCTTAATGTATTTAAAAAGCCTTGGCTTTATTAACACTCGCCAACTGTAGGTCTTTTAAGAAGTGGCATAATACTGGTCCCTTTGAGTTTATTCTTCCATTGAATAGGTGTTTACGGCCTCCTTGGCGTTCCGGGCTACCGTAAACAGCTACAACAGAGAAAGTTCTCTTTTGTCGACATACAATTTATAATTCACATGTTGTAAGTTTTTTTAATAGTGTTTAACGCCCGTTTTTATTACTAAGGGACCACAGGCGGTGGACACTGATGACACATGAAATGAAATGATATATTGGGAAAGACTTTTTTTTTTTAAAGGAAGGAAACGTTCCAGGCCTAAGTCTAGGGTATCTCCCCGGCATTTGCCAGTTATGAGGACTGAGGAAAACCTGGAAAATACCTCAGTCAGGGAGGACGGTCCTGGCGGGAACCGAACCCCAGACCCGCTCATGAGTCTGCGCCTTAACGACCTCGGCCACCCGTGACGGTTTTGAAGTTAAATATTATTATTATTATTATTATTATTATTATTATTATTATCATCATCATTATTTATTATTATATAAATATATTATTACTTAGTAAAATGCACAAAATATAATTTTTAGATTTGCAACATATTGTATTATATTCATATTTTAGTGCGGGTAAGGTGAAGGACCATTTTACCACCTTACACCATTCTCATTATGCAAGGAGGTTTCGTGTATAAAATCGAAACGACATGGGTAGCCGAGGTCGTTAAGGAACGGGCTCGTGAGTGGAAGGTGTGGGGGTGATCCCATCAGGACCTTCCTTTCTGATTGAGGTTTTCCCAGGTTTGCCTCAACCCTCATAAATGACAAATACCGGGGAGGTACCCTAAAGTTAGATCTGGAAAGCTTCCTTCCTTATAAAAGCAAATCCTTCTTAATTTATAATTTTACCTCAAATATCATCAATGCCCTCCTCCTGTGATGCTAAAGTATTAAAAACGGGCGTCGTACACTACCTTAAAAATTGTATTAAATTGAGATTTTCTGTTCTCCAGTACCTTTTTGTTTTCATCGAAACATGATCACGTAAATGCATCAATAAAAATATTAAGCTTGACTCAATTTCTCTATTATTAACGTAATGTAACATTCCTTTACAGAAATTTACTCAATAACAGGACCCCTTGCCTGCTATTTGTGGACAACGATGATCATGTATGCTTTTAATTTTATATTGACGGAATAAAATCTGATGCATATGGATGACACTTTTCTAAAAAGTGCAAGAAATTTGTGGATATAAAAGATCAACATTTTAACATCTGATATAATAAGGTACGTACATTTTATATTGCAATTTTAGTTATAATTGCAATAGCTTGAACCGTTACACGAATATTACGCCTTCTTTGCCGGGAGCTACTACTGGAAACGTCCGTTTATCGCCCGTTTCATGGCAGTTAACGGGTGATAAAACCATGAAACACTTTGTGGTTTTTCAAGCTATGTACGTGTTTTGACTAGAGTTTGGAAAGCTGGGAGTGATCTTTGGCTTGCCGTCTCGATGTTTTGTTTGTCAAGTTTAGGCTCTGGAGAGTAATGTAATTTATTTCTTAAATTTCATTTTATTCTCTGGACTTAGTATTATTTTATACAAATATCACTAATAATATTATTTGTAGCTTGACTGCCGGTTACGACGGTTAATATAATTAATAGCATTATTATGGTTAGATATATGTTTTTCTGGTATTTGGTAATATGCTTTTTAAATGTATTTGCTGCTAATGAACACTATTCATTGCTGTAACACCGGAGGTGCTGGCGAATGAAGGTATATTATGAATTCTTCTATTTACGCATTTGCCTGCACCGACTTTAGCCAAAAGGAGCGATTGCTACATTCTCTATCTCCGTCTTGTGACATCATCGATAGAGGGGAACATGTGGTTCACATCAACACCCCGCCTGTCATCATCAAGCGGCTTTCCACATAAAAGGACACCATCTTTCTATCAGGCAGCTCCCCATTTGTACTCATGAGACTAGATGGAGCTCGTTCCAGATCTTTCTAACCTGGAACATTTTAAGAAATACTGGGAATCGAACACGGGAGCAGCCAAATAATGCTGCCCACTAGACCAAGAAATCGGTTGTTTACTATGAATGACATACTTTTAGTTTGGGATATTTTTTAAATATAATTATATGAAAGATTCGTGTGTTAAAATGTCTAGCAAATATCTGAGGTGAAGCACTGAAAAACTGTGGTCAAAATGGAATAGTGCCAAATATGATGTCTTAACATTTTATAATTCATTTATTGAGTAACTTTCTTTTTTTGCATCCATATATCTTCCCTTAAGCTTCATCATAAGAGTTTTGAAAAGTTTTTTTTTGGTGCATGTTATAAAAATAAAACAAAATATCTGAATTTTTCTATGTGAAAAATGAAGTTTTCCAAACCAGATTTGAATTTTCTTACAACACCTTTACAAATTTGAGATATTTGGCTAATATTGGTGCAAAGTGTATCATTTTGTAATAGTTTTGTAAATGAAACACTACTGTACAGAATGGAAGTGAACTCGATACCAAAAATAAAGCTGGTAATAGATCTAAATAAAGAAACCGAAAGCGTCTAAATATCTGCATCTTTACATCTTTAAATTTCCTGAGAAATTAAGTATTTTATTTTGAAACATATGTAAATGCTGCTTAAATTTCTGCAGTGACTGTCTTTTCTCCTCTCCTTTGTCATATTTATCACTATGGAAACATATTTACCCTGCTCAGTGACTACAGTTACAAATGTAAATTTTATCTGTCTTGATAGAGAGGGATGAGGACAGCATCGTGTTAAGTGCGCGATAGCAAGTTTACCCTACAGAGTCGTATCAAACTTTCATATCAACCACAATATAAGTAAAAGAAATGTAAAACATTCAGAGTTTTCTCTTTCTCTCTCTTTGTCTCTTTGTCTCTCTCTCTCTCTCTCTCTCTCTCTCTGAATAGTGTTTTAACGCCCGTTTTAGCTATTGAGAGACCACAAGCGGTGATATTTTTTTTAATGCTATTTAACAGCCATTTTTACTACTGAGGCACCACAGGCGGACACTAATGATACATGAAATGAAATGATAAACTTGGGAAAAGATTTTTTTAAGGAATTAAGCGTTCCAGGTCTAAGGTTAAGGTATCTCTTTGGCATTTGCCATTTATAAGGGCTGAGGAAAACCTGGAAAAAACCTCAGCCAGGGGGAACAGTCTTGGCGGAAATCGAACCCCAGACCTCCCGCTCACGGGTTCACACCTTAACGATCTCGCCCAACCGTAGCGGTTCTTTCTCTTTACGAATCATTAATTAATAAACAATATTTCTTGCTCTTAACATAGGTTAATGACAAGATTGGCAATTTTTCTTCGTAAATACCTAAAAACACACAGGGACAAATAACAGCTTTATGAACACATGAAACAATATATATATATAAATATGTATATATATAATATAAAATAAAAATAAAAATAAAGTAACACTATTAACAATGTAACAAATTAACAGTAATTATAATAGTACAAAAGGATAAAACACTAAAAAAAAAAAAGGGAAGTGCGATCTCAAGTGTGACTTTTTCTTAGTGTTTTATCCTTTTGTACTATTATAATTACTGTTAATTTATGTATATATATATAAAACAATATAAAGTCAAATTAAATGTTCGAGCTGTTTTCAATTGGCACGTACCCATTACTTGACACCTTCGTTAGTTGGCCCTGGTGTTCTAGTGGTAATCATACTTGCCTCGTAGACCTAAGATCGCGGTTTCAATCCGGGCCAGGAGCGATAATTTTTTTTTTTTTTTTTTTTTTTTTGCGTGAAACCTCGAAATATACTTTCCTTCGGAAGGTAAGTAAAGTCGTGGGTCCCGTGTCGTACATTTACAGCACGATAAAGAATCTCAACCCTGATAAAAGAGGCCTCTGAACTAATTTTATCGGGCATTTCACGCCTTGAATTGAATGGGACGCTAATGACCTGAGATGTTAAAGGGCGTCCATAAATAAACCAAATCAACAACACCTACATTATTCTTCATTATTTGTCCGATGTGCCCATTGTCTGCTTCCTTTCCGAAGAACGGGCATTACATTTCTCTTTAACCTGAAGTCGTTGGATTTCGTCGAAAATGTTCGAAACATTGATGATGGTCATGTCGGGTATCTCTCTCGGTACAAGCGAGCTGCTTCTTCTTTTGAGTTTAGACTGCTCCATAAATAACTAGCATGTCAAATACTCAGACCTGATAAACTTTTTCACATATCTTTAACTTACTTATTTCGAATGCGCTAATTGCTTATTGCAAAAGAAGTGCACAACTATGTAAATTTTTTAATTTTTCGCATTCCAAGCTATTACAAATTAAGCTCGGTTATTTTTAACGCCCTTTTTTATAGCTGAGGCATCACGGGCGGTGGACATTAATGATATGTCGAATGAAATGATAAATTAAGAAAGGATTTTTTTTTCAGGAAGGAAACGTTCCAGGCCTAAATATAGGCACCTGCTGGCTTTTGCCATTTATGAGGACTGAGGAAAATCAGGAATAAACCTCAGTTAGGGAGAACGATACTGGCGGGGATCGAACCCCAGACCTTCCACTCAGAGTCCGCACCTTAATGACCTCTGCCACCCATAGCGGTATCTCGGTGATGATAAATATTTTAAGTGAATTTACTCTTCTAGTTTTGATAAAAAAAAAGCAAAAGAATTTATAGTATCTGTTTATCTAAGCATTATAACACGAATGAAGGAATACTGGAACATTAACCTATTACAGCACAAAGAATACTTTTTTTTTTGATGAAGCAACACTTCAATGGCCAAGCTATAAAATTTGTCTGAAGTGAACTGATTGAGAATGGCGTAAAGTGGGCTCTGCCAAAATTTGTTCAGCAAATAGAAATGGTTAACACAAAACAGGCGGGAATATCTTGCGTTCCTTTTAGGGGAGAGCGTCAGTTTTTCTTTAGTGTATAGGAAATAGATTTTACCCAAAAGTGGGCCGTCTCAGAATTCTCCGGGCTAAGGTGTGTGCTGCCGCGCCACCCGGGCTGTTAGAGGAAGAACGACCGAAGCCCGAGGTGGGAGCTCCGGGAGCGACAAGGCTCTACAATCAATCAGCGTGGCACAATTGTGCCACATCAAATATCATTGCAGTAGAGCCTCTATATTAGGCACCCTCCGGCGAACGCAACCTAATTTACCTGTTTACCTAGCTAACTTTGCCAGTGATCCGGCAGAGACGGGAATTCATCTGACTACTTAAGTTTGAGAGAATAAAACCAACATCAGCAAATATATAGCAAGGTGATGTTTATCGTCGCTTCTCAAGTCTAAATCCCAATCACTCAGCCCGGCTAACTTACAGCAGCCGAAATTCAGCGGGAAACCCTTGAGGGAATCTCATGGAAGAAGAGTGTGTAGTCTGCAGCAGCTGTGACGAAATGTGCGATCTGTGTGTTTAAATTATTAACACAGCTACCATACAGCCCAATTACAATCCCCCACCAACAATCTAATATCAAACTGGGTGCAGAAAGTCGGGCTTTATATAACAAACAAGCCCCACATAAGGCTTATTTATTGCGGCTTCTCATATGTTTTACTTGAAATGTAATATGCGGAGAACGGATTTTTAAGGAAAGAGAAAGAAAGGTTTTGAAATATTATACATACAGGATAAAAAAGTGTTCATAGAAAAACTTTTATTCAGTGTAAACAAGTTACATTAAAACTATCTATTTAACCTGCAGCAAATAACATAAGGTAACCAATATTTAGGAAGTAAATGTAGCATTTCCTGAGGTTCAAACAATGTATTACATTGGATTATGCAAAACATTTCTATGTTTTCCAATGTAAGTCGCTGACACTTTGAGCTGAGGAGAAACTCTGCTCAGCACCTTCTGAAACCAATGGACCACATTTTGTAAACATAAGGAAAGAAAGTATAGTGGAAGTTGCGACTTCCACATCTGGTTTATTTCTCAAAATGAGTTCAAATTTGGCTTTGGCAAATCCAACAAAATTGCCCCCCACAGTTGTCAACTTCCACTGTTCCTTTTTCTTCATACCATCTTCTTCTAAACTATGAATCTAATCAGGCAATTGTTTGTAGTCATGCACTACAAACAGTTCAATTATATCGTTGAGTAATTGTTGGGTATACTTGATGGCTGTTGCCTCCATTGAATCTTGAGCGCACA
Source organism: Metallyticus violacea (assembly GCA_030762175.1). NCBI lineage: Eukaryota > Metazoa > Arthropoda > Insecta > Mantodea > Metallyticidae > Metallyticus > Metallyticus violacea. The sequence goes on from CM060846.1 coordinate 204,527,626, forward strand.
TGAAGCTTTCCATTTTTTCGATCCAAGTACCCCACCTGGTTGTGACAGGTGAAGCAGTCCAGTAACTTCTCGGTACAAAAGCTTACGATTTGGGGTCTTCTTCAGAGCAGCAATGATATCATTTACTCTACTATGTTCCTCTCTGACTTTTTACAAACTGGTGTAGTCTGTGTGAAATAAATGTCACAAAGTTGAAGTCGGGGTACATGACCTTAAGTTGTAGCAAAGCCGAAAGCATGTTGAGTGCTTGATCAGTCACAATAAGCCTGACTTGTTCGTGTTATAATCCTTCCGGCCTCTGTTTCATTCATGAATCATTGAATGACTGCATCACTGTGCAGGCATTTGTCTTCTCAAGTTGGCGCTTCTCAAAAAGCATACCACCCTTTCACCAGATAGTAAAAACACCAGCATATTCGATATATAGCTTTGTAGCGCATCATTATGTATATCTAACACACACACACACACACACACACACACATATATATATATATATATATATATAATCTCACTACAATGTGCAAAAATGAGTAAAAATGCATATATTTCACCTCAGTTAGTGTCCTAAAATACAAAGCTTAAATTATACGTGTGATATTTTTCTTTTTTTCTGCAATGCTTATGTCCTAATAACTTGGTTCTATATCAGAACATTATAATCCAGATTATTTTTTTATTTCTTCCTGAATTTATACAATTTAAATTACAATTTTCAATTTTAAAACCTACTGTAATAATGCATAACTGAACAAAACCAAACTTCAAACCGGTACTGGAATCCAGCACTACGGCTATTTAAACCTACAACTTACAATTGCTACTGGTACCCAGTAGCAAAATTTATAATAAAAGTTAATACATATACAATTTAATATCCAAATCTTCATTTCTGCTAACGCTCGGTATCCGGGCTGCTCCCCACCGGAATTCCAGACAACAGGATCTGAACATCAATGAGGTAGCTGCCGGGTTCAAGCATCAATTAAACCATGGTGTGTTTACAGCACAGTTCCCTCGCTTCTCTTTCCCCTTCTTCTTCTTCTTCTTCTTCTTCTTCTTCTTCTTCTTCTTCTTCTTCTTCTTCTTCTTCTTCTTTTTCTTCTTCCTTTTCTTCTTCTTAATCTTCTGATTTTCAACTTTTATATGTACCTTATATTTTCTTTCTTTTGTTCTCGGTCTACCTCTTCTTTTCTTAGCTGCTTCCTTTCCGCCCGAAGAGAACCATTTCTTTCTTCTTCTGTAATTTCTGCTCCCTTCTCATTCGGTTTCGGTGTTATCTTCCTCATCTTCTTCTTCTTGAACTGACTACGCTTGTATATATATATCTTTCTTGCCTTTTTCTGATTCTCTGGGATCTTCTAGGGGAATATATGTTTTCTGACCTTTGTATTTTCTCTCTTATTTGATTTTTGTTGTTTATATACTCTTCTGCCATTTTACATGATATTTTATTTGTTAAATCGCTCACTGCCCTAACATCATTTTGATCCCTCGTAATGTTCCAAATGTATTTCCGTGCAAATGGCCATCTTTCCTCAGCTACAATTGACTGGTATTTAGGGCATTCGAATGAAAACAGCTATATTTTGCCTTAAAATCCCTTCCGTAGTAATAAGCATTGACTACACAAATGTGTAACACAGTAGAGCGGTTTGCAGGTAGCCATTAAACTTTGCAGAAGGAAATATTTGGCAGGAAAGGGAGCAAGCTTTAATGAGTTTATAAGCTCACCTACTAACAGTACTTCTTTTAAGGCATACAGGGAAAAATTATTATTTGACATTTATTTATTTGTTTGTTCATTTCAGCACAATACAGGGTTCTCTCTCGAATTGTGGAAATTTTTGAAATATTTTGCTTTTGTGTAAAATTCACATACATATTTACTAACCTAGATCATCTCATTACACCTTCGTTGTTAGGAAGGGCGTTACAAACTGGATAAAATTAATAAAATGCAATAAAAACAGGTATTTCAGCTGTGAATTCTCTACCAGAGCGTGTCACAGAACAGTAAGACAATATATGTTCTTTCATGAAATGCCGGTCAATAGTTTTTGTTTTTGAACTTAAAACTATGAATTTATCATTCGATATAGCAATGTTTTAAAAACGAATACTACAAAATAAAAAAAAAAAATAAAAATAAAAACAAAAAGCACACAACTAGGAAATACAATTGTTTCGTTATGGTTGGAAACAAATTTGTGATTGTTTGCATAATTTACTTGGCGATATGAAAGAAGAGGAATTTAAAGCACTAGCTAAATGCTGTCCATGCTAGTTATTCCGATTTTTCTTCTAGTAGTGAAATAACATTGAAAATATTACAGGATCTCAAATTTGGATCGGTGCATTTAGAAACTACCCTCAAAGCAAAAAGTCAGTCAAAGCCTACAGCGATTGCCTTCCAAGTGAAGTTATAAAATGAATTCTAATGCAAAAGTTGTCAATCTGAATTAAATAGCGATAGCAAATTCTTAATTTAAATCTTATAAGAAAAATAACAAAATGGATTAAGCTTTAACTCTTAGAATACTAACAACACGCACTATTTAGGTATAGTGGTACTTTACAGGTTATAATTCCGTAACCATTTGTCCATTATCTCTCTGTCGCACTGAGTGCTTCGAGCATTAGAATTGGAACCCGGCGGGAATGAATGCGACTGATTGTTGGAGTGGCATCAAGAAGACTAATTTACGTAGAGTGCACGAGTAGAAAATCTATCTACATAAAGAACTACATATAATTAGTGTTGACGTGCGTAAGGTTATACATATTCCTTGTGCATTTTAGTATTTGCATGCACAATTTTTCAAACGATATTTCGTATTAACTGTTTACTCTATGAACATGGCATAAATATTCGCACGCATTGTGTAAAAATGGCCTAAGTTTTATTGTACTTTCAAAGTAATGGAGAGGGTGACAATCAACGATGAAGAAAGAATTTTTCAGATATTTAATGAATTCCAGTTGGAGGATTTAGGGAAAGAAGAAGATTGCGTTGAAAAAGTATTGTCCCCTGTAAGCCCAGGGCGAACAAACTTGTAACTCCAATATGCATGACGACGCCTAAATTAAGAAGAATTAAAAAGGGAAAAATCAGAAATAGTACTCACATACAACCTGATGAAGGGAGCCTCGTTAATGTGGACCAAACGTGTCAGAAAATGAATTGCAGTCGGCAAACACACCTATTTATTTACAGTTTTCTGAATTTTGCATCAGTAAACTTCGTTGACGAGAATGAATTTCATGTAACAGTTACATCATCAACGTACACGTCCATGGCTCATTTATGCCAAATATGAGCAAAGAGTTAAGGATTGTAATAAAAATGGAATTAAAAACTAACGGGCGAGAACAACAAGAACCTCTTCTGCAATGGGCCCAAGGAAGCACTCACTGGTCTTACTTTAACTACTCTTAAGAACAGTGTACTGCTTCGCATGTAACAAGCCAATATGCGGTGAACATCATAAAAAAGTGCCTTTGTTGTCCTTAACTAGGCTGTGTGATAATGCAATTTGCGTTCAGTACTATTAGTTTTATAATTAAAAGACAATGTTCGCACGTTACTTTATTTCGTTGTAAATATCTGCAGCTTTGTTGTGTAATGTTTGAAACATTTTAAAACTGGTTTACAATATCTATTGTATTAAAAGTTTAAAAAATATATGTACTTTAAGTGTATGTAGTACTTTTCATTCGTTAAAACCATTTAAAAATCTACCATGTAAATTTTAGGTATGGTTAGTATTTAGTATAGGTAAAATGACGTTAGTATTCTAGGACTAAAATTATAATTTAGTATTTTATTTTAATTATGAAGAGGCTTTAAAAGATATTATGAAAACTCATGGCAGTTATTGTAATGTGGGCATCTGTAATGACGGGTACTTTCAATGGATTCATAGATTTGTACAAATGAAAAAATCTACAATGTCATAAACTTTCATGTATCATTGCGTCATCATCCGCACGATTTTAACCAGCAAGAACCATCATAGACATTTCATATAAATCGATAGTTCTTTTAGAAGTAATAATTTCACAAAGTGATTTCAAAAAGCAGCTGAACGAATAGGATGCAGCCGTTAGCTAGGTAAGTAGAAGCAATTTCTTTGATGATAGCAGCTTTCTTTCTTTGGAAAGCATGATAATTACCATCAATTTCGTGTGTTGTGAATGTAATTTGGCATTTTTACCAAATTATGCAGGTAAAATCAATTTATTGAGCTTGGAATTGCAAAAGAGAAAAATACAGTATTTGGCGATGTGATGAGCTGCTTTTATCTCCCAGAAACCAAACGCCGACTATGGCCAAAACAAGGATTAAACTTTCAATATGGGTCACTTACGAGAACGTCCACGTACTTTTTAAATTGAAATCACTTTAGCGACTTCGAAATGTGATTTATTATTTTTTTTTTAAATTGAAGATTTTATTTAGTTAATCGTTTAATAATTCAATAAGCGCCTTAAAGAAAGATTCCGTTCATATAATCTACTGAAGTAATGGTTAAACCTGAAAATGAATTAATTACACTAGGTATGACATATGTGTTTTTGAATGCCATACCACTTGGAACCTTGTTTTTAAGGGAAAAAAAACACATTCTATTTTGAGAAAATGTTGCTAATGTTTAACAATTAAAGTAAGTGAAATAAAAATATTCCATAATTTCTCTTGTTAATACACTGAAGCTTTTCTGCTAATGGCGCCAACATTTCATCCTTGGTGAGTTAAATGAAGACTCAAATTTTACATTAATGATGGAAATAGCTTCCTAGCAGTTAAATATTAAATAAAGTTTATGTAGTAAAAAGCAAAACACATCATAAAGCTGTTAAATTTATATTATGTACCTGCAAAAATATTCACATAGCTGTCAGACTATGTTTGCAATATTACGGCTATTTTTGTATGTGTAAAAGGAACATTTTGCATTTTGTAAAGCAGGATGAACATAGAAAAATGTAGAACTGAGTTGGTCACCCAAGTATTACCCCCAAGGTGTAATTTTGACGTTTTTCGAGGACAAACAAAACGAACGCCGACAAAAAAAAAATGACAGCCGATAAAAAGATAAAAGGATTGCGTTGTAAATTTTTTTTTTTTTGCCCAGAAGAATATCAAAATGTGCGTCTCGCGATTTTTTCCTAAATTCTAATAATACTTTTTTATTATTGGTTAAGTGCATTCATTTATAATATTTTTCTTTTTTTAATTTTATATTTTTAACCACTTAACCATGTCTACTCCTCACGTTTGACATCTTGCGGTCCCGAGAAGAAAAAATCGCCGTCAAAAATGTTTGATAATTATTTTTGGCCCCATTTATTTTTTCTTTCTTTTATCTTTTTGTTTGTTTGTTTGTTTTTTTTTGTTTACTGGTCAAGTACATGCATGTGGTGATGAAAGGTGATAAGCGGGATGCAATCGGCGAAGAAAGCCTCAGCGGAATTAGTAGATGTGGTCAGACGTACTTATTTGAACTTATATTTTGTATTTCTTATTATTATTGTTATGGTTATTGTTATTATTATGATTATGATTATGATTATTATTATTATTATTATTATTATTATTATTATTATTATTATGTGTGCAAGTACATGCATGTGGTGATGAGGTATTTACGAAGATGCGGGGGTCAATATTTACAGGTCGCCTCTGTAAATATTGACATAACCAAGTAGTGACCGAGTGCGGGTAAGGGAAAGTAAATCTGTAATGCTGTGCAGGTTGTTACCAGCTGGAGCTCAAGGCCATATGATGTCACCAAACAAGATTTTAGCCCTTTTCCTCTGTTTCGTCATTTGTTATGCTTATTTGAGCCTTTCAGCTTTTTTCACGAGTTTGTAAGTTCATTTTGCCAATCCTAGCCTATTCTTTCCATTTGTGCAATTTATATAAAAAATATGCCTTCTTTTTGCCTATTTTACTATTCCCTGTCTGTTTCCTGCGTAACTTGACTTATTCTACTTAATTTATCATATTCGCGCTTTTCCCTATGTAATTCTTCCTGCCTTTCGCTATTATTGCTTTTGTTTCCAATTTTTGAAGCAATTGTGTTCATATTTGCCTATTTTACTCCTTTTCCCCTGATTCCAATTTATTATGTTTATTTGGGCCTTTTAGCTTTTTCACGAGCTGTAAAATCTCTTTGCCTATCCTTGCCTATTCTGACCCATTTCTTGCAATTTACTTAACAACTATTCCTCTCCTTGTATTTTCCCTCAATAATTATGCTTATTTTTGCATAATTAAGCCCATTTCACGCTGTTCCGCAAGATATTCTTCCTATGTTTGCCTATTTTGTTTTTTTTTTTTTAACAAATTCGCCCCGTCTTTGTCTGTTTTACTGATAATATCATGTTTCCTCATATATTCAGCATATATATTAATTGAGTTTTTCATACATTTCTTAAGAAATTCTGCCTATATTTACCAATGAGCCTTTTTCAACGGTTTTTAATTAATTCTGCACATGTTCCCCTATGTTGGTATTTTTCTTATAGTTTGCGAATAACATCAACCCACTTGTTGTTATTTCAGAATTTTCCCCTCTGTTTCCAATTAACTTTTTTCGAATATGCATTTTTTTTGACAGATAACTTATAACTATGATTATCTGTTTTAGTTTTTTAGACTGTTACCTCAGAGTTATGCTTATTTTTGCCCAATTTAACCGATTGCACTCTATTCCTTGTGTAATTTTTACTGCCTGTACCTATTATTGCTTTTGCTCAGTTTTTTTTTTTTTTTTTTTTTTTTTAAGAAATTGTTCTGTAATTGCCCATTTTAGCTCTTTTCATCCTTTCCTGTTTTTAATATGCTAACTTAAGTTTTTAGCCTTTTCACATGTGTGCATTATCATTTTGTTTATTATTTTCTATTCTAACCCTTTTCTTACAATTTAGATAACCTGTTACACCTCTGTTACCTTGCCAGGTGCATAAAAATTCAATAAACTTTGATTATTTTATTTTCAGTTTTTAAACAAATTTCGCTTATGATTGTCTCTTTTAGTGATTTTACTGTGTCTGCTAAATAATTTTGCCTATTTTTACCAATAATTAAGTTTTTCAGACATTTCTTAAGTATTTCTACCTATATTTACCAATGCTAGCCTTTTTCAACATCTTGTATATAAGTTGTGCACATATTCATCTATGTTGGTCTTTTATTATTTATTTATTTATTGTGGTAGATCTAAGGCCACCAGGCCTTCTCTTCTGCTCTACCAATCTAATAGTAATTACATAAGGTTATAGCGACAATGTTACAATCACAACATTGACAGTGTTGTGATCTTAAAGTTTGCGAAGAACGTCAACCTTCCCTGTGATTATTTCAGAATATTTCCCGCTGTTTCCAATGAAATTATGGCTAACGTATACTTTTTTTTACAGCTTAATTTAAAAGTGTGACTATTTACTTATGTTAGCGTTTTAGACTGTTTCCTCAGTAATTATGCTTATTTTTGTTTAATGTAGCAGATTTTAGGCTGTACTGTAAGAAATTCTACTTCTCGTTGACTATTAATGCCCATTTTTCCTGATTTTAAGAATTTCTCCTTATATTTACTAATTTTTGTCATGAGACAGGTACACCCTGTCTCCTCAATAATTTTCCCTATTTTACATATGATAGCGTTTTTCACACGTTTCTTAAGAAACTTTTACTCAATTTGCCGGTTTTAGTAGTTTCATGGGCTTCCTAATAAATTCTGCATACATTTCAGCCCTTTCGCATGTTTCTTCATTTATTATGATGATTACAGTCTTTTGGGCTTTTCCACGTTTTGCAAAATCATTTTACTTATCCTAGTCTATTTTATTGCGTTTCTTGCAATTTACATAAAAGCTATTACTTTCTTTATTCTATTTTAGTTTTTTATGCTTGTTTTCTTAGTAATTATAGTTAATTTTGTTTAAACTCGTTAAGGAAGCAGGTTTGCAAATGGACCAATATCTATCTGGAAAAACACTAGGTGCTATGCAACACCCGTGGGGAAGTGGGTGTTGTAGTAAGAAACGACACAGGTGGCCGAAGTTGACCACGGAGCGGAGGATGGGGAAAGCTGCTATAATGCATCCGGTACAAAGTTCATTACATCCGGAGCGGAGACCATGGGAAACCGAAATCTGATATTGCAATTGTGAAGGTGACCGGAATGTTTATGTAATGCGGATGTTTTAAGGCGAAACGATTCAGGTGGGTACAAAGGTCACTTACGTTCCTAGCGGAGACCGGGGGAATCCGGAGGCAGATGTTACAAAGGTGCGTATAGTGGGAATGCTGACGCAATGCGGATGTCATAATGCGAAACAATCCATTCGGAACAAAATGCATTACCTCCGGCAGATACAATTCTCTTATTCCATTCTTAATGTTTCTTATAATGCGCGTTAGCAGTATAATAGAAGTATTATGTACCCAACGGTGGACAACCAAATAACGTTACTGTGCAACATAATTTCTTTCGTAATGTTAAATAGAAAAATTAGCTTTTTTGTTTCTAATAACAATTTTCTGTTTCTCAATTTATACTTTTGATTTATAAAAGCAGTCAAAAATAAAAAAAATCTGCAGAATAATATCCTTTTTGAGCAAAATACTTTTTTTTTACTAGGTTAAATTATGTAACATTTTTTGTTGTTTTCAGCGTTACTATTTTGTTTCTTAAAATGTACTTTTGTTTCTAAAACAGTTGTTTATTTTATTTTCAAAGTTCATATATTGTTTCTAAAACGAATTTTTTTAATTACAACGTATTTTTAGCACAACTTTTTTTTTGCAAAGTTAAATAGTGTAACTTGTTTCTGGTGACGACACTAAACTTGGCATGTAGGTCCGAACAGGCTTACAACGATTCGACAACGTGGCTCTTGACTACTTACCAGAAACGTGCCTTATTTGTGGCATAACCGGCTACCATGTTCGCACCGGACGTGTCTTGATTTGTCCGATGACGTTACCTATTAGGCGTTCATGTCCGAACAGGTATACTGCTGCCTAACATCTATTGTACAGATTTCGTTATGTTTAGTGACGGTTTTGCTTGCGCAATCTTGCTTGGTGACGTCATATGACCTTGAGTGTGTAACAACATGTTTGGGGCCTTGAACTTATACAGCTTGTTACAACGTGCAATAATAGCTGACTTACTTTCACTCAGCCGCACTCAGTCACTACTTGGACGTGGTTGGACGTCGGAGCAGGCACTGCTAACCTGTATTAAAAATAAATAAAAAGAAAAATTTTTGTAAATATACATGGCTAACTAAACCTAAAAAAATATAATTATCAAATTTTAGGAAAAACCCGAGGCCCACAGTTGATAAAATAAATGTATAAAAATGAAAAAACCGAGACACTGCTTTGATGTTTTTCTGCGACAAAAAAAAAAAAAAAAAACTTTCACAACCCGATTATTTTATCTCTTTATCGGATATCAAAAAATTTGCCGCTTTCGTTTTGTTTGGCCCCAAAATTCGTCAAATGTCTCCCATGCAAGGATGCAAATAATATTCTCAGGAGGTCTACAGTTTCTCAATTATGTCAAGTGCACGATACGAAGTAAGAAAAATGTAATATCCGGAATACTTGTCCAGCACATCTTATTCAGTCACACCCGCATTCAGTCACTACTTGGACGTGGTTGTGTCAACATCTGCCGAAGAGATCTTCGCCCCCGGAATCTTTAAAAATATCTCATCATCATATGCACATATTAGAAAAAATACTGTTTATATTACTTTTATCGTATTGTATTTGTTCCTTCATCTCCGGCGTGACTACATCTACATCTTCTGCCCGGGCTTCTTTCGCCGATTACACCCCGCCTATCATTCTTCGTCACTACATGCATGTAATTAAAAAATAAAATAAAAATAAAAAAGGATCCAAAGCACACAATTGATGTCTTGCGTGATCAAAAAATAAGGGACTACAACGCAATCAATAATCTCTTGACCGGCCATCAAACTTTTTGATAGCGATTTTTTTCGCGGAACGCAAGACATCAAACTCGCGGAGCAGGCACTGTTAACCTGTATTAAAAAATAAATAAGTAGAGAAATTTTTGTAAATATATGTGCCTAACCAAAAATAAAAAATATATAATTATCAAAATTTAGGAAAAACCCGAGGCGCACAGTTGATAAAATAAATGTCTAAAAAGGAAAAAAAACCGAGGCACTCCTTTGAAGTTTTTCTGCGAAAAAAAAAAATTTCACAACCCGATTATTTTATCTCTTTATCGGATATCAAAAAGTTTGCCGCTTTCGCTTTGTTTGGCCCCGAAATGCGTCAAATGTACGCTGCGGAGGGGTAATTCTACTCCAATGTTTTATTTATTTATTTTTCACAGAAGGAACTCCGTCAATAATTTGTATAATTTCAGCAGTGCGCTTCTGGCAAGTGGAAGCACACCAAGGACGAACGAAACTAACGAAAAATGCGTGTGAAAGAATTTGTTATAAATAGGCTATGTTTACTGTTTAAAGTTTCCTAGCATGAAGGAAAAAAAAAAAAGATACTTCGTCAATTCAGGTTTCGCGGCTATAACAGATTTACGTATAAGTTTATGCATACGTTTATGCGTTTGTTTAGGGAAATAACACAGCAACTTTTCTGTTAATTTTATGGAATATTCATAATAAAATATTCATTCGCGCGCGATAGGAATCATTAACGAGTATAACGACGAAGTATAAGAAAAACTCGATATTCAAACATGCTGATCTATATAACTGAATATATTCTGAAGAGTGCTTCTTTGTAAAATTAAAGTTATTTCTATATTTCGTCACTTCTATGCTCGAAGCCGCATGATTGATATCCCTGACAAAATTCATAAGAATTATTTGGAAAGCAATGTTGTAGGTATTCAAGCGTAGTATGAATGTGCTGCAATTATTTGGAAAAGTCCAGACGTAGCTCACAGTTTTAAGTCTTCAATTAATCACACGTTCTGTATCAGCAACACGATGTAACTTTAGTGAACCGTGTGCCATCCTCTTGTAGTAGCACTCATAGTCATACAGCTGTTAAAAAGAACTTCAAGGGGTCACAGCCAAATAACCATAGGTAAAGACAAACAGGAGATTAACATACGTTGAGAAGCGTATTTTCTGTAGATCTACGTATTTTATACAGATTTTTTCTATTGTATTTTCTGAACAACCTACTAGTCAGAGATGTCCTATAGTTCTGTACATTCCATTTCTTGAGGAGGAAGCATGCCACTCCTTTGTTGCGGACACTTATTGCCACCTTATTACCTTATCTTCTCCCAGTCCTTTCTCTCTGAAGTGCCATATGACTAAACCTTTCTTCCGAGTAGGTGTTTGACAGTCTTCATTAATTTCATTTACGCGTTCTATTTGAAGTTCTCTGTTTAAGTACCTCCCTTAGTTCGTTATCTTAAAAGCTGGAGTGCATATGGTAGACATATTGCTCTCATCATTATGCAAGGAATTCGTTACCTCAGTCACATTGCTTCCTTATTCTGCGTTATAGTGATCGTAGTCAAAAGCTGGCATAAATAAATAGTATGTGGAAATTTGTTTCTCCTTTTGAAATGAATTAATTTTTACCTAATGGAGTCTTGACCGGGACTAAATGAATTTATACTCGAACACAAAGGCAATGCTTAAAGGAGAAAGGAATCAGCTCTTGAAACTTTAGGGTTTTCCTTGCTACAAAATGTTCCTTGTGGAGGAACTTTGGGTACAGGTTGATGAAATTTGGTACACAAATTCACAGATACAAAATCACTAGATCCCCGTTTTTACATTACATAATATAATTTTGGAAAATACGTAACCAAAATTGTAAAAATGTGTAGTATTAAGTGGTAATCTACTGATTACTTCTGCTCTCCGAATGAATGCAAAAGTGCCGGAAGTCAAGTTTCACTCATTTACGTACATTAGAAAGGGATACACAATTGCTTTTCTGGTGTCATGCACATTATATTTTTATAAACGGAAAAGAATACTTGGCATCTCAAGGTGTTTCCCATGCAAGAATTGTGTTAGCAAATAATATTCTCAGGAGGTCTACAGTTTCACAATTATGTTAAGTGCACGATACGAAGTAAGAAAAATGTAATATCCGGAATACTTGTCCAGCACATCTTACAATTTAATGGGAATTGCACTCACTACCCACTTCACTTTCCTTCTGAGCTGCATTTTCCATCCATGTATTCTTTAAGTCCCCAGTTTCTTGATAATGTCCGGAAGGCAATTGATGTAACACATGATGTATGAAACTGAACGGAACACTTTGAAACGGCTCAATGCCACCAAGAATTCACCCACAGATTCTGCAGAATCAGAAAAAAAAAAAAAAGTTCTCTACCATTCACTTAAAAGCTCTAATCCACCTTGTAATAGCAGACTGTGGAAGGATTTTTTTTTATTTATTTATTTACGGACGCTCTTTAACATCTCAGGTCATCATCGTCCCATTCAACTCAGGGCGTGAAACGGCCGATAAATTTTGCTCAGATGCCTCTCTTTCAGGCTTGAGGTTCTTTTTCGTGCCGTAAATGTACGACACGGGACCCACGGCTTTACTTCCCTTCCGAAGGAAGCCATACTTAGGATTTTTACGCCCGAAAAAATCCATCGGTCCTGGCCGGATTCGAACCCACGATCTTTTGGGTGTAGGAGGCAAGTATGGTAACCACTACACCACCAGGACCGACACTGTGGAAGGAGAGACACTCAACTAGTGCTGTAAGTACGAGGGCAGATCCATAAGTTTCCGGCCTAACCATTTTCTATGTGTGATAAAGACAAAAACTGTATTTCACTTTTCAATATAGTTACCCTTTTTTGCAATACACTTCTCACACCTTTGAATTAACATTTCATCCCCCCTCCAAATAGTCAGCAGCCTTATCAGAAAAGTGGGCATAAACATCATCCAACGTTTCTTCGTCACACTTAAATTTCCTTCGTCGAAGGTTCTTTTGAGTAGTTTTGAGAAGAGAAAATATTCACTGGGATACAGATCTAGGCTGTAGGGTGGATGGTCGATATCCTTAAAGTCACATTTTTTCACAGCTTCCTTTGCAACAAGAACTGTGTGCACAGGCGCAATGTCGTGATGAAAGCGCACTCCACCACTCAGCTGTCCTCGCCTTTTCTCTTTGATGGAAGCATTGTAGTCTATGGAGTAGGCCAGCATAGTACTCCTCATTTACTGTGGTGTTCCTCTCCTTGAACTCATGAAGAGTACTCCTTCACGGACCCAAAAGATTGTGGCCATGCTCTTCTTGGTTGACTGAGTGACCTTGGGCTTTAGAGGCGGTGCTTCGCCACGTTTATGCCACTCCATTGATACTCTTTTTAGTAGGGGACCATAGTTTCATCTCCTGTAACGATGGTTTGCAGAACTTCTCTCTTGTTGCCATGGAGCTCAGATGACTCGTTGCTGCTTTTGGACTGAGGAAAGAAGTTTTGGCACCCATCTTGCAATAACCTTATTCATGTTTAATATTCATGAATAATTCAAAGGACTGTTGTTTTAGAAAGACCAACCTTACTGCTATTTCTGTAACTTTAAGCAGCCGGTCTTCAATAATTTGTCATTCCACAAGAGCGCTGTTTTCAGGAGTGAGCACCTCTAAGGGCCGACCTGCACGCTCTTCATCTTCAATCCTTTCTCGACCCATTCTAAAAAGCTTGGCTCATTCTTTTACGGTAGAATATGAGGGGGATGCTTCCCCATATACACCGTCCAATCGCTGATTAAGTTCATTTGAAATAAGTCCTTTTGTGAAGAACCTTATAACAGCTCGAAACTCCATTTTGAACTTGTCACAATCTTCTACACACAGCGCCAACGGCCATACCATGCTGAATACACCGGTTCTCGTCCATTCTACACACAGCCTTCTTTATATAACTATATCCGAACAACTGTCGGTCATGGTGGTGTAGTGGTACTTGCCTTCTAAACCCAAGGTCGCGGGTTCCAACCCGGCCCGGATAGATGGATTTTTTCGGGCGTAAAATTCCTAAGTATGGCTTCCTTCGGAAGGGAATTAAAGCCGTGGGTCTCGAGTCGTACATTTACGGCACGTAAAAGAACCTAAAGCCTGAAAGAAGATGCCTCTGAGCAAAATTTGTAGGCCGTTTCACGCCCGGAATTGAATGGAACGCTGATGACCTGAGATGTTAAAGAGCGTCCTTAAATAAAACGAATAAAAAAAAAATCTGAACAAATAAACATAGCCGAGCGGAAATTACAACTGCAATTATTTGCTTAACAGATAAGGTATGACACCAGATAAGGGTTTTGTGAAGGCGATAATGCTTATCGCGAGGCCGGAAACTTGTGGACCTACCCTCAGGCTAAGCATTGTATGCGACAGGAAGATTTTTTCGTTGCAGATATCAGTTTACGTATTTCTTGAATTTATTTCTGTCTGTTACATTGCACTAGCCAGACAAGTAAAATGCTCTTAATTCATATGAATACATTTCGTTGCCCATATTAGTCTTTTTTGAAAGCATTATAAAAAATGTTTTTATTTTGGACGATGATGCTACACTGTTGCCATGGCTCACAAAGAACTGTTATAAATTTAATCGTTTTTAAGAGAAATAAAGGTAAATATTTGAAAATATTCATTTTGGCGACAACGAACTCCTAAATTTTGAACTGAAGCTAACGGCAATGAGTTACGTAATTATGTTTAAACATTAAAATGCTATAGTATGGGTGCGAAATATGCAATATTGTAGTAGAAATAAATAACAAAAATTCTGTAATAATATTAAAACATCAAATGATGTAGTATTGTGTATAATATTTGATATTATTGAAAATATTGAAAAATATCTAAAGTAAATTAACATTTGTGCTTTATTCATATTCACACTTTTTTACCTCTTCAACATTTGCATTTTCTTTGTGCATAATTATTTTGCATGAAAATATGTAATTATATTGATTTACGGGATCTAATTAATGATTCAAAACTTCCATAAATTGTGTGATAAGTAGCTTTTAAGCACTAATTTCAAAATTGCTTACTATAGGATTTGCGGATTTTTAGGTGAAAAATATGTTTGCACATTTTAGCGTTTTAAATGTATATGTCCTATCTGATGTGTTTGCTATATAATTTTTTCATAATTAACTCTTAAATAAAATTAGCATTTGCGGAAACCTTGTTTTTAAATATATTCGTAGATTTCGATGTAATATTTCTACTTTATATAAAACAGCTATCCAAAATATTTTTAAAAATACATTCTTGATTGGCATTTTACCAAGCGGAAAACAACCCTTTGAGGGATAAAAGCCGGAATTTCCAGGGTTTTTTTTACAGGTTTTACAGGATAAAAACACCGGGTTACTATAGGAACTCACCAATCGTTTGTGTAATGTGAATAATAAAGAGGGAAAAGGTAACATTCAGCAGCAGGGGCGGCTCCTCTAGGAGGCTGCTACTCTACAATGATTTCCATGTTTAATTTCCAATAACTAATTGCTTTATGGGTTTTATACACAAGAAAAAACGCAATGTCTGCAGGAGACTTGCATCTTACGCTGATGTTTGTGTTTTTATTATATCTGGAGAACTTGGTGAGTGTGTAGGGTGTTTTAATCGAGGGAGGTGAGAGGAAGTGGTAGGAGGAGCCTTTCTCCCACAAGAGCTATACCAGCCAGCTATTATGTGCATCTTTCTTAACATGCGTTCCCAGGAAAACCTCGAGCTTCATATAGACTTCGAATGTTACTGCATTTCGAAGTTGAATGAATTATTTTAAAATACTATTAGATAATTGTGTGAAACAGTAATGGTAACGTAGTCATATAGAATGTAGAAAACTGGCAATTATTTCAATATTAAACAATATTGATGTCAGTGCCATTTTCTTCCAGACTGTTATGCCGTGATTTGCTGGAGATGAACTTTCCAAATGTTTCGTCCGCAACTACGGCGGATATCTTCAGTGGCGTGGACGAAACTTCCTCCGTTGATTCACTGCGTCTGAAGCGTTGATTTTTTTTTTTTTTTTTTTACCAATTACATGCTAGGTAATACTGTGGTGACTCAGTTTATTATTGAAATTGTACAGTGGGGGGATTGAGCCTGGTACCGCGTTAAGCACCCAGGGACTTGTGGGTGATACTAAAATCACCAAAATGGTTGTAAAGAAACCATAATGGTCGAGGAGGGTCAGGATGACGCTATGGCGACGCCCTGACGTGAACCTACATCATTAGTGATAGTGCAATAAATTTGGGCTGAGGTGCATTCTTGATTGTGGTGTTTGATCACGAGGTCGGCCCAGGATTCCGGAGAACTCCTCTCGGCAGTAGTTGTCTCGACGTGGAGGTGGTGCCGAATGGTTGGGGAGCAGTTCCTCAATGATTGAAGGATGATGGCGATTACCTGGGGTTACATTTTCATGTTTACGCCTTTCGTGTAAGGCAGCCATGATTGTGTGCAGGAGTTTGGCTAGAGATCGAAATGCTTATTCTAAGTGTCCTGTGTAGTTCTTACTGCAGTTTCGGAGGATTATTTCATAGCTTGGATAAGTTTCTTGATGCTGTCTGAGGTGTGCATGTTGGTGGACTGGAGAGTGTTAAAAGCTTCTTCCAATTGGTCTAATCTAGTGGTAGTGGAGTCCTGTGCTGCAAGTTGTTGGGCAATCAGAGCTGTATGTTATAGGATGGTACTATGTAGTGTATTAATGAGGCTAGTTAGCTCCGATATTGCTTCCAAAGTTGTGCTCAGACGGGTGTGTGCTGCTTCTGTGATCATAGATGTAGTTGGTGCGCACTGTGTAGTAGTTGTCTGTGAGTGGGCAGTAGATAATGGGTTGTAGTTGTGGTTGTTGGTATGATTCCGGTTCTGGATCTGACTGGGGCTGAGTTGTAGTGGGCAGGCGGCCTGGCCCATATAATGACAAGTACCTCCACACGAGGCACAATATCTGTGGCGGCGTGTTAGATCGTTCATATTGCAAATAGCTGTGAGAGGTGCAGCCTCACAGTAATGGCAGGGCGGTGGTTCTGTGCAGGTTTGTTCTGAGTGCCCGTATAAGCAACAGCGTCTGTCTACACGCGGGGTTGTGTCGGCGAAGGCTTGGGTCAAATGTGAGCGAAGATGTTCAATTGTTATTTCAGCTGCGATGGCGGCCTCACATTCGTCTGGCTCCAAGAAATTTAGTCGAACCAAAGGTTTAGCACCTCTGTACGAATATATACGAGTGGCATAATATGCAGAAGGCCACTGCCGCTGCACGGCCCGGAGAATGTACGGACAGGCTATGCTCCGCGGGACTCCTCGGAGTAGGGCACTGCTGTGGCCAGCTGATGTGATTTTGCTGCGGTGCGTCTGTTCCTCTTTTTGTCCTGGAGATGAAGGCTGTGGTGATGGTTTTTGTTACGGTGGCGGGGTAGAAGATCTGGGAATGGGATTGTCCGCATTCCTATCAGTAGACTTTTCATCCAGGGTAATTTGTTGCACATGTTTCCCCTTAAGAGTTTCGATGGGTGCAGCAGGGCTCCGTGTTGGGGAAGTTGCCGGTGTTCAGGCTGGGGCTGGCTGGGTGTCGGCGGTGACGAGCGGCAGTTCAAACGTGTCTGCGGCGGCGGGCGCTGGCTTAGGTGTAGCAGGACGAATGCGGCATTCTGATTGGTTGGTTGAGGTGTTTTATTCCAGGGTATCCTGCTGCCAAAATTTCCCCTTAAAAATTTCAATCGGTGCAGCAGGACCCCAGGTTGGAGAAGTTGCCGGTGTTGAGGCTAGAGCTGGTTAGGTGTCGGAAGTAAGAAGCAATGGTGCGCGCGTGTCTGCGGCGGCGGCCCCTGGCTTCGGAGTGGCGGAGCGAGTGCTGCGTTGTGATTGGCTGCTTGACGTCTTGCTGCCACGGCGTTCCATGCTGAATTCTACCTACCTGCGGCTACCCCCTGAAGCGTTGATTTTTTTTACACACTAAGTAATACTGTGGTGGGTCTATTTATTGTTTACTTTGGGCTGTGGGGGGTCATTGAGCCTGGTACCACTTTCGCACCCAGGAGTTTGTGAACGATTCTAAAGTCACCAAACCGGTTATAAAGGAACCGGTATGGTCGAGGAGGTTATGAGGGATCGACGCCATGGCAAGGCCCTGGCGTGGTTCTGCATCAGTAGTGTGGTCTGCAGTTTAATCTCAGCAATCGCTGTTGTTCATAATAATCATGGTAGCTTTTTCGGCTTGGAGGTGGTGCCGAGTGGCTGGTAGGCATTTCCTCTTCCTTTGGAGGAGTGTTGCAGTAGCCTGCGTCTTCTCTTGTTGGCGTGGTTGACCTTGATGGCGGCCGGGGGGTTCCAGGGAACTCTTCTCGTCGGCAATTGTTTCGTCGTGCCGGTGGCGCCGACTGCCTGTCTGCGGGTATGTTTGCTTGCTTCAGTTCATGAAGTCTGGCTATGGTACAGTGCAGTAGTTTTGTTAAGGCATTGAAGTTGTTGTTCTGGGTCCTGTAAGGTTTTTATTCCAGTTTCGGTGGTTGATTTCATGTCTTGAATGCGTCTCTTAGTGTTATCTGCGGTCTGTGTGTTCGTAACCTGGGCAGTGGTGAAGGCCTCTCCCAAT
Source organism: Metallyticus violacea (assembly GCA_030762175.1). Classification (NCBI taxonomy): domain Eukaryota; kingdom Metazoa; phylum Arthropoda; class Insecta; order Mantodea; family Metallyticidae; genus Metallyticus; species Metallyticus violacea. The sequence continues at coordinate 204,546,259 of CM060846.1, forward strand.
TGGTTCAGCCTAGCAGTGGTGGCGTCTTGTGCTGCGAGTTGTTGATTGAGTAAGCCCGTGTGTTGTTAGATGGTGTTCTGTAGTTCATTTATGAAGCCAGTTAGCGCTGTTCTGCTTCCATAATTGTAGTTAGTGTGGTGAGTGCTGTTTCTCTGCTCTTGTCGAAAATGGACGTGGTTGATGCATACTGCGCTGTGGTTGGCAGTGATTGGGCAGTAGTTGATTTACTGTGGTTGTGGTTGGAGCTGCGTTGTAGTGCGCAGGCGGCCTGGCCGGTATAATGACTTGTGCCTCCGCAATAGGCACAAAATCTGCGGCGGCATGCCAGGTCGTGCATAGTGCAATTTTCTGTTAGGGATGCCACCCCGCAGTAATGGCAGCGCGGTGGTTCTGTACAGTCTTGTTCGGTGTGCCCGTAGGCGCAGCAACGTCTGCATGGGGCGTTACGTCTGCGGAGGCTGGGCTCAAAAGTGAGGTGGTGTGGTCCAATGGTAATTCCAGCTGCAATAGCTGCCTCATATTCTTCTCGCTCCAGAAATTTTAGTCGAACCAAGGGTGCCCAGCCTCTGTACGAATTTAAGCGTATTGCATAGTGTGCAGATGGCCACTGCCGCTGAACGGTTCGGAGAATATATGAGGAAGCTATGCTCCGGGGCACTCCTCGGAGCACGGCACTAAGCTGTGGTGTCTGTTCCTGTTCTTGTTCCAAATCTGTCTGATTGTGAGTGTGATGGTTGCGGTGGCGGAGTCAGGGTCTGGAAGTGGGAACGTCTGTATGTCTGTCAGTGGGCTTTTGCGGAGCATCCTGCTGCTGCACATGTTTACCCTCAAGAGATGCGTTGAGTGCAGGAGTCCGGGTTGCAGGTGTTGTCGCTGGATCTGGCTGGGTGGCGGCGGTGACTGGCGGTGGTTCAAGCGTACTGCATTATGCTGGGCTTTGTGGGGTCGTTTTTTCTAGGGTATTCTGCTGCCATAATTTCCCCTTAAGAATTTGAACCGGTTCAGCAGGACCCCAGGTTGGAGAAGTTGCAGGTGTTGTGGCTAGAGCTGACTGGTCGGCAGTGGGAAGCGTTGGAACGCTTCCTTCCTTAAAAATTATCCTTTCCCAATATATCATTTCATTTTATGTATCAGTGTCACCACCTGTGATGCCTCAGTAGTAAAACGGGCGTTAATCACTACTAAAAAAAAACTAACGGATACGGTTAAATTCGATATGCAAGATCATCCATTCCTGTACAAGGGGGTGGAGAAGCGGGTGTGGGAATGTTTAGTTGTAGTGCGTGAATCATGGTGTAATTTACTACCAAACAAAAATTATTACTTTTTTGAAAGTTTATAAATCAAGTCATATACTCTTTTTCATATAACATTTCGGGAACTCTTATCTGAAACTGGTCGTTCTAACAGATATATATAGTCAAAAAATTCAAATCTACAGAATAGTAACTAAGCCGAATTATCAAAGTCACGTTTTAACATAGGAACCGCTTAATTAGAACGTTTGCCATTAAAGTCTCTCCAAGTTAGCTCAGTACGCAGGAGTCAGCTGTCAGTCAGCACACAAAATGGTAAAATTGCTGATATTACGGTCATACATAACCTCAGAAGTCTTAAGGACACAGACTGTGAAAGGAAAATACTGTTTCTCCAGCTTACATGTGGCGGCTACATAAACCCGAAATTAGGAACCAACACGCAAAATTACTGCTACTGTACAACATAAAATCTAAGGCTCTACACTAAAAATGGTGTGCACGTCTGTCCGCTAGCCCGCGGTAGCTGGAGCACTGGAGCAGGTGAGCGGTGAGGGCCCACGGTCATGGTCCGCTGAGAGCGAGCCCGGTTAAAGTGATTGCTCCGTATGTTAGGGTGACGGAACTCGTTTTGTTTCGCTTCAGAGCGTGAAAAAGAAGCAAAATTGTTGCGAAAGGGATGGTGTTTTATTTCATAGAGCTTTTTTGTTTCAAAACGTCCATGCACAGTTGTAAATATAAAAATCAAAATTGCCACCATAGGTTGCAATAAATGTATCTGAAATCATCTTGCATTGTCTTATTCTCTCGTACTCCAGGCTTCTGGTGTATTTGCTGACATTCTTGCACAATATATTGGTCAACAATGTTATCATCAAATAGTCTGAAATACAAAACATTCTCTAAATATTTGTATTAGTAAAAATCCATTGAATTGAGGTCAGAAGAACGAGAAAGCCAAAAGTAGGTCTCGCAAGATATATTCATTTATTTGAAAATCCTTAGGGTGGAACGATTTTAACATTACAAAAGTAAACATTGCCTCGCCAGGCATGAGACCCTTAGCTGAACTAGGTCTTCAAGGAGAGAACTTTCAAATATTCTGTCAAAAAACACGGTGGGGTTCTTCTGTCAGTATTCCGGGTAAAATGAAAAGTTTTATTTATCTGACATAACTTCTCTCTATTAATGCTGAATTGTTGTCTCGCTTAAAAAAATCACGAATGGTTTCTTCAGTGTTCACATCTGTTAAAAACTGCTTCATTGGTGAATAGCCGGCCAGAGAGAAATTACAGGTCCTAACCACGAATCTCTGGTACAAAACACATAGGCTATTTTAAACATTGTCTACACCTGTTTCCATATGCTGTAAGGTTTATCTGATTGTTAATAAACACCTAAAAGCCTCTTATCTGAACAGTGCTTCTCTACTGCAGCATTTGTCCAAACGTTGCACCATTCGTTCAATCTCTCTATAAACATTTCATACTCAGGAGCTTTATTGCTGTCGTCACGATGGTCTGGACCTTAGCAGCATTTTGAAAATATTGACATTGCAAATTTATCATCAGTGTTGAAAACAAATGAAAATGGCACAGTGTCAAATCGGGGCTAGAGGATGGATCAAGTTTTTCAAAAATGTCTACTCTGCCTTTAGCGATTATTTTGCACCAGCTTCGCACCAGCTACACAGACTTTAAGAATCGCCATTGCATTTGTATATCCATTTGCCAACTAATACCGGGTCACAACAAACACTTCTTTCTTATACATATCTCCAACGTGAGGCGACGACATGGCTTCACGGCGCATTCTGTCTGATGGAAAAGTGAGGACTTGCAGAAGATAGTTGGCGCTACGTAATCATACATATGCTGTTACTCCAATTTATTTGTTAACAACGTGTTTAACATAGGAAAGCTTACACCTTCTGTTTATAAACTACGCCGACATTTCATAGATTGCAGAGTAGTTTTAGATAAGCAATTAGAAATAGGGACCCTATGCTACATGAAGAAAAATAACTTAATTATATGGTGATAAGTTGAAATTAGATGTTGGTAAGCCAGTATTAAAGTAAAATAGGGTCAAAACTTTCCTTGAAATGACTTCAAACGTGCTTTGTGAGCAAGGTAATGTCGATTTTCAACAGTTCATTAATAGCATTTTCCAGATTTAGTGCTACAAAACCTCAAAAATCTCGACTTATCATGCGACAGTATGGCACTGAACATAGTTAATGACTTAGCGTGTAATGTAGCTTAGTTTAGAGGGAATACCCATCTGACTGTTTAGCCGAACGGTTAAGGAAATCGACTACGACTTCGAAGACCGTGAGTCTTTGGGTATACTTTTTGTGAATAATGTTTGATGCCCGTTTTTACTACTGAGGCACCACAGACGGTGAACACTGATAATACATGAGATGAAATGATATATTGGGAAAGGGTTTTTTTAAGGAAGGAAGCCTTCCAGGCCTAATTTTAAGGTACCTTACCGGCATTTTGCTCTTTATGAGCACTGAGAAAAACCAGGAAAAAACCTCAGTCAGGGAGGCCAAACCCCAGACCTCTCTCTCACGAGTTTGCGCCTTAACGACCTCGGCCACTAGTGGCGGTTTGGGGTATAAGTTACGTGTATTTAACTATTTTATGTTGAAGTGTGCTTTGTACACAGTATTAAAATTTAAAATAAAAAGAATAAACGTAATTCCAACCTCATATCAATAATCCGCTTTCACTTAACGCCAGTGTCATACCGGCCTCGCCAAAGAGACATCCTCTGTTATGTGCGGTATAATTTCGAATGGAAACTCGCTGGACAGTGTAATACTGGACCTTTAGAAATTTAATGCCCTTACTTTGAAATTTGAACAGCCAGAACATAGATTCCTGAAGCCATCAGCTAATCCTCGCCGAGTTGACGAAGAGTTTTAGTTCGATGCCCGTGACTAGCCACAAACGTCTTCGCGACATCTCCTTCCTCCTTTTATTCAACATTCACCAGTTTACTCAAAATGTGTTTAAAGCATAGGAGAGAAAATGTTGGTAAAGTTTGGAAAACAAGGGGGCTTGGGGTGACGGAGAAGTAGCTCCAATAATTACACACGCAATTTAGCTTAACGTTATTTATTAGATCCTAATTTTCACCAGGAAGCGACCGCCATCACGTTGTTTTCGAACCAGAAATCGAGCATTCCTGAAATAAAAAATAAAGCATTCCATTGCGGGGTTCACATGCACAGACTGCAAAAATTTCATAATATTGAAGCGTAGTTGTTCCCTTATTTCATTAGCTGATAAATTGAAAATTTATCTTATTACGCGACTTTCTGCAAAACTTTTAACCTTATGTTTATAGGAATTTTCAAACACTCTGAGAATGACATGATGACGTTTGCTCACAAACTATTTTACAAAAAATAATACTTACAAAAATATTTGTTAAGTTCCGTTCAAAATGAAAATTAAATATAAAAATTTAATAAAAACTTAAAGCACAACATTTGCATGCTGAAGCATTCAAAATGGAAAATTGATTTTGATTTATTTACGGACGCTTGAAACTGTTGACAAATTTTGCTCAGAGACCTTTTCTTTCAGGTTTGAGGTTCTTTATCGTGCCGTAAATGTACGACACGGGACCCACGGCTTTACTCCCTTCCGAAGGAAGCCATACTTAGGATTTTTACGCCCCGAAAAAAAATCCATCGGTCCTGACCGGGTTTGAACACGCGATCTTGGGTTTAGAAAGCAAGTATGGTTACCACTACATCACCAGGACCGACACAATGGAAAATTGAAACTTAGGTAATAACTAATAAAAAATGAGAAACAAAGCAACAGCTGGTTTAAGATGGCAGCAGCATTCATGCAAATACAAATGATGGTAGCCAATTTATTTGATATTGCATATTTGAAAAACCGGACACTTCTGTGTTGAAGTTGATCCTTTGAACCAAAGAAGAATTAACCAAGGATATTTTTAAAATTTACTAAGTGAGATGAAGTTGATGACCCGGAGCAGTTCCAAAAGTGCACGATAATGACTCCTGCAGTTTGATAGCGCACTGAATCTAACTGTGCGTTGCTAAGTAACCGAACATCGTTACCAGAAGTCTTCCTCCTCTATGTTTCATTTAATTTCTATGTCTTTGTAGCATGCACGCTTTTTATTATACAGACAGGAATATGCCTGATATAATGTTATTCGCTTCTCGCTAAAGGACGCAATTTACACTATCGATGAGTTTTTCGTTCTGATTGGCTGCTTTGTTACGTTTCGCACAGATATAGAATTCTAATTTTCATTGTGAATTTCCATTTATGGTATCTTTTATACTTGTTTTATGCGTTTAACCTACTAATAACTTGCTTGTGCAAATTCATTATTCCATTACAATCTTCCAATATAATGTATGCAGGGTACACGGACGTTTACATCTGTCTTTCCACATGAAATTATTATTATATTTATTATTCCTATTATTAGTACTATTATTTATTTAAACAACGAAACATAGTGAAGTTGTTGCTTATGAAAGTGCATACACAGACTTTATTAGATATGAAGTGTTATATAAAAACATCTAAAAATATTGTAAATCTAAAGCAACTTTCTTTGTAGGAGTATACCTACTTACACTAATTACCTTGGTAAGAAGTAGTAGAATAAGGATTATTATTATTATTATTATTATTATTATCTGTAGTAGTAGAGGTAATAATACTAGTATCATAATCATAATCACCATCCTCACATTGCCTTTATATTACATTATCCAATACACATACACGTTTATATCAGGTGGCCGGCCAGATGTGTTAATATCGTTTCAAATTGCTTGCTTATTCCGTACATTGAAGGGCACTTTCATAAATGGGCATTAATTAAAAAGGCATGCATCTCTTACTTTAAAACTAAGAAAAATAGATCATAAGTTCAGATACGCTTTTTTCGTTTCACAGTGTTTTCCAACAATTAGTTACATTTAGCTGAAAATCCAATGCTGTCATAGACGAAATATTATTTTTCACTAACCATCACAAGGTTGATACCTTTTCATATCTTCTAATTTAGCGTTCTTGTTGGTAAATGGACAACGGTGTAAACAAAACATTCCACAAGTAACTGAAGTTTGTTTTGGCCCTTTTAAGTGCTATGTAAAGGTTCTTATAAGTTTTAGAGCAATTATATTTTTTACAGAATTAGCGAAGTGAAACATTTTATCATATTTCTTATTAGTTTGAAAATAAGGTCAACTTGTTCAAGGATTCTTCAAGAGCAGTTGTTAGCATAAAGGTTTTAATGATGGCAAGTTTACACTTCTGCTTTGGCTGTAAATTTGAAAGAGCGCAAACAGCAAGAAAGTTCAGAGCATTTTCTGGTCAGGGGCGGTTTTTCCGGCGAAGCTAGTGAATCACCACTCCAACTACTTTAAACTAGACACATTCGAACATAATCTTGGCTTCTATTTTAATCCTTTCACGTATCCTAGTATTCATACAGGAATACACTTTTTGTAGCACTATGTGGAGAGAGAAAGTTGTTACTCCTTGTAATCGTTTGCTTTTGGTTATAAAGTAGTTCATCGTCACAAATGAACGATAACCATTGAGGCGCGATTCTGTTGTTTCGAGCGCTCGGAGTCATGGAATAGAGGAGAGGGGGAATAGGAAAATTGTAACTCTCTGCTGCATGGACTTAGACTTTATTAGAACCACAATCAACTGTTTGCCTCCTGGTTCACTGCTTTGGTCCACGACGTTAATTCATTACGCGAAGTACGCAAATGCTCATGAAAGAATATCGAAACGCAATGGATGGCGACATTGCGTAACTGTGCACCTCGCGTCTGGAAAGGCTTTTTTTTTTTTGATTAGTGTTTAACCCCCGTTTTTACTAATGATGCACCACAGGCGGTGACACTGATAATACATAAGATGAAATGATATATTGAGAAAGGATTTTTTTTAAGGAAGATAACGTTCCAGGTCTAAGTTTAGAGTACATCCCCGGCATTTGCCATTTAAGAAGACGTAGAAAAACCTGGAAAAAAACAACAGTCAGGGAGAATGATCCTTACGGGATTTGAACCCTAGACCTCCCGCTCACGAGTCCGCGCCTTAAAGACCTCGGCCACCCATGGCGGTTGGAAGGGCTTGATAGCAGAACGAATCTTGATGAACAGCCTACTGGCTGCTGAATTGAATGCCGAAATTAATATTCAGAACTGCTTCGATTAGTATTTTGAACTAAACGAAACTGAAAAAAGCCGAAAACTGCTCCATTGAGCACTGTAAACCGAGAAACTGAAAAAAAAAAAATGTAAATTGTAAACCACTAACTGTAAAAACTGCAACTGCACTCATTCTCTCGGAACTGCTCACTGCAAAATTATTCATTGCAACTGCTTACTGCAAGACTACCATCTATATTCTGTAAACTACTAGCTATCAACTGCTAAATTGAAAAACCGGAACTTAACTAAACTAGCTTGCGGAGGAAGTTCTCCCACATATATATATATATATATTGGATTCAAACCGCGAACACGTGGCTCTCTAAGCTCACACAGGAATTCATAACTGCCATTGGTGAGTCGGAACTCACGCTGAGGCGCTCTATTGAATATTTCAAAGTCCTTGCTCCTGATAGGTGGGCGTTCGAACATGCGTCCACGCGGTGCGAGAGGCCGTTCTCCTGTCTACCACCTCTTGTAGAATTTTCAACCGTACCCAAGGGATTTGTCGCTTCTTTAAAATACAATAGGGTATTATCTGCCTTTTCCTTGCCAAGTACTTACTTCTCGCTGTCCAAGATCGCGTCTCTCTCCAGAGGTTCTAAAGCAGTGGCACCAGACAGTTGTTCCTGCACATTCATATCATAACTTATTAAATATTCATTATAGAATTTACATAAGACCCTTGATCATCATATTATTTCCCTTCTAAATTTATACAATGTACGCTAGATATTAACAGTTGGGTAAGCTTTATGCTATCCACAAGACACAAGCCGTTAGGTAATAGAAGTTCATTTTAATTTATGCAGTGTGTAAATTTGCTTCATTTTGGGGTTGGGGGTGGAAGGTCTGCTTCATCCCGAAGAAGTTATCTCGAGAAATAGAGAGGTGAAACATTCTTCTCACAAAATGGTTAGGGAGCGAAAGGTTTCTTTTCTTTCAAGACGTAAAGTCTCTTGTCAAAGTGAAATTACAAGGCCGATGCAGCTCTTTTCTGCTCTCTGATATTCTGTTGCATGTTTATGCCTGGTTTACATGACAACCAAAAACAACTTCGGCTGTAGTCGTGTCTGCTTCGAGGCTACGTTGAAGCTATCGCCCCGAATTTTTGGGAGGAGAAGAGGCAATTCAGTGGTTCATCGACACTCTTAAAACCTTTTGCAAACTTCGTAAATCACCCCTTTCCTTGGGTATTAGACCTTTTTGTCCTCTTAACATCACTTTTAGCCACTTCCGTTCAGTGTATAAAAACAAATTGTATAGAGTGGTTATTAAAGTAAGCTGCTGTGAGTTGTGTGGAATTAAAGCATCGCCAATAACATAGTTTTTAAAATCTTATTTGTTATTTCCAATGAATGCGCAAACTGACGTGTAGTGTGCTACAAACACCATTTTCACGGTGTACTGAGAGCGATAAAAGGAACATGTTACTAAAGGGGAGACCAAAGCCAATTCTTATTGTGTCAGCTCAAAAGTGGAAAAGAAAGATGAGAAATGCTACAGCAGAAATTTTAATAGTTCGTGGTTATTTTAAGTGGTTGAGAGGTAGTTGTTACTTGACGAAATTGTTTTGTTGGCCTTGTTTATTACTAGGAATAAAAAGGACAATGTGGAATTCTGATGGCTCGTTGACATAATAAATATCAACCGGTCTTTGGATCATTATGTAACATTGAGTTTCTATTGAACATCTCAAGTGCGAGCTGCAATTAAAACAACTGGAGATAAATCAAAATGTCATTAAAATAGGTAGGTTGCATTACATATTTTGCGAGGAAAGAGCTTCACCCATGGTTTAGGCCAAGATTTTCCACTGTCTCTGGTGTCTTAATGGCAAGTGTCAACTATTGCCACGGGATGGAAAACTTAGGCAACATGCCAACTAATACTTGTAGTAATTTTTAACGGTAGCTTGCAATGGTATCGTTCTAAACCACAAGTAGCACTTTCAAAATGTATTAAAGTGGTTTGTTTTTTTAAACTTTAATAATAATATTTACAGAAGATTTTGTCGCTGTTACAGCGCCGCACTATAATAAGAACCAAATAGGGCGTAACTTTTACTACTGTGATTCCTACATTCACGAATTCTCCGTAATTCCTCGAATGTTTATTTTTTATAAAATCTTAACACTGTTGTTGGATGTTATTGTTATGGCATTTTCATGATCTGCTAGTTTTTTCCTCCGTATAACCAGCAACTTTAACTAATTCTATAGTGCACAGAAGTCCATTCAATTTCAGAACATAGAAATATTTACAAAAGAGGTTAATTCTCTGTTTCTATTACAGCGTAAGATCAAAGCCAATTTCATACCTAACCATGATCGTGAGTGCACTTCCCTTGGATCTGAACAATATGCATGTAATTAGATGATGTTAAATAAATAAATCCTAAGAACAGTTTTAAACAAAATGCAGTTAGTGAAATATATTCGGATTTTACAATGTAACTGCTGTTACGTTTTGTTTATTTAAACATGTTACGGGGTTTTTAATGCTATGTTGCTAGCATTGTCACACATGCTTCCCATTGACTGCTGGTGGATTATTGCTTCTTGCACAGGCAACATGATATCTAATACTGGGCATGCCGTGTACGGATAGATTTATCTGTCTGTGCGTTCTTTCCATTGAGCACTGAACTGAAAAGGAACTTTTACCTGCTATTATGGGCTTAGTTGCATGAAATTCCAACATAGAAAATGTCTTCTGCGCTGCTGCAGCACCATTTTCACAAACCACTGTCTGGTGGTTAACGAACAGAACTATGTTAATATCCGTTATTGCACGTATTCTTCCAATGTCTTCCTTCCCTCCTCCATCCTTTTTGCTATCTCTAATGGTTAAATGGTTCGCCAACTATTATTTTGTCCCTATGGGATAGAATAGTTATCGATCGGTGCTAGTAAAGAACATATTCTTCAATTGCTCTGTCTTGTCTCCCTGCGAGAGGGTCGATTTGGCTTTGGAATTCTGGAGCGATCAGGTGTTTCAACCTTCAATTCAAATTTTGTTAGGTTGAAACTTTTCTTATTCCGATTACACCCAATGACTCAAATAATATTGAATTTTGTCCCGTTTTGCTATAGTTTTCATTAGTGCATGTCTAGTATACTAATTTAACGTTCCCTTTCATAGATTTGTAATTTAATAAGAGGACTTGTATTGCATTACTATTCTGTTAAATATTTTGTGATTCAAGGGGTGGCATCTCTTTATTAAATGCCTTAACGGGAGAATTTATGTAATATTTGTGCCTTGTCAACTATTTACTAATGATTTATTGAATGAGTGTATATGAAGTGTGACAATGAGATTCCATTGTTGTGTATTCATATATTGCAATGCTAGAGCTACGCGTTTAAATATGTCTGGAATGCTGTATTGTTATAGTATGATTTTTTATGCAGGCTCCTTATTTTAACAGCAAAATTAATTTAACATGTAATAAAATAGATTGGCTTTGTAAATCCCTCTTCTCTCGCATATTGGAAGTTTATCTTTCCTAGGTCACATCCCAGTGGTTCTCTCTTTCAGCAGACTTCCAAGTTCAAAATCTTATCTGAGCATAAATGGAGAGAGAAAATTTATATTGAAGTATTAATCCTCATTTGAGGAATTTTTCGTGTCGCTGTGCAAGACGCACCAAGATCAAATCAATATTAGGATATACTAACTTGTTAAACCTTCAGATATCTTTTTAATAACCTTGTAATTAATAGATAGCGAAAGATATCACATAAATATCAATGATAGACTACTTTATTTGGAAAATCAAGAAATAACAGAAGTGGTTTTTCTACTAGCTGTAAACAATACTTTTAGAGGCAGAAGGAGAACTTACTATATGTACACATTTGTAGATGCATGTAAGTAAAACAGACGAGTTAAAATATACGAAAACTACCTGAAACGTATTGTGATTGGATATGTGGGGACTCATGCATAGTCTAATTATGCTCCATGATTTGTTTACGTTGTTGAAGGTACTCAACCCATGAGGTTACGAGGAAGGTTGTGGAAAGTGCTTGAAACACCTATTGTCGCGACCGTCTTCTTTTTCTGATCTGTTTCTCTACCTGCTTAATTGACTGCAGGGGTTTTGTACTCAGATATAGTGACTATTTCTTCCATTTGGAAAATAGTAGAAACGTTGTGAGACCGGAGAATTTGCCTCATATCATATGTCACGTAAAATTTTCTTATGCATATACGAGATGAGTTCATCATTTTGTGACGAATGGCTGTGGATTTCTCTCCTCAGTGCTGAAAATGGATTACTTGCAATTTGCAACATCTTCATAAATTATATAAGAAAAGCGGCAAAGATGACTCTGATATGCTGTTTCTACAAGATCAACCGTCCAATGTCTGTGAGCGAAGCCTACTATTGTAACAATTGTAATGTACAGAATGTTACTGAAATGCTTTTCAATAATTTCAGAGATTGTGGCGGGGTGTTAGACAAGTAATTTGAGATAGAAAAGATATAATCCATGAAGACAAACAACGTACTAATATGGCGATAAAGAAATTTCCTTAAACATGTGTCTTTATATGTGAATTAGAGTTAAACAAATTATATATCCTAAGTAGAGGTTAAATTTTCTTCAATGGTACATTTTTCCATGGCATCTATATTCATATGCATTACTTATACGAATTATCGTTTTTTGATTTGATTTCGCATAGTTTTAACTTGCATGTAATCGCGTATTTTGGGCAAACCTGTAAATACATCATATTTGCAATCCCTTAATACCCGTGTGTCATATTTATAAAAAATTAAGTATTTACCTTCTTCAGATTTCATTATTCTCCACAAAACGTTATCGCTTAAAAGCAAATGCCGTGCCCTCATTTCCTTACGCAACCGGAGTTTATGTATGTTAGTGGAAACCGATTAACCTTCAATGGACGCACAATTCCTGGTAAGACCGGAGTTAAAGTTACACTGGCAATTTATACCGCTCAATCGTGTTAATCATGCCAACTATTTCAGTTCCATTTCTGTAGAAAGTACGTGTTAGATTTTCTATTGCTTATTTGTGTATTTTAGAGTATACCGTCAATGATACACATGCTGGAACAAAGAATATGTATTTATGATTGTTATGTGCAAAAGAAATCGTGCAAATACTGTAGCAGGAATTTTTTGTGCTAAATTTGCAGGAGTAATATCTCCACCGGGAAGTGAAATTTTAAAATTAGTGAAAAAAAATCAAACCCTTAGGAAATTCATTGATAAGAAGTTTGAGACCAAAACCGGGTTTTGACAGAAGAAAAGTTTGATGAAATAAACTACCTATTAGAAACTTGTTCTTGAAGGTCTTTAATATATCAGCACAATAAGTTCGTATATCTGCCTTAACATTAGTGCTGTGCCTAAAATATAATCCGAGGAGGCACTGGAAAAAAAAATTCAAAATATTTAGGATGAATTTTCGCGAGTGACTCAAAATATTTTCAAAAGGATTCAGACTTTCCTCACAGCGGAGGACGGGCACTTCGAGCTTCTATTAGCATATACTATGAAGTTGAGTGCAATATTAATTACTATTTGCTACCAATAAGGAAAGAAACAAAATTTTCAAGCTATGAATTCCGGTCGCACGACATTAATTCCCTCGGCAGGTGACGAGGTCGTTAGCGGTAACTTCCGGTCGGTAAAATAAATTTCCAATTGCACAGCGGAATGAGAACTTTGTATAAGGTAAATGTGGCAATTATAAGAGTCCCTCTCCCGTTTCTGCACGGGAATGTGACTGAAATTAATGTTTACAGGAAGCTGATGGCGGGAAATTCCTGAAACTACCACACAGTGCTGTGCTGAAGTTTTGGTCCATCCTAACACTCCTTTCTTAGTTAATTAACATACCTCAGTAAATTCGAGGTGTGATTACGTGATCTGATTAGTGGATTGCTTATCTTGTTTGCCGTTTTGTTATGTCAATTGTGTAACAGTAAAACATCAAAATTCAACAGTATCAGCTGTAGATTTGGTAATTGGCAAAAGTATTCTTTTTTGCAAAGTCTGTGAAAAACAGCTCATAGTGAAAACGTTTTGCAACTCTGCTGCATTTCAATATCATTAAACAAATAAAATAAGAATAAATTCAGGTAAAGCTATATCATCCTAAAGGGCTTGGCGAAATTTGCCATGATAGTATTTCACTGTATAATTTGACTTATGTGAAGCTTTTTAGCGGTATACGTTCCGTTATGGAAACTCATCAATTCCACTATTCGAATATTTATTGAGAAATATACGCAGTAAAAGTGTGGGATGAATCGATTGTTAGTAACAATTATTTCAATGTTAGTATTCTTCTATTAATAACATTAGATGTAAAACTGAAAACCATATATGGGTTTCTATCGATGAAATATGAGATTATGAGGAACAATTTATTGGAAATATCATAGTCGTATCCCTTCATAGGAATAAACAAACTACCCCATACGTACTTGCAATACAACAAATTCAAGCCACAAATAGCATGGCATTTTCAAAGATTTTTATTTATTGCACGAAATTGCTTTGATCTAATGACATAGCATTAACGTGTAATGACTCTGCTGATTACATGTTTAATACCGACATGGCTCTTGAAATTATTTTGCCAAATTTGGTGCATTTGACTTGCTCAGCCCATGGGTTGTACTATATAGCAGAAATCATTAGCAAATTTCATAAGTTAACGAGTCGATATTTCAGCAAAATGATTATTTGTTAAAGTCCCGTTATATAAAAACTTTTAAAGCAGTGGCATCCGACATTCCTCTTACGCCAGAACCAGTTTTGACAGGCTCGAACACATGGGTATGTGCAGCATTATATAATATACGGAACACATAGATACAGTTAGCAGTGCTGTGTATTACTTTGACTAAAAGATGCAACATAAAAAATTGAAGAAGTAGTATACTAAAATTCAGAATTAGAAGGCAATCTGTAATATATGTCTGCACATTTCCCACAGCTTGTATTTAATATGGACAAATATATGAAATTGCATACATTTTAGCAGGCAAACGTTCAGTTGCCAAGTAAAAAACTTAACAGCGATCATGTGGCACCATTATGTAAGTCCACTAAGTTTTTGTGGAAGTGAGATAAACTTTTCTCTATAAGGAGAAACAAAAGGAGACGTCTAAATTTGGATAATTAGGAACGTTTAAGAATTGTAAATTGCAATAGAAAGGGAGAGAATAGTTTCAAAAACTAAATATGACAAAATTGTCGTGGTTTTGTTAAATTTATAATATGGAACCTACGTCCTTAATTTTCGTTGCATGAATTTATAAACATAACGAAAATTATAATCTGTTTCTTTAATGAATGTATGTGTTACTAGTACATATATTATAGATATTATATTATGGATCTTTCCAAACGTAAATTCCCTTTTCCATAATTTATATAGTATATAAATCCGTTTCCTAATTATGGGTTTAATATTTCAATAATATGTTTTAATATACACATTCAGGGTCCTTTGCTACAGGTGATTTCACTGAGGTTAATTTGTATATGTTAGCTGTGATTCACGGTTAGCCCTATTTTAAATGGCGTCGTCATTAATCATTGAATTTTATTATAATTAAATTCTGGTTTGGTAATACTGTATGCTTAAACCCTAATCTTAGGTCTTCCATTTTTTTTTTTTCATTTAGGACGTTGGGTGTACAGTTCTGCTAACCGGAAAGCTGGTAAGAACTTTTATACAATACTGAAACCTTATTTCTCAAATAACCTTACATAATATTCCATTCAATCCGCGAACGATAGGACGATGAATGCTCTTACTCATTGGTTTGCATGTTCCGAGGAATGAAGTCTTCTGCCCCATTATAGTTACGTCTAAGCGCAGGTAGGTATGGGCCTGATTCAGATCAAGTTATAATATTTGTAGAAATTAGAATGAATAAAATTAATCATTTAAGGTATGTTCCTTAAAAAAACGTGAATTCCGCATGATTCTCAAATGCAACTTGGTTCCAATAAGGGTTGCCGCACTCCCACAAAGAACAAAGAAAGAAAAAGATCTAAAGGGATTTGAAGTAACAAGAATATACCGTAAAGTATCTTACATGGGTACATTGAAGAAGAGATAGAGATAGTGTTTCATTAAGGAGCAATTTTCTCTCGGCTTAAGCTTATCGGATGACCCTTATTGCAAGCTGTCTCCGCCTTTTCTGTGTTGTTACCATGGCTGAGGGCGCAATACACCGCACAAAGAAAACAGGACTGTTATTGCTATGACGTCACGAAGATAGAGTAGCTATGGGCGAGGGTCGGAAGAACGGGGAGACATGGAACGGGGGAAGTCTCAGAAATAAACCTAAGTAGGAAGACACTCAATTCATTTATAAAAGAGCATATGAAAAGCATGTAGTGTACATATGATTAGAATGGACTGTCACAGATATTTCGATGTTTCATGTTCCTTGGTGAAATGCTTTAAGAGTGAGATTATAGTCATTCATTTTGTTTTGTAGACTTGGCGTTTCATGTCGACTATCCAAAGTCTTTAGGATGATGAATACAGTTAATTAACATTGACGCTAGTGTTTCTGAACTCCTTTGGTGCTTGAAGTTATATGCTATGCATCTTTAATCTGTATCTTATCCGCACACTCCCATTTTTTTTGATTGATTTATTTATGGACGCTCTTTAACATCTCAGATAATCAGCGTCCCATTCAACTCAAGGCGTGAAACGGCCGACAAATTTTGCTCAGATGCCTCTCTTTCAGGCTTGAGGTTTTTTTTCGTGATGATAGATGAGTTTATAATTTAAACGCCAAAAAGATATCGTAATTTAATATAAACTTATCTATGTGTTGTCAGTATAATAAATAATAATTAAAAATAGTGAATTTCCATAGAAAATTTGGAAGAAGACAGGTGTAATAAAGACAATGCCTGTCTAATCAGGAAAAATAGCGTTGACTTGCAGGAGATAGACGTTGGTATTAAATTACGACCCAACAGTAAACTGTCGGTTTTTAGCAGCGGGGAAAAAACTATTAAACCTGTAGAGAAACAAAGCCTGACAGCCATAATGAAGAAGAAAAATATTACACTTGGCCAGAAAATACAAGGGGGGGGGGGGCGTGGAGTACTGGAAGACAGTGATTTTCTTCAATGAATCCCAGTCAGATCACAGCTTGTGCAGAAGTCTGACAATGAAATTCTCTCCCAACAGTGAAAAGTATTTGCAAAAACTAAGAGAAGAGTTTTGACAAAGATGCAAAAATTACTTTCCACATTAGGAGTGGTTTTTCAGCATGAATTTCATGAAATATTCTCATTTTCAAATATTAGATTGGCTAGGGGACTCCCCTGGCATGAATGCAACGTAGAATTTATGGGACATATATATGAGAACTAAAAATAATACTTCTTACTTAATTTATGTATGATTCCAAGTTCAAGAAATTCAATGTTTCCAAAAAGTTGGTAAAAATTCAGTAACTATTAAGATCCAGTAGGGCCAACAGAGAACTTGCAAAACATTAAACAAAATTAGATTAAAACATGTGCATTCTTTTAATCGTTAATACCCTTTCGTTTTAAAAACGTTGGATTTTCCAATTATCTGATGAACGATGCAGCTGCGGGGACTGCTTCCACCAATAAACCACCGCTTCCAGTTAGCCGAGTTACACGAGAGTCGGGGTATCGGGTAGGGCAGCATAATGATCGATGATACAACCACTAAAGTGACAATCTAATAAATTCTAATGTACTTGAAAAATTATACATTCACCCATGGCAAGCAAAGAGGTACTAGAACTGCCTGCCCTCATTATCAAAACATTTATGATATCTACTTATGATATTATTCATTGCCTCTTAATTGCATTTGAGAAATTAAATTTATCTCTTGATAGATTTTATCCTTTAGTTCGTTTAATGTGTGTGAATACCACTAATTTAGAAATCGCATTACGACTTCGAACTCTATCATGTTGGACTTCCTATTCAAATAACTTTCATACTGCACAAGCTCATAGGGATAAACATATGACGTAAATAGTAATATGGAATAGAATAATCAGGTCTAGTACTTGCAATTTAGTATTCTTAGCACATTTAACTCTAAGATTAACCAAATGCGGTTTCTTTCAATGTTCAAACAACGGTGACTGGGCGGCTTGAGACTCAAGGTTAACGTAGTACTTCGGCAAACCCCGCCCGCCCGCCCTGACTTGCGTAGTCGAGTTGGACTTGAGTAGTGCCTTATCGGCAAATGCAGTCCCTCGCTGCCGCGTCTGTTATCAGAAAATTGGTTAATCCGATAGTTATCTTTACATTAATTTGCCCAAGTATGTAATGCGCAATAGAACCGAATATTTTTTTCCCGAACTGCAATAGCAAGCATTAAAATTGCTTGTAATTAATTCAACAGACATTTTAATGTCGATTTAGTATTTTATTCTTAATTTTATGATATAAATCCTATTCGTTCGTAACAGCATTATAACTACCGATTTGAATGCCTTATAATGGATTGCGAAGTAAAATACATGAATATACCCCACTTGCTTAAAGTAGGTCTCTAGCGAGAACTTTCTTATATCTCGCTGTACCGAAGCTATTTCTATATTATTAATGCTAAGATTTCATTAGCAACTTTGCCTCTAAACTGGGTGCCTTTGAGTTTCGATTTTTCTCAATCTTTTAAGGAGTAAACAACAATGACAAGCTTTGTTTCTTCGGGCCGATAATTCTATAATATATATATATGCCTACTATCTCTCAAAGTGCGATTTAAAAACCTTATGTTAGCATATTCTAACAAAACTTATTGATCCCTCATCAACTGTTCATCGCTGGATAATATTCTATTGATATTTCAAAATATCTCTGTAACATAGAGAGAGGGATGAAACTTGAAACATAAACTTCTTAGGCAGTTTTGTTGGAGATAAAGGGAAACAAATAATGCTAAAACCCATAACCATCATAGAAAAACGCTAGGAAACTCGAGATATACCTATCTCTTATTTGCGAGTTAAATTTCGGCAATAGGTGTCACATTTAGCAAAATTACACACTATTACTGATTTTTAAGATTATCAACAATGTAAGAAATTTCTATCGCCTTAATTAACAATTGCATACCAAAGGTGGGTCAGCTACTGAACTAAAATAAGATCTTTTGTAATATCCTTTTTATCACTGTGATTTTCTTGTGTTTAATGACTTTTATTGATTTCATGTTATACACATTGTCATAAGATATTAACTATCACCAGCAAGTAATTGTTGAATTATAACAATGTTTGGTATATATTGTACACATTAGATTTGTTATCTTAATATTTATCACACTCGAATCAGTAATATTTGTAGTTAGAAGGCTGTATTTAATTTTTGATTGTAAATACGCAACACCATGAATGAAAATGAGTGGCGATAAGCCAAACATAATCCTGCTTCACAATTCCAGTAAAGTAGCCGTGCATGTTCTTGACAAGTGCTTAAGAACACACTCTTGTCGTCGAAGAATGGTGGTTCTATTCTATTGACATTTCAGCATATAATTCACATCTTGTTTCATGAAAGTAATGGCCTGTGGGTTAAAAGGCACACAAAGAGAATTCAGGAATGGAAGATTATTTGAAGCAGCTGACTCGAGCACTTTACATCATAAATATAAAGAGAGATATTACATGTACATCCAAAGTATTTAAATTATCTAGGTATTTTGGTATAATTGCTATCAAGGTCAAAGTATATTGAGCTGGAAATGTGTGAGGAAAAATAACTCATAATATTCTAAAGAACGATAGCTGCAATTTATGCTCAATAAGCAAAGGGCTGAAAGCACATGAAGGCCTATACATTATGCAATAAGTATTTGCATGTACTTGCTTATACACCCAAAGAAGAGTTCAATCTCATTATAATCTGTTCCCTTTCTGAATCGGAATGATATTTTTCATACATGATTTCATATATATTTTCAATTACTGTGCACTATTATATCAGGTAGCCCTCTTTAGCCGTCTTTTAAATGAAGGTTGATTTCGCATCGGTATAACATTTTTCAAGCGAGCAAAGAAGGTAAACTTTGGCATGTAAAGTGGAAGATGGGATTTTATTGGTTTACATCAACGTAATCAAGGAAATCTACCTTCATTTAAAAGAAGAACCATGTGGGCTACCTGATCAATTATATACCCTTATTTAAAAACAAAGTTAACTCCATCATAAACATACTTCCATTAGTATTAATTGGTGCTACAACGGCTATCTGTTAACCTCAAAATTGATATGTTACTTATTTTATTTCACATATGTTATATCGTTACGTTACCATAAACGTAGCAAGCAAGCAGGCAAGCAAGCCAGCAAGTCAATAAGGCAGCAAGCCACCCAGCCAGCTAGTCAGTCAGCAAGCCAGCAAGCAAGCCAGCAAGCCAGGCAGCAATCCATCAAGAAAGCCAGCCAGACAAAAAGCAAGCCAGCAAGTAAGCCAGGAAGACAGCTAGCCGGTAGGCAAGTCAGCCAGCCAGGAAGCCAGCCAGGACGCCAACCAGCAAGCAAGCCAGCCAGCCATCAAGTAAGCAAGCTAGGTAGCATACTAGCAAGCGCGCAATGAAGCAAGCAAGGAAGCAAGGAAGCGTGCAAGCAATCCAGCAAACCAGCAAGCGCGCAAGCAAGAGCACAAGCGTGGAATGAAGCAAGCAAGCGCGCAAGCAACCAAGCAAGCTCGCCAGCGCGCAAGAAAGCAAGAGCGCAAGGAAACCAGCAAGCAAGCAAGCAAGCCAGAACGCAAGCAAGCGCGCAAGCAAGCAAACAAGAAAGCCAGCCAGAGAGCCAGCCAGCAAGCAAGCCAGCAAGTGAGCAAGCAAGCGCGCAATGAAGCAAGCAAGCTACCAAGGAAGCAGGCAAGCAACAAAGTATGCCCGCAAGCAAGCGCAGAAGCCATGCAAGCAACCAAGCCAACCAGCAAGCCAGCAAATGCGCAAGCAAGCAAGCAAGCAAGCAGGAAAGCGCCCAATCGTGCAAGCAAGCTAGGAAGCTAGCAAGCAAGAAAGCGCGCCAGCAAGCAACCAGCAAGCAAGCAATCAAGCGCACAAGGAAGGAAGCAAGCAAGCCAGCAGGCGAGCGCGCAAGCAAACGCGCAGCGCTCAAGCAATGCAAGCAAGCAAATAAGCCAGCAAGCGCGCAAGCAAGCCAGCCAACAAGCAAGCCAGCAAGGAAGCCAGCAAGCTAGCAAGCGAGCCAGTCAGCCAGCAAATCAGCCAGCCAGCAAGACAGTAAGCCTGCAAGCACGCCAGCGCGCAAGCAAGCGCGCAGGAAATCCAGCAAACAAGCACGTGAGCAAGCAAGAGCCCAAGCGCGCAATGAAGAAGCAGGCAACGAAGCAACGAAGCGCGCAAGCAACCAAGAAAGCTCGAGGGCAAGCAAAAGCGCAAGCAAGCAAATACGCAAGTAAGCGCGTAAGCAAGCCAGCAAACAAGCAAGTCAGCCAGAGAGCCAGCCAGCAGAAAAGTAAGTCAGCAGCTAGCAAGCAAGCCAGCCGGTCAGCAAGCCAGCAAGCATGCCAGTAAGTCTGCAAGCGCGCCAGCAAGCGCGCAAGCCTACAAGCTAGCAACCCAGCCAGCAAGCAGGCAAGCGCGCAAGCAATGCAAGCAAACAAACAATCCAGCCAACAAGCAAGCCAGCAAGCAAACCAGCAAGCCAGCCAGCCAGCCAGCCAGCCAGTCAGCAACCCAGCAAGCGCGCAAGCAATGAAGGAAGCACGCCAACAAGCAAGAGCGCAAGAGGGCAAGCAAGCCAAAACGCAAACATGCAAGTGCGCAGCAAGCAAGCAAGCAAGCAAGCAAGCAATCGCGCAATTAAGCAAGCAAGCAAGCCAGCCAGCAAGCCAGGCAGCGAGGAAGCCAGCCGGCAAGCAAGCAAGCCAGCCGGCAAGCAAGCAAGCCAGCCGGTAAGCCAGCAAGCGCGCAAAGAAGCAAGCAAGCAAGGAAGCGTGCAAGCAAGGAAGCGTGCAAGCAATCCAGCAAACCAGCAAGCGCGCAACAAAAGCGCAAGCGTTCAATGAAGCAAGCATGCAAGAAAGGAAGGAAGCGCGCAAGCAACCAAGCAAGCCAGCCAAAGGGCCAGCCAGCCAGCAAGCCAGCAAGTGAGCAACCCAGCAGCTAGCAAGCAGGCCAGCAGTACAGCAAGCCAGCAATGAAGCCCGCAAGCTAACAAGCACGCCGGCAAATCTGCAAGTTTGCAAGCCAGGCAGCAAAACCGCCAGCTAGGCAACCAGCCAGATAGCCGGCCAGCAAGCCAGTCAGCCTGCCCCACAAACAGCTACCCAGGAAGTGCGCAAGCAAGCAAGCGCGCAAGGAAGCAGGGAAGCGCGCAATCGTGCAAACAAGCAAGCAAGCAGGGAAGGAGGTAAGCCAGCAAGCAAGTAGGCGCGCAAGCAGGCCAGCAAGCAAGCAAGGCAGCCAGCCACAAGCAAGCCAGCAAGTCAGTTATCAAGTCACCTAGCCAGCAAGCCAGCAAGCCAGCATGCCACCCAGCCAGCAAGTTAGCCAGTCAGCAAGCCAGCCAGCTAGGCTGCCAGCCAGCCACGCAGGTAGTTAGCCAGGAAGTGCGCAAGCAAGCAAGCACGCAAGCAAACAAGCCAGCAAGCAAGCAAGCAAGCGCGCAAGCAAGCCAGCAAGCAAGGCAGCCAGCCACAAGCAAGCCAGCAAGCCAGCCAGCAAACCAACCAGCCAGCAAGTCATCCAGCCAGCAAGCCAGCAAGCAAGAAGCCAGCCAGGAAGACAGTAAGCCAACAAGAAAGACAAGCTAGCAAACGAGTCCACAAGTCAGCCAGTTAGGCAGCTAACCAGCCAGCTTGCCAGCAAGCCAGCGAGCCAGCCCACCAGCCAGCAATAAGCCATCAAGTGGTCAAGCAAGCAAGCGCGCAATCCAGAAAGCAACCGCGCAAGCCAGAAAGCAACCGCGCAACAATACAAGTAAACGAGCAAGCAATCGCGCAAGCAAGCCCGCAAGAAAGCTCGCAAGCAAGCAAGTCAGCCAGGAACAAGCAAGCGAGCAAGAAAGCAAGCAACCAGCCAGCAAGCAAGCCAGCAAGCAATAAAGCCAGAAAGGCAGCAAGAAACCACCAAGCAACCCGGTCAGCAAGCCAGCCAGCCAGCCAGCAAGCCAGTATCCAGCAAGAAAGAAATATAGCAAGCGAGTGAGCAAGCAAGCCAGCAAGCCAGCCAGCGCACAAGCGCGCAATCAAGCAAGCGCACAAGCAAGCCAACTAGCAGATCAAGCGCGCAGATCAAACCCGCAAGCAAGCGCAGAAGCCATGCAAGCAACCAAGCCAACAAGCCAACCATCAAGCCAGCAAATGCGCAAGCAAGCAAGCAAGCGGGCAAGCAAGCAGGAAAGCGCCCAATCGTGCAAGCAAGCTAGGAAGCAAGCAAGCAAGAAAGCGCGCCAGCAAGCAACCAGCAAGCAAGCAATCAAGCGCACAAGGAAGGAAGCAAGCAAGCCAGCAGGCGAGCGCGCAAGCAAACGCGCAGCGCTCAAGCAATGCAAGCAAGCAAATAAGCCAGCAAGCGCGCAAGCAAGCCAGCCAACAAGCAAGCCAGCAAGGAAGCCAGCAAGCTAGCAAGCGAGCCAGTCAGCCAGCAAATCAGCCAGCCAGCAAGACAGTAAGCCTGCAAGCACGCCAGCAAGCAAGCAATGCAAGCAAGCAAGCGCGCAAGCCAGCAAGCAAGCAAGTCAGTAATCAAGCAAGCCAGCAAGCAAGTAAGCCAGCAGCTAGCAAGCAAGCCAGCCCTCCAGCAGGACAGCAAGGCAGTCAGCAAGCCTGCAAGCAGGCAATCCAGGCAGCAATCCAGCAAGAAAGCCAGCAAGCAAGCCAGTCAGCAAGCCAGCCAGTCAGCAAGCCAACAAGAAAGCTAACCAGCCAGCAAGGAAGCCACCAAGCAAGCCAGCAGTCAAGCAGGCAAGCTAACCAAGAAGCAAGACAGCCAGCAAGCCTGCCAGCTAGGCAGCTAGCTAGCCAGCCAGCCAGCCCTCCAGCCAGCAAGCCAGCAAGTGCGCAAGCAAGCAGGCAAGCGCGCAAGCAAGCAGGCAAGGAAGTAAGCCAGCAAGCAAGCAAGCAAGCAAGGTAGCCAGCAACAAGGAAGCCAGCAATAAAGCAAGCAAGCAAGCCAGATAGCAAACCAGCCAGCAAACCAGCCAGCCAGCAAGCCCGCTAGCAAGCAAGGAACCCAGCAAGCCAACAAGAAAGCCAACCAGGAACCCAGTAATCCAGCAAGAAAACAGCAAGCTAGCAAGCGAGTCAGCAAGCCAGCTAGCGCGCAAGCAATCCAGCTAACCAGCAAGTAAGCAAGCAAGAGCGCAAGCGCGCAATGCAGAAGCTAGAAAGTAAGCAAGGAAGCGCGAAAGCAACAAACCAGAGCGCGCAAGCAATTCAGCAAGTAAACAAGCGCGGAAGGAAGCAAGCAAGCCAGAACGCAAGCAAGCAACCGCGCCATCAAGCGCGCAAGTCAGCAAGCAAATAAGTCATTCAGCAAGCAAGCACCAAGCCAGCAAGCCAAACAGCAAGCTAGCAAGCAAACCAGCAATTCAGCAAACCAGGAAGGCAGCCAGCCAGCATGCCAGTCAGCCCTCCAGGCAGCAAGCCAGCAAGTGCACAAGCAAGCAGGCAAGCGCGCAATCGTTCAAGCAAACAAGCCAGCCAGGAAGCAAGCCAGCGAGCAATCGCGCAAGCATCCGCGCAAGCAAGCAAGCCAACCAGTAGGCAAGCAAGCAAGCAAGCAGGCAAGGAAGTAAGCCAGCAAGCAAGCGCGCAACCAAGCAAGCCAGCAATGCAAACCAGCAAGAAATCCAGCCAGTAATCGCGCAAGCAAGCGCGCAAGCCAGCAAGCAGGCCAGCCAGCAAGCCAGCCAGGAGGCAAGCAAGTCAGCAGTTAGCAAACAAGTCAGCAGGGCAGCAAGCCAGCAAGACAGCCAGCAAACAAGGAAGCAAGCCAGCAAGCCAGCCAGCCAGCAAGCAAGTCAGCCAGCAAGCCAGCAACAAAGCCAGTCAGCAAGCCAGTCAGCAAAACAGCCAGGGAGGAAGCCACCAAGCAAGCCAGTAGGCAAGCAAGCAAGCCAGCAAGCCCGCAATCCTTCCAGTAAGCCAGCAATGCAAGCCAGCAAGAAATCCAGCCAGTCTCCAAGGAAGCCAGCAAACCAGCAAGCCAGCCAGCCAGCCAGTCAGTAAGGCACCAAGTCAGCAAGCAAGCCAGCAAGCATGCCAGCCATCAAGGAAGCAAATCATCCAAGCAAGCGCGCAAGAAATTCATCCGCTCAACAAGCAAGCAAGCAAGCCAGCCAGGAAGCAAGCAAGCAAGCGAATCAGCAAGCAACCAAGCAACCAAGCCAGCAAGCAAGAGAGCCAGCGAGCCAGCAAGAAAGCCAGCAAGTAAGTCATCAATCAAGCCAGCCAGCAAGCAAGCCTGCCAGGTAGCCAGCAAGCAAGCGAATCAGCAAGCAAGCAAGCCAGCCAGCCAGCAAGTCTACCAGCAAGCAAGCAAGCCAGCCAGAAAGTAAGCAAGTCAGGCAGCCAGTCTGCAAGCCAGCAAGTCAGCTAGCAAGCAAGCAAGCCTGCTAGCCGGCAAGAAAATCAGCAAGCATGCCAGCCAGCAAACCAATCAGGTAGCGAGCCAGCAAACAAGCAAGCCAGGCCGCAAGCCAACCAACAAGCAAGCTAGCATGCAAGAAAAGTCAGCAAGCGGGCAAGTAAGGCAGCAAGCCAGCAAGCAAGCCAGCAAGAAAGCCAGCAAGCAAGCAAGCCAGCCATCAAGTGCTACTGGTTTAGTGCAAAACAGACACGAAAACGTACTGATTTAGATAAAGACAAATTTGACGAAATAAGTGCAAAGCTTGTATGTTAGCGCAACAAGTTGGGGTTTCAGGGTTTCCTGCACTTACAATGACAAAATTGTTAAAAATCAAACGTTGCAAGCTTATACATGTCCATTGGTTAATACAAGATAATCACGTAGTACGTGTGCATTATTGTGAGTGGTTTCTATCATCAGTGACTGAAGGGTTAATAGAAAACAGTCTCATACCATATTATTTCGACTTTACCTGACATTCGTGATGTAAGAAAGAAGCCTTTCCTTCGGAGAATACCCATTTTGTCAAAAAAAAAAAAAAAAAAAAAGATTCAGCTGGTTGAAATCGGTGGTTCAAGGAAGAAGCTTAGACTTGAAAGATCACCATTTTGTGAAAATATATATATATATATATATATATATATATATATATATATAAATTCAAATTGTTGATTATTTAATTCTGATTATAAAAAACGGATCTAATGAGTACTTGTTTCGCAATAAATATAAAGCAGGCGAATATTGGATCCGTTTACCTTATGTAAAGAATGATGTGCACTATTGACGCTGAGTGTGTTCAACGTTCAACAACTTTACAAGTAACGACGCCCTCACATATTCATTAACATCGTGGGGACACTATTTGTGTTGCCACTATTTTCTTTCGAGCCCTCGTATTACACATTGCAACATTCTTAAACGTGTAATCATGTTATGACACTTGTAATGCGCTTGATGTTCCCAAATGTTTCTGTAATAAATCTATACTTCTATCTACGGCGGTTTTATGTCACTACAATCCTTGAGTTGCTAAAGTCATGCAAACTTTGAAAAAGTATAATTCAGTATTAATACTAAATAAAGTAGTGTCTGCTAAAGGTCTTTATTTTCTTTCGTGTCAACAGCAACCTTCACTTCTGACAACAGCACCCGACTACGTATTGAAAGTGCATCAAGATAAATGTTTATGCAGTAATTAAAACATAATAAAACCTACCAGTGAGAAGCACACAACATTTTATGATAATGCATCCTTGGTCAGTTGCAACATAAACATTCCCTCAGAACTTGGGTTTCAATTCATCCCACATGACTGAGTTGGTTAGTGAAACCGATAACTAATAACGGCTACGAGTGCATTGTGTCCGCCATTGCAAATGCAGGAAGTTCTATGTTTTAGCTAGTGGTGATATTTCATAGAGGTGTACTTCACAAAAGTGTCATGACCGCCACGGGTGGCCGAGGTCGTTAAGGCACGGACTCGTGAGCGGGATGTCTGTGGTTCGAATCCCACTAGGACCGTCCTCTCTGACTGAGGATGTTTCCAGGTTTTCCTCAGTCCTCATAAATGGCAAATGCCGGGGAGGTACCGTAAACTTATGCCTGGAACATTTCCTTCCTTAAAATAGTACTCCTTTCCCAATTTACCATTTCATCTCATGTATCATCAGTGTCCAACGCCGGTGGTGCCTCAGTAGTAAAAACGGGCGTTAAACACTTTACCAAAAAAAAGTGTAATGCTTTCACTCATACAGATGCAAAATGTTCTTTTCATATAACAAAGGTTGGCCCCCTTCGTGGTCCAGTGGTAGCGTTTGTGACTACTAATTCGGAAGTCCGGTGTTTCAGTCCCTGTAAGGTCATGCTGTCTGGGTAAGGTTTATTTAGGAGTTTATCCATAACCTGGGAAGTCTAAGGACTTCGAGTTCATTTGTACCATCATTAATTATCATTCCTATCAGATCGTCCATTGATGCCCAAATTCTTTTGCCTTCAGCCCTGTTTCTAATCACTGCTATGGTGTTTTCATAACATCTGATGATGTGGCCCTTTCTTAAAGTTGAAGAATCCGGTATGGATTTGCCTGTGTGATTTTGCAAAAATTCATTTTGGCCGGGGTTACTCAATTTATGCAGAAGGTTGTTTGCCGGCAGCACATGGTTATCCCTAAAAAGGAGATTATATTTCAAGGCACCCTCCTCCCCCAGGAGTATTTGCTGTGGCGTTTTATATTCTTCAATGCATTGTGTATCAAGCTTGTATACTAATAGGCAGGTAGACTTAAGAATACATACTTATAACGTATTCCCCAACTTAGGGAATACGAAAATAGTGACGAAATGTCACTGTAAAAGAAAAATGTATCATGAAACAGCGTTGATCCTCCAGAAAGGGAAATTTATGCCTAATATGGCCTAAATTTGTATTAAAATATACTCAAGCTTAAATGACGAAATATGCAAAGCTATGCTCTAACGAGACACCTTCATTTAATTATTTTTTTAATAAAAATATATGTATATGTAAAGAATATCACGCTTAAGAAACAAAATAAGCATTACCATAAGAACCATAGCCATGAGAAAATTGTGGATGATGATACTGAGAAACTAATTATCCGTAACATGACTCAAGGAAAAGATGGCGCAGAGTTAGACTCTGAGCACTGAAACTATCAGAATCGCTCGCAGCAACGAAGTGAACGGCAATATGACTAATGAAATGAGACAGCTTATTTATCGCGAATAGAAAATAACATTTAGGTAATAAAAATCCCACTGCTTTACACGATGTCTTGAAACAAATGAAATGGATATTTTAAAAAATAGAAATGAATATTTCGTTTTCTATTTGGCGACATGCTACTCTTAACATGATGCAAATGTAAAATTTTTGGTGAAATATGGGAAAATAATTTTACCCTATGAAATATTTTGTACTTGTCCCCATTTTTCCAACAACTCTACATTCTACATGTTTTCTATAATGATAATTATTATTTTGTTTTTTAAAATCCCAAGCACATGAAAAAAAGGTGGAGACGAGTTAACTTTTTATGTAATGATCCATTTGCTCCCAATTGTATAATTTTAGACTTTGAAGCAGTTGTACACGTTGCAATAAAAATGGCATTTCTTCCGTCTCGCTTCAGCGCTGCTAATTTCATTTGGGACCAAGATGGTGCAGAAAACATTTCAGAGTTAGAATTAGCATATCGGTAGAAATTTAAAGAGGAAGTAAATGCAGACTCAAGTTGTTTTCGCTTTGCCTTATTTAACATCAGCAGATATCAAAGAGGTATTTGTGGACCTGACCAGCGCTTTACCGCAAGGGAACAGAGTAAGCAATTTTTCCGACTACAATCTTGAAACTTGCGTTGCGGAAGACAGTTGCTTTCCCTTGAAACTTTGACCATATATAGATTTATACATTCCTTACACTACTAACGGATCCAAAGTTTCCAAAAGCAGCTCAAGGAGAACTTTTATACTTCTAATCCATCAATCCAAATAGCCATTGATGTGGTAATAAAATTTCAGGCTGAAATGTTTTTGAAATGTTCATGTTTCAGCAGAAGCAGTTCAGAAGAAGGAGCAAATGAAATAAATTAACTGACCTAGTCCAAGCAGAGGAAATAAGAAGATCCCAGAGATTACGTACACAAAATGCAACATATACAACATTGACAGGAATAGGCTGCACACGACCTAACTTGAACATAGCGCAATAGGAGGAAGGAAGATGAGAATAGAAAGAGACAAGGAGGAAGAATATAGTGCTGATAATGTGGCTAATGGCCAAACATAATAAAAGAAGAAAATCTATTGAACAAAAATGGGTAAAAAGAGAATATGGAAAGAAAGGATGATTTTTACCCAAAGAGATGAAAATGAAACATACCTAAACTATAAAAGTACACTAGAAAAGTGTATAAAAAGAAGAAGGAAGTTGTATGATGAAAATAATAGAGATGTAAAAGAAGAAGGAAGAGATGTGGGAGAAAATGTTATATTAGATGAGACTAGAGGAGACGAGAGATAGAGAATATTAAAATAAGTATAAAAAGAGAGAAGATAGAGGAAATGTGTAGAAAGCTCAGCTCTCTGAGAGCCGAGATATAAATAGCATGACGTGGATGCAGAATGAAGAGAAGAAATTAAAGATTTAAGGACTGATAGATGTAGGCTATGTAATGGTGGTGAAGAATGAAGAAAGAAGCATTTATAGAAGAAGGTTTAAGGAGCTGGAAGATGTAAGTTGAGGCTGCGGTGAAGAATGAGAAAAGAAGAATTAAAGAAGAATTTAGAGCTGGAAGATGTAAGTTACATGACAGCGGTGAAGAATGAAGAAGGAAGGCATTATAGAAGAGAAGTCAAAGTACTGGATGAAACAATTTATGTGATGGAGGTGAAGATGGATGAAGAACAAGTCCTAAAAGAGTTGGAAGGAGTAAGTTATGTGACGGTTTACTTTATTTCATTTTTACACAAACTTGTTTTGTTTAAGCAATATGGGTAGCTAACCTCAGATAGTATTAATGGTAGGAACATGAAATTTTAACTGGTTACTGTAAAAGGTATATTTCATCTACTGATCTTTTTGCATCCCTATCTCAAAATTTGTGGTAGACAATTCTTCTGAAAAATGTATAAAAATATGCAATTGAGAAAATATCCATAAAATATATTTTCATATACACTAATGCATTAATAGTCAATAGAAGCAAAACATAGCCACTAATGAGTGTACCATATTTCAAAACCTAGCACTGATGGTTCTTATGCGATATGTGCTTAAACATGACAAAGTTCAACATTGTGAAGGTAGGGGGGGTACCGCCTTCCCCTTCTGATACTTCTGTTCCCCTAAAGTTAAATTTCATTAATTTGGCCCATTGCAGTATTTGCAGAGCCACAGGAGGTGAAATTATAATGTTCATATTATGCATATTGGACTGATGAAATTTCACGTTTTATTTGCAAATTGCGTTACCAGCAAAAATGTAATATCATCTATTATTCCTAATGGAAGATTAGTAGGTAAAAGTTAAGGAAATTTCCTAAGGCAAATTTTCGCGGACAATTTGTAAGATGTTGCGCTTGGTGTTGTGAATCACATATGGTTTATGATTGGCAATTTTGGCAAAACGTCAGGTATTTCTGGAACAAACGATTTCTCAAAAAATGGACAAGTAGATTTTTTTTAATTTTAATTCTGCAATACTTACATCCTGATATCTTGATTCTACATCAGGACGTAATACTCCAGATTTCATTTATTTATTCCTCTTATATCTTTCAATACAATTTAAATTACAATTAAATTTTACAGATTTTAAAGTCTACACTACTAACACTATGACTAAACAAAATTAAAACTTCAAAAACAAAACCGGTACTGGAATCCAGCACTACGGCTATTTACTATGACTTATAATAACATCTACAATTGCAACTGGTACCCAGTAGCAATTGTTACATTTAAACTTTATTAATTTACAATTATTATCCAATTTACTCTATGCGTCTTCATTTCTGCTAACGCTCGGTATCCGGGCTGCTCCCTACTGGAATTCCTGGCAACGGAACCTGGACATCAGTGGAGTTGCTGCCGGTCTCAAGCAACAGCTATACTGGACCATGGTGTGTTGACAGTGTAGTTTCCTTCACTTCTCTCCTTCTCTTGACCTCTGTCTACTTCTTCTCTCAACTGCTTCGTTTCCGCCCGAAAACTGCCATTATTCCTTTCTTCTGTCAGTTCTGCTCTCTTCTTCTTATTCGAATTGGGTGTTATCTTCTTTATCATCTTTTTCTTCAACTAATTCTAGTTGTAAATATCTTTCTTGCCTTTCCCTGATTCTCTCGGATCTTCTAGGGGAATATACCATTTCTGGCCTTTGGATTTTTTCTCTTGTTTGTTTTTTGCCGTTTTTATACTCTTCTGCCATTTTGCATGATATTTTATTTGTTAGCTCGTTCAATGCCCTAAAATCATCTTCGTCTCTCATGATGTTCCAGATGTGTTTCCCAGCAAGTAGTCGTCTTTCCTCTGCTACAAATGACTGGTATTTAGGGCATTCAAATGAGACATGTTCCGGTGTATCGATTACGTTACAGTCCGTACATGTATTATTTGCTTGTAATTTAAATCTTTGCAAATATGAGCAATATGGACCATGGCCTGTTACATAATGCACTAAACCCTTATTGGGATGAATGTGCTTAAATAGTAATCTTTCCTTTATGGATGGAAATATTTCATGCACTCTTCTACCTTCTTTTATTTTATCCCATTCTCGTTGCCATATTTGTAATAAGGAATCTTTGATTTCTTTTTTATTCCTACACTTTTTACCAACAATGTCCATTATTTTTTAGTTATTTTGTTTTTTAAGCCAATAAGAGGCTGCTCTTAGTCGAACTATATAATCAATTGGCCATATACCCAATATTACTAGTAGTCCCATTGTTGGAGAAGTGGAAAATGCCCCTGTACATCTCAATAAAATTTTTCTTTGGGAGCTTCTTAAAGTACGTATAAAATGAACCTCGCGTGCCTTTTCCCCCCAAACTCCTCCTCCATAGTTTAATATGGCTGCAAAGATGCTATTGTGATAGATTTTTATTCCGTTAGCATGTATATTAAAATATCTTTGTCCAATATTGGCTAACTTGAACATAACTTTTTCTGCTCTAGTTCTTGTGTTTTCTACATGTTTCTTAAAATTTAGTTTTTCATCCAAATATATACCTAGATATTTATTTACTGCTTGTCTCTTAATATTTTTATTGTTAATTTTAATACTCGGATTTCTGTTTAAGTTTCCTTTTAAAAACATATATGATGATTTGTGAGGAGCAATTTCCAATTTTGCTTTTATGCACCAATTGTTTACATGATCAGTTATTATATTTGATCTCTTTTCAATTTCCTTTCTATTATTTCCTTCTATTATTATTAGTAAGTCATCTGCATATGCGATAATATCTTTTATACTGTTTAATCCTTCTATTTTTTCTATTAGAGATTCCAAAAATATGTCCCATAATATCGGCCCTAAAATTGATCCCTGCGGACATCCTTTGGTAATTTCCTTTGTAATGATCTGGTTTGCACCCTTAACGTACACTCTTCTATTTTTACAATAATCTATTAACGAATTATAGATGAATTTTGGATATTTCTTTTTCCTTAAAATTTGAAACAGTACTGGCCACCATAAATTATCAAACGCCCCCGCAATATCGAAAAATATTGCTATTACGTATTTTTTATTGGTTATTTTTGAAGTTTCTATTGCCTCGATTATGGCATCCTCTGTAGACTTGCCTTTTCTAAATCCAAACTGTTTGCTGGTCATATCAATCATTGATCTATATTCATCTATTCTTTTGCTCAAAAGTTTTTCTTGGATTTTGCCCAAAACATTTAATAAGCAAATAGGCCTATAGGATTTCGGTTGCGTGGGATCTTTGTCAGCCCCTTTGTTTAAAATGATCACATTCGCTTCCTTCCAGCAGTAAGGCACTTTTCCCTGCCATAGACAATTATTAAACAATTGACACAGGTACGGGGTAATCTGATCTTCCAACTGTTGTAGCACTTCCGACTTTATTTCATCCGGTCCTGGTGATTTATTCTTCTTTAATTCCTTTATAATTTTTCTTATTTCAACTTCATGGTAGGGGAAAATAACACCTTCATCTATTTTTACAGTAATGAGTTCTTTTCTTAGTTTTCTGTGTTCTGAGTTATCATTTTCTTTAATATCATTAGGTAGTAGTTTTAGAAGTAAGAGATTTATAGAGTATATCCAGTTGACAGTCATTTTATCCTCCCCTTTATCCAGAGTGGATATTATTTCTGGGGTTTTTACTTTCTCCATTATTAGCTTGTAAGGTGTACCCCATATATTGTTGGAATGGTTTATCTCTACGAAATTTTTCCATGCAGCTTGGCGATAGTCTTCTATATTTTCCTTGTATTTTTTCCTAATTTCTCTATATTTATTTAAGTTATTTTCTCTTTCTGAGGCAATAATAGATTTCTGATAAATTCTTCTAGCTTTTCTAACTGATCTTCTTAATTTTAACAGATTATTGTTCCAAAATGTTGGTGAAGTGTTATGTTTTTTATTAATTCTGGGTATGCTGCACTTCATAGCTTTTTGGATGGCTTTGGTTAGTTCTAATGCTTTATTGTTACAGTCCTCTTGAGGTTTAGGCATTGTAGGCAATTTAAATTCCGTTTTTAGTTTATCCCAGTTTGCTTTCTTTATATTGTAGGGTCGTTTATTCTCATTCCATCTTTGTTCTTGGTTTGTGTTGATTTGTATTTCGAAATAAATTATATTGTGATCACTTGACGTCAGTGATTGACCTACTTTCCAATTTGTAACACTTTTGCTTGCTCTTTTATTTGTCAATGTGATGTCTATGTTAGATGTAGCTCCTGCTCTATTACTGTAAGTTGGTGGGTTACATGGTTTGTTCTCTACATTTAGCTGTAGCTCCGCTATTACCTCCTCCAGTAGTTCTCCCCTTTTGTCCTTGTAGTTGCTGTTCCACCATTGGGAATGTGCATTAGCATCCGCCATATATATTACTGGGGAATTATTATAACAATTATCTATTTCTCTTAATCTATTTATATATGGTTCTATGCATTCACTAAACTGAAAATATTGATTTACTAAAACATAATGTTTCCCTCTTAGTGCTATTTCTATGCAATTTGTATGTGTATCACTTAATTGCGTTATTTTCACCACTTGTATTTCCGAGTTAATAACTGCTATTGTTGCCATAGGGTTTCCTTTATCTATTATAATTCTAAAATTTGTCGACATGTGTGCTGGTTTGCCATTTACACAATATGGTTCCTGTATGCACAGAATATCTAATTGCAGTTCCTCTGATAGCCTCCTTAATTCCAACATGACCAATTTGCTTCTTTGGGCATTTATTTGCCCTATTTTTATAAAATTTATTACTTCCATTAATTATGGTAAGTATGAAAATGACTATTTGGCCAAGATTTTTGGAAATCGAAGGCCATCCTTCCGTAACTAAGTACGAAATTATGATATAATTCTTCTAGGTCTAAAGTTTCTAATCTTCTTTCAAATGCCATCTGTAATAATTTCCATAAGTCTGTTGGATTTGTAGGTAGATTTTGTGTTCTTAATTCTAATCTGTCTGCTGCTTCTGGGAATGGAAATGTTATGTACTTTCCTTTAGGATGTAATTTTCTAGTTACTAATCGTAGAGCTGTTAATAATGTGTTTCTCTCTTCTAATCTACTTAATTTTAGTTTTAATTCGAATTCATGATAAATATTTTGTGGATTGACATTTGTTATAATGTTTTCGTTACTTGGGTGAACTGCATTATCTTCTCCTCCAATACTTTCATGCTGACGAAACGTGTGTTGCTGAGTCACCTTTTTGTTGGTCAGCTGTGTAGTGAACCTTGCGTCCTCCATCTCTTCCGCTTTTTCTTCCTGCCATTTCTGCATATTTTTCTGTTTTCCATAACGATGATCATGACAAATCTGTATATCTTCCTTTTTCAAGGAGATGCTCTTATTGACCTCCACCAGATTGTGCATGTAATTTGTATTGTTATTATCTTTCTGTTCTTTCCTATTTAATTTAACTTTTACAATTCTATGCGCTTGTTTATTTTCCCTCTTATTTCTATTCTTGTTCTTGTTCATTTTTATTTTAAAAACATTTTTTAGAATGCTGAATTTTTTTCCTGCTTTGTTATTTATTTTTTCTAAGTTAGTATCTGCATTTTGTATAAATGTATTACAATATTCCTCTTCACTCTCTGAAAGAGTTTGAGTACTGCCATTTTCTTCTTCCAATTCACTATCTGTTATTAATGCACTATAATCTACGTGAATAATTTTTCTTGCTATCTCGTTACTGTCCAAATTACTGTCTTTCTCCGTCCCATATCCTTCTGTCTGGGTTCCAACTTCTTTCTTGGTGGCTTTTAGTTTCCATCTATATAAGAATGCTCTAATTGCATTTCTTTTTTGCCTGCTAGGTGTATTTCTTTTGCGCTTCCTTCGTAAAACTTGCTTTTCTTTTTTATAATCCATAGTCAGTTTTAGAAATTAATCTTTCCCAAAACATTTTGTAAGTTGGGCATTCTTTTTTACCTGGACATTTTTTCTTCCTTTTCATACAGGGTACACAGACTCCTGCCTGATCTTTTTTCTCACATTCGTTTCTTGCGTGATCTTCTTCCCCACAGTGGGAGCATGTAGATTTTTCCTGTTGGCAATACTTGGCTACGTGCCCCAAATCTTGACATTTCATGCACCTAGCAACAACAATATAATCTTTTATTGTGATGGATTGGAATCCTACATACAATCTTCCTGTTTTTATTAGAATAAACCTCAATTTTGGAGACACCTCTATAACATGGTGAACTGTTGCTCTATTTCTAGGGCCCGTTTTAAAGCGAAACCTTAGGTTTTCATCAAATTCTTCCTTTGAAATTTCACCTTCGAAATTTTGTTTAAATATCTGTTCTTTTAGTTCCTCCTCTCTTGCTCCTATCAGGACATCATACATGATCATCAGAGGATTCTTTTTCCTCGGCAGTTCCATTTTTATGTCTTGTTCTTTTAATTGCGCATTTCCTAATATTTTAGCGAGGTCTTCTTTTGTCTCTGTCTCCAAAATTAAATTTCTTTGCGTAGTTCTCATGTATTTTATCTTGATTTTATCTTCTGCTGGTTTTACTGATCTTGTGAAAATTTCTTGTACTTCTTTTACACTTTTTCCTTTGCTTGACGTTACAAATAATGTGTGTTTCTTTGATTGTATTGTTTTCTGAAATGTCTCTTCTTTAACCGTCAGTTTTGGTTTTGACACCATCTGTGCATAGGTACTGACTGGGGTTTGGATAT
This sequence comes from Metallyticus violacea, assembly GCA_030762175.1. Taxonomy (NCBI): domain Eukaryota; kingdom Metazoa; phylum Arthropoda; class Insecta; order Mantodea; family Metallyticidae; genus Metallyticus; species Metallyticus violacea. Next base: position 204,582,325 of record CM060846.1, read on the forward strand.
TTTCTTTTATTTTTTGTACTGTTACATTTTCAGTTTTCAACATAATATTTTCTCTCTTTAATTTCTCGTACCTACTGGTAAGTTTTCCAAGCATTTCAAACAAATTTGCTTTCTTTTGTGCCGTTATTTTCTCATTTACTATACATGTATTAATTTCAACTATTACAGCGTTAAAACCATCTTCCTCCATACTGTTTTGTCTATGCTCTTGATCCTTTTGTGTGCATGTGGTTGATCCTTTCTCATTCTGAGGAGAACCTCCAGTTCGTTCAGGTGAACGAATTAGGGATCTCCTTGGCATAAAAATTTCCTTTTCCTTACTTAAAGCTATTTCTCTATCCATTTTTAATGTGGTATAAGGATCTGTATTAGAATCTTTTCTTTATAATTCCTTCTTATTATAATTGCTAAGATGTTTATATTTATTACTGTGGTATGTTGTATGTATCTTTCCTGATTCTGCTTTCTTCAATATGGCGGAGAGCGCAACCGCGAGTGGCCCAAGAATGGCAGCCTTCCTTGACCACTAGTCGTAGTATGAAGCGACCATGCAACACCTGTGATTATGTCTTCCAATATGGCGATCTGCGCTATACCTGCCAGCTCAATTTACGAACTTTAACTGATAATTCTTATAATAAGATGGTAACTGGTTTGTCTTATTATAAATTTTGTTTCCCGATATATATTTACTAATTAGCGTAATCGTTTTACTTTCCAACTTAGTTGATTTGTACGCTATTTGTATTTACTTTAGAGAATGTAATATGGGTCAAATCTCTAGCATCAAGTTGCATATCAAATTTCGACTTGCTATATTATCTAACTACCTTCTACTAAGCGATAATTCAAGGAACCAACTAAATATGGGTTACTAAAATTTACTTACATTTATGTTCACTGCTCAAGTAGAGTTAAAGTGCACGTTTTCCACTGTTAAATCCGTTAGGGGTTCTATTTGTGAACCGCTTAAAATAGTTACTTATTCACAGTCTTTGCCAACATAAAATACTTTGTAATCCACGGCAGCTCCATTTTGTCGAGTTAACAAATGTGAATATAACTGAGAAATAATGTTAAGTTTGTTTATATTTTCATTCTATAGGTCCGGTCAGTCCTGGTGGTCTAGTGGTAACCATACTTGCCTCGTAAGCCCAAGATCGTGGATTCAATCCCGGTCAGGGTCGATGGATTTTTTCGGGCATAAAAATCTTAAGTATGGCCGTGGGTCCCGTGTCGTAGATTTATGGCACGAAAAAGAACCTCAAGCCTGAAAAAAGAGGCCTCTGAGCAAAATTTGTCCTGATTTGAATGGGGCGCTGATGACCTGAGATGTTAAAGAACGTCCGTAAATAAACCAAATCAACATTCTATGTTTCCGTAGAATGGGTCCGACGCATAGCGATGCTAATTTTTAAACCATGTACAATAGACACAACGTTTTGTGACAAAATCATTGCAGTAAAAGATTCAGCAGTGAGTGTAATGATTTGTGCTACTATAGCAAGATAGCCCACTATTCCATCGCACTTTCCACAACAAAGGAAAAGGTTAAACCTTTGGCATCTTATTCTTAAGCTTTTGACATGTTATAACTTCCCTATCCGATTGCCAAATTCATATATTTGAACTTTATGCCGTTCTTGCACGTATTCCGGTCTACATCTCACCTAATACCCGCTCCTTCTCCATCTGAAACTCCCGATCCACGTTGGAAGGCTTTGTTATCTGTGTCATGTTTCTATTGGTTGGTACAGACAAGGCACTTTCGAGATAGAATGTGACGTAATCGTTTTTAGCATCTTGGGGCAACACTCCTTTTGGTCTTTATTAAACAATTTGTAGGAACTCTGGCTCTCTCCAGCCCGATCGAGTGACCATGTTGAAGGTTTGTAAGGTTTCATTTGTGGTATTGTTAAGTTGAATGCTATTACGTTTCTAGCTTATTTAACTGTAATACGTGTGTGTTATAATATTTTGATGTCATTGCCAGTTGAGAACACTGAAACTCTTTAAAATTCTTTAAATGATAATTTTATAAAGTGTTTAGCCATAAAATGAATTTGTGGTTGTAAGTTTTAAAACAGATTTTAATATGTGGTACCGATTAAATATTCAGTTTTAAATTGTGTTACTGAGTTTATTATTGAGAGTAAACTTTAACTCTGTTTTGCATGTCAACCAAGCATTGCTTAGTGTGGAATAAATCACAATAATTGTTAATTGTCTGCTCTCGTTTTTGAAAGTTACCTTTCTACTTCCTCATCCTGGGGGTTTTATTTCCAGCAAAATTGCTGATTCAACTCTTGTCCAGCAGGAGGGTGTCGAATTGAATATTATAAAGAATTGGTAATAGAGATGGAGGATAAGTTGCAACTTTTCAAGGATTCTGCGTCTTTGCTTGTCTGGTACGTGACTCAAACAGAGCAGCTTCAAAATCAGAAACTATTTTATACAATGGGGAGTAAATTGCACACCGATAATTGAGTTAATTTAAGTATAATTTGAAATATATAATTAAGCTTTATTAACTAACATTCATTATAGTTTATAGTTTGAATATATTAAACCGGAGCTTCAGAAGAAATATACGAAATATATACATATTTGTTACTAGTACTAATTCTGTACAGTGATTATTTTATTTTACGAACGTTTTATTTTTTGTAAATGTTGTCAGTAGCTATATATTTTTAAAATTGCAGTACTGCTATATACCTTAGATATCCCAATGCTTCAAGTGCATTACTGGAGTCTGCAGAAGCCTTCCGCTATCCCATTTTGATCTTTTGGCGGACGAAATGAATAATGATGATAAAAATAACAGTAACAATGTGCTTCTTCTTCCGAGGCGACCCGGGTACAATAACAGTTGCCTAAAATGGGATTAGTGTCAAATAAAGCGACATCGGGGCTATAATTTCTATCTTTGCCACCCGAGTGAAGGCTTCCAATACCTAAGGGGTAAGCAAGTTGGCATTAGCAATTCGTAGCTAAAAATTTCTGTCCAAAAGTTCCTAATCTGAGGTTGATGTATCATAGTAAATAATTGGGAAAACATTATAGAAAACTATGGACAAATAATAATAGCTCGACATGAACCTTATCCAAATGCAGACTAAGTTACATTAGATGTATTGGACGATGTATTAAACACATTTGAAAACAAAAAATCACTAGACACGAATAATATTAATAAAATATGCCCTACATAGCACATTAGTATTATTGAATATGTGAAGGAGAGTGCGATTTATCCCGATAAATTGAAGGATACTAATAATGCTGAAATATTATAAAATAAGTATAAGGAATTGTTCAAATTATAAAGATACAAGCCCTTTTCAATTCACATGTCATATATGTGTAAAAGTTTAGCTAAAAGAGTAAATCTATAAATATATTTCTGGAACAACAACAAAGATTTAGAAATGGATGATCCTGCCAAAACCGTTATTTACTACTACAAATATAATGGGGAAAATGCAGGAATTTAATCTTTCTATATAGAACGCTTACATATCGTATAAAATAGTTTGATAAGTAAAAAGAAATGTTTTATGGGAAACATTAACATAAAAATACATCACACAGCATCTAATTAGAGCATTCAAAGCCTTTATGTAGAAAAGAAACTTATGGTAGTTTGAAGAAGAAGAAGAGGAAGCAAAGAACGTAAAACAAGTGTATTTACGTTTTATGCGTAATACAGGGGTGTGCCTTATCAGCCTTTTAATTTAATTCATATTTAGGCTAGATCATAAACATTTTTCTAGGATATTTTCTAGGATATTGTTATATAACTTTAATAATGTTTTTATTCCCCTACGGTCAGAGAGTTATATGGCTGTTACAGAAGAAATTCTCCAGCAATTACTGCATAAAGTACAATAGATAGCACCAAGATATAATTTAATAGTAAATACTAAAATAGATTTGGTGGGAAAAGTTAATTAAATAAGCATATCAATTGCTAATTACAATATTGTACAAGTAAGACACTTTAAATCCATATTTCGTTTGTGAAATGGATAATTAAGTAGAGTAGGTCCTATAAAAGAAGTTCCAATAATTTATTAATCAATGCATAACAAAGTCCAGACAGACACAGTCTTTAAGCTTTAGAGCAATGCAATTCCTTATAAATAAAAGCCAGAAACAGCAGATTGATGGCTTAGAAATGCGATTTTTAGGGAGGATTGCAAGATATACAGGAATAGATAAATATCGCAACGAATATTTTTAAGAGTGTTTAACGCCCGTTTTTACTGCAAAGGTATCACAGGAAAAGGACACTGTTGATACATGAGATGAAATGATAAACTAGGAAAGAATGTTTTTATGGAAACGTTTCAGGCTTAAGTTTAGGGTTCTTTCCCGTCATTTATGGCAAATGCGGGCGAGTTACCATAGCCAGGAAGGATGGACCTGGCGGGAATCGAACCCCAGATCTTCCGCTCACGAGTCTGTGCTTTGACGAACTCGGCCGAGTCGGTAGCGCTAAAAGATATTAGGAACGAACTAAATTCTTTTAACTTAAGATAAGAGAAAAGAACATAGAGATATTATGACCACTTGCTAGGAATGCCGGGCCATCAAATAGTTATAGGACCACAAGAAAGATAGAGTAAAATCAGGAGAGAATGGCTATACCAGTTTCTGCAAGAGGTCGGAACAGATAGTGAGGTCTAACCATGTTGTTGTTGATGGTTAATGCAAAAGATGTAATAGTGCCCAATTTGTTCACATAATTAATTTTGATAATTTCGAAATTCACAAATGACGTGTTTGTATGTCCTTTGGCAATTATTCACTCTTCAAGTATTTTTTATTAAATAATGTAATTAATTGTTGCTTTCTGAACGTTTTATGATACATACGTCACCAAAAGCAAGACAAATTGTATTGTTTATATATTTTGCATACTTATTGGTCATTATTTGACGAGATATTCTTAACATCCTAACTAAACCACCGGAATGTAATAATTAAGAGAAATTCTTAATAATCCTATGTTTAATTTGGAAACTTTTCTTTGTTTCCCACCCAAGAAATGCAATGCTTTAGGCATCAACGAATTCTGAAATCAGTTGTGAATTGTTAATCAATATGACTCCTCGTTCGGGAAACCGTCAGAGGTCTTCAGGGAAGTTAAATCCTGTAAAGAATGGTGTGAGAATTACAATCTTAAAAGCCATTATTACATACGTTTTGCTGTTATGTTTTGTTACGGCAACTTTAATAATCCGTGAAGAAATAAAGAAGGAAAGCGCAGCCCTCACATTGCTAGAAGCGCTTTTGAGGCAGTAAATTAAATTGTCAGACGGCCATAATTTTTCAAGAGCCATTAGCGCCATGGATAATCAAGACAGTTTTAAAGCGTCTGCTTAGTATTTGCCTAACAAAACTGTCAGCGTCGAACATGGAAGCTAACATCTCTCTAAAAGAACTTCCATTTGCGTCTGCTCAAAATATAACTACTCCCAGCATTTTGCAACCCAAAACAGTACACTTTGTTCTCCATTTATTATTCAGTCTCCAGAGTCAGTATTAAATAGGTGTATATAATATATTCTGATTGAAAGACCACCCAGTTTGCAAGCATATCATTAGATTTGCCACTTTTTGTTCTCAAGAGATTTCAGAGGTTGACAAACTGTTGTTTAAAAAGAGTAGTTTAATCCGAGGACATAAAGGAAAAACAAATTATGTGTACTGTAGGTCCGTCAAAAACCCAAGTTGCTGTTACTGCGAATCTATAGTCAGTGTTTGAATTACGTAGTTTAAAAAAAATTGCACGTTGTGTCCTTAAATTTAGAAGAATTTTAGTATAAATTTTATTAACGGAAGTTGCTTGAATTAAATTGTTAAAAAGGAACAATAAAAATCAATATAGATGTGTCTAACTTTAAAATTTTATTCCGTTAAACAAGATCGCACTTTTTAACATTTATAAACAGAAAGTACTTAAATATTATTCTTTTATAGTACAAAATTTATGATTACTTACAGTTCAGACAACCTCTACATCTTATATTTTTATTGTAACTCCGTGATTCAGAAATTTTAGTGCAAGACTTGCATTTACTATAACTTACATTAAAGTGAATAATTTCCCTCTAGCTCGTTAGCTTAAGATCCGCTCTTTAGAAACTACAGTGAGGTTATTTAAGTTATGGGCCGCCTGAGCATGGCTGCTTCCTGGAGAAGTGGAGCCGCTGCAACCGCATAAATAAAAGAAATAGAGAAATGGGGCGAATTATAAGAGATGCTGAAAATAATGCTCCTCAGCCGCAATACATTGCTAGCACCTGTATAGGATATCCCTGTATTTCATCTAACTTTTCTTCCGTAAGCACACGGCAGTTCGAAACATGTTTCTTGTCATTGAAAATTCTGGCTCTAGTAATTTTCAACAAGATAACGAACGTTTTTCTACCTAGAACACGATTGCTGGCGTATTTCCTTACGATTCCACTTACCACCACTTCTCTGCAATAATCCGATTTCCTATATGCATTATGGATTAAAAAGACCCCTATAGTGGTATAAAAAGTGAAGAACAATTACCACACAACTTACACACAATGAAAGCACAGAGCAACACACATACGCAGAAATACTCGTTGACAAAATTTTCCTCAAATTCACTACAAGCTGCTGTCTGCACATGCAAGGCTTTGCGATTAGTACGTAGCCTCGCTGTGGCAGCTCGTTACTCAAATAACTGCACTTTATTACTACACAAGTTAATATCATGCTTAAATATTTCAATTTAATTCTTTTGAAACTTTTCGAAATATATTTACGGGACGCTTTCTTCAAACATTTTACCAGGGCTATTACTAGCAATGTAATCAGTCGGCAGATTTCTTGCAGGTGTTCATACGGGCCTTCTATAATAAATTTATATCCAGGAATATGCTAGTAATGTCTTCATGGCTGATTATCCCACCACTCATCTTCCACCTTGGAAATCCCAGCTGGATCTCAGGTTCGGGCGTCGCAGTTGTGACAAACAGAGCAGCACCTGTGTCCATATTCTTATCCATTTTTGATTTCTCTGTCATTTGTTCAGCCAACCTACCACTAACTCAGGTTAAATAAGTTAGCCAAGCTTTACCTAATAATGCCATGCATATATATTTTCATAATTATACTTCATTAGAACGAAATACATAGGTATTTCTGTTATTTCCTTTAATTATAGTTTACTATGCACTGAGACACTGTACAAAAACACACTCATCTCAGTAATTTGTGTATGAGTTTTTAACATTATATGTTGTATTATTTTTATTAAAACGTTAACGCGAATAATTTTATCTTCTTTTTCAGCTTAATTACGTTAAAATCTATAAATTATAAATTTAAATAAATAAATATATTTATAAGGTTACAGGGATATACATTGGAATTGCAACTGCTGTTTTATATAAGAGAATTAGTCTGCAGGGCAATGCTTCTAATCTGTCGCCCCTGCAGTGCAAAAGTAAAGATCATTGTTAGGGAATAGCAAACAATATTCCGGAAGACTTCCAAATGGAACGATTAATATGCTTGCTTATTTTTGTTATTTTTTTTAGATCGGAATAATAATTATTTTAATTTAATTGTTGACAATTTTCTTTTCAACTTCTACATTCCCTGAATTTCTCCATCACACAAATTTAAAATGTATTACAGCTCCATGGAAAACATCAACTTTAACACAAAGATTGAGGAGCGTTGCAGATTATTTTATTTATGAAGAACCAAATGGTTTTAGAAAAGACAGTTATGCATTGTTTTCCATATTATTTTGGAAAGTATTATAGAGGAGAGATAAGAATTTAATTGTGAGACTATCTAATCTTTATACACTTCGAAAAGGCCTTTGATAATGGCCATTGTATGGAACATTCCTGAAGAAAGGGTATACTAACGATAAATCATAGAAGCAATAAGAATGTTAATACTACGGTATTTTAAGAATATGGAAACGCGATGTACGAAATTCGTACTAGTAAAAGCGTTCGACTAAATATGAAAGTTATTAAATTTCTCGCAATGAGCGTTAAAACAAATATGTAAGAATATTTATATATTCATGTTATAGAAGCAAGTAACACTTAAAAATAATAAATGAGTATTTCTGACAACTAAGTGTTCCTCACAGACGTAGAATAAAAATCCGACTAAGCATTCGCTGAATAGAATGGGAAGTCAATATCGGCCGGTGCTTTGGGTGCCTACTTAGTCCATTTCATGCGTCATACCTATGAAAAACACTTGAATTGGATTGGGCTGTTAGGGACGGAGGAGGAAATTTCGGTACTTCAGCATTGCGCAATGACTGCCCGTTTGTACCTATGCCCCCAGTGAAAACAATTCTGGGAGGAAGGAATGTAGTGAGGCCTGGTGATAAGGATGTAGACAGTGAGGCACGGACGTAGACGGGGTTTCTAACGTTGTTTCCAGATTGAGCACCTCGAAGCCTGCATAGTCCCATCCCCTCCAAGGATTTCGAGTCCCTCAGAACAGCCGCTTCCTAACCGACACTGGGACAGGAATCTTTGCAAAGCGCAAGCAACCGTCACACCGCACACAGCACAATCCAATATCATCTGGCACTTTCAATCTTGTAATGGAATTCAAATTATCAAAACGAAAATTAGTAGATAGGAAAGGTTCACCCCCAACATTCGCTTAAGCGACTAAGGAAACACGAAATAGCAAGGTCAGAATGAATTACCCCGCGATTTGAACTCGAGACCCACCGAATGCGAGTCCCAGCGTTTCTGCCTGAGGAACCCTGCTCATTTAGGATCACTTAGTTGAGTGAAATATCGGATGAGCGATTCTTGTGATTTTATGATTTTAATCTCTTATTTTTATATACGGACATGATTAGGAACATTAAAGTGCATTCAGGAATTTATCTTAAAAATATCGTTTGACTGAACACTCCTAGCAAGCTGATGTTCAAGTCACCGTATAAGACGATTAAAATTGACTACAAAGGGGCATCTATGATATTAATCAAAATAACACGCATACAATTTTAAAATAGCAGTGAATAAAATATAATTGTTGCATTAGGGCAAATTATCAAGTGAGACCGAACACATTTTTGAAAATAAAACTATTTAAAAATCATATATTTCAAACATTTAATATGTCATGTCACATGAGAAAGAAATAGATCTGGATGAACATTTAAATTCGGGAATAGAAGAGGAGCTGTACGTAGAAAGAGAACACAGCATCAAATACATTCAAAATTATGAAATACTGTCGCGGATCCAGTTCCATGTATGGAAACTTAATCTGAAGTAAGAATGTATAAAGATAATGCAATTAATCAGACGTCAGAAATGAACTTTCACAAAAACATTCTAGGATAAACTCTTCGAGATAAAAGAAGAAATATGGGTGTTCCATAAAACCTACAATTCAAAAAAATGTCAAAAAAAAAACGCATGGACTGGAATGAACACTTACAAAGAATGTCGAACAAAATAACACCCTTGTGATGAAGAAGAGGCGTAGCAAGGAAAATATGAGTAGGAAATGTACCATAGTACCGAAACAGGTTCAGTTCAAATGAAATTCTTAAAGAGAATAAAATTAACATCTGTACATCATGTAGGTTTACACTAACTATACATTAAAAATACACAAAGCACTTTTCCTTTTTCGTTTAGTTATTTATTTTGCGGAAGTAACGGTTTTGTTCATTTCTGTAGAACATTTTATATATTTAGCTTAGGTACAATTTTAATTGTGTCAATATTAAGGCATAGAATGGCATACAAAAATGTAAAGATCACTATTAAAGAATGCTTTTAGCCTAGATATTAATGTAAGTCTCTGAAAGCGATACAAAGGAGAACTTACAAGAGAGATCCGGTTCTCAAATCTTGAGGCAGTGTGAAGTACAGGTTTACAGTGGGATGCGATCAACATACTTAACCAATATCTGTGGAAATACCACCTCTTTGATCTAATGTTACCTGCTACCCGCAAAGTCCCAGGTTCGATACCCGTTATCTGCTCGGAAATGTTATAAGCTAGGAGTATCTGGAATGGAGTCCACTCAGACTCTCCCATGAGATAGCGTCCTATAATATCGGAAGAGTCTGATAATACCCAGCGGATGCTGATGGCATACGCCCATGCAATACTGCATTCAACCAATAAGATTGCAAGAAGGAGGGTTCTCATATCTGTGGACAATGAAATTCCAAATAATCTAATTGAAGCTAAACTCCAGCAGCAATTGGAAATCAATGTATGAGCTCATGATATAGGTGAATGGTTGACCTTTATATTCTTTCAGAACAGCCTATAAATATTGTAGTTCATTGAAAATATTCTTCCAGAACTTCTGGACACTACACCTCTGCTTTTGAGACAAGCCATGTGGTTTATGCAGCACTTTTAGCCGCGTTGTTTGAGAGATGTACTCAGTGATAGCTGTCATAATAAATGGATAAGTAGACTGCTATAAATTTCATGGACTGCATTCATCTGGTTTTAACGTAGCATACTTTTAGTATGTGGACCATTTAAAGCTCTAGTCCATGCAGCCCTTATTCAAAATGTAGAGAGCATGCACAAATGTTTCTTAGTAGAGGTTGATCCGTTCACAAAACGTTGTGTTGTATTTGAAATTTTTCAGCAATCCATGACTCGGTTTATCTATGCGAGCATTAAGGGAAGTGGACAAAATTTAAAAAGTTTGAAAAATGAAACATGAGCTAATTGTTTTGTATTTGTATTTAACTTTTTAATTACAACTCACAAACAATGCATTTCTGGAGATAAGTTTGGATGTTCATTGTTTCCAAGGTGCATTCTGTTAAAGACATGCGTTTTTACTTACTGAAGCAATAGACATTTTTGTGATTAGAGTAACAAGCCATGACGCTGAGAGGGTGAGTGAGTGGGTGAGTGGGTGAGTGAGTGAGTGAATCAGCCATAAAATATATTACACAGTGACGGTATTTGAGTTACGGGCCGCATGAGCGCGGCTGCTTACTGGGGAAGTCGCCATAACCAGGAAAAAAGGGACATAAGAGTTGCCATACATAAAGATGGCATTTTATTAATATTTATATTTCACTAAAAGTATAAAACGATACTGTATTTAAAACTGACAATAAAAACACTTATTGTGTTACAAGAGATTTTCAAAATGATGTCCTTCAACAGCAATATACTGCCTGAGTCTGCTTGTATTTCATTTGACTTTTCTTCCGTAAGAATATGGCGATTCTGAACAGCACTTTTGTCATTGAGAGATTAGTCTCTCGTAACTTTTTATATGAGTGCCGAACAATTTCGCTACTTGGAACATTATTGCCGGAATATTTTTTTACGAATCGCCTTACCACTTCTGCGCAAGAATCCTTTTTACATTTGCATCGTGCATGAAATCCTGTTCTCCATTTCTCTAGTTATATAGTAGAACGACTAAGTAAAAAACCAATTAGTACACGGTTTTTACACAATGAAAGCACCAAGTATAACGAACGCACAGGCAAAGATACAGGCAAACCTTGCTTCAAACTAACTACAAGCTGCTACCCTCACATGCATAGCACGGGTTTGAAGATTGGCTTCTCTCAGTATGCAGTGCGTACTGTCGGCTAGGATCAAATATTCACTAAGAATAAGTGACTCAAATTAAAAACGTTAACATTTTATTTAAAAATATACCATAAATAATATATTGTTAATGTATATGGCTTCCATTGAGAAAAATGTAAGAAATATATATTCTTATTTTCAAGTTTTAAGTACTAGCAATTTCGAGAATTTTGATTTAGTACATTATATTTACATTTATTTTCCCATGAGTATTTTGTAAATATTTCTGCTTAATTTATTGTAGGAAACTAGAATAAGGGACTGAGTCGTTTTATAAAACAATAATAAAAATTCTCTTCATTTTTGCTTTCATTTTATAAATAATTAAGCTGAATTATATTTAATTTTCGCTTTATCAGCTATAGTTCCAGCTTTTCATACGCACTTGTAGTCTTTACATTGAGGCAGTATTTATGAGTTGCCACCCCCATATTTAATTAGATAAATTGTATTAAATAATTTTATGTAACTTCGTTATAGTCATGTATATTGTTCTTTTTCCTGTACAAGTGCTGAATATTGTGTCTAAAATGTTAGTTTCTTGCCAAGGCGCAGAAAGCTACCCAAAGCCATAAAATCTGACTTGGGAATTTCTGTAGCCTTTTGTAGCAATATTTGTAAAGAATCCTAGAGCCAGATGTTTACTGATATTCTGTTAGAGAATTGCTTAAGCGGGGTAGGTACCATACAAACATTTGGCAACTATAAGGATGAAAAGACAGGCCTTTAACCTCTTCAAGGGAAGAAGCCATCCGCCACATGGAAAAGTCACGCAGACCATATTTACTTAGTCTTGCAATTTTGAGGCCCGCAGTCAGTCTGGCAAGAGTATTCAGCGAGGCAAGGTCAGTGGAAGGGCTTTGTTAGTTCCGATCAAGTAGTGGAAAGTGATAGTTAGTTTTGGGAGAGAATTAAGTGGACGAGTTTTATTAGTTAAGTGCCATAGTAAAATAGTTTATATACAATAGTGTAAGAACAATAAATGTGTCATCTTCCATAACAAAACATTATTAATCTCCATATACTCCTTCCCCTATGGTCACAGGACCATAAAAATATCCCGCATCAGAGTCTCAACAGCTGTGGCAAAACTGTAAGACAGCGGTAACCATCATCGGAGAGGAAGGAATTATTTGCCCTGAGATTATATCCAAAAACCTAACAATTCAACTTTCCTTTTTCCAAATTCTTTCCTCCACCCTGCATATAATTTCATTAACCCCCATTCCTGTTTATTAAATACCACTGCAACATATACATAGAGCATATATATTTATATCTCGCCTTCTTAAAGCCTTCTTACAACCTTACAGCATTTTTAACCGACGTAGTTTTTATTGCCTATGTTAAATAGCTGATATATTAAAGCAGGTACAATACTACTGTTCTAAAAGCAACTGAAAAGACGATCAACAAAACAAGTAAATGTTTTATTAAAAAAAATCTTTATTGTTTCTTCCAGTAGTTTCTTTTAGTTTTGTGCATTCATCTAGTAGATGCTAGTCCTCTTCAGAGGTCTTGAGCGTCAGTTGTGTACGCCAAGAGAAAACCCATGCGCTTTACTTTAATTGTTGTGCAAGCATCAACAAAAATGTCAGTGTACTATTAGCCTTATATGTTCTAAGACCATAGGGACAGGACTAGAACATCGTAAATATTAGCAGCCTAAGGATATACTCTGAAAGCCCTGTGTTTTAAGGTAACTTTTCTTTCCTAAAAAGACATTGATTTAAGATAAATGTATGAATATATCCTGCAAATACAATACTGAAACCATGAAATTATGCACGAGAATTCTTTATAAATAAATGACCTCAAATGGATCCTAGAGGAAAGTTTCAAAGGCGATGTTGCTTTAAAGAAAAAATGTGTATACATTATTAGAATAAGGTAGAGCTTGACAAAAGTAAATTAATAATGTAGTAGCGGTAGGGTAACATTTTGTTGTAAACTTTTAATCTCTTGTGCTACATGATGCATGTCTTATGAATGTTAAATGATATTACTTAATGACAGCACAAATGAGCTTCAAGGTTGCTGACGTCTTCTTAAACGAGGGGAACACTTTAATGAATAATCGTAGTAGGCTCCATCGGTTTGGAGCAAACATGCTGACGTCCGATACTGCTTGACTTAGAAACCCAGAGTGCTGTCAGCTATAGGCAGAAAACACTTAAGTAAACCATATTTTACTTCGAGATGACAAAACCGTAAAGTGGAAGTCTGACTAATAAATTTTTAATGGGGAACTTGACACATATTAATATAAGCGGTTATTGCCAGTTTTCTACGACGGATTGCAGAAGTAAGATAGCAGACATAAAGCTGCTTGCATCAATGGAATCTCTTGGGATATATATGAAAAGGAAATTTCTGTTGGAGTGTACCATAAAGGGAAAGAAGTGTAAGGAAGTTTAAACGTTGAAAATGTAAAGGAAACGCTTAGATTAAATGTAATTATTTTCATAGTCCGAATAAGGCAAAGTCATTACTTGGGCGCTGTTCTTCGTTTTCCGATTTAGACTGGCTATGACAACGAGCTCCAAATATAAAGGAGTATTAACAGGATCCTTTATTAATGATATAGATCCCTGATTTCATGAATAAACTATAAAAAACAGACGCAATTGCTCTACAATGCAGAATTAGATGAAAAGATTACCGGTGCAAAATATTATACACAGGTCTTATTTTTTATATTTCCTTTTATATATTCTTACGCTATTCTTAGCGTTACTATTTTATTTCAGTTAAAATAGGGTATTTAGATGGCTTATGGACCGTACGTTTCGCAAGGTACTGAGCTCTGATGGTCAAAATGATACAAATAGGGGTAAAAGCAAATGACATGAAGCAGAAATGGGAAAGAAAATGAGTAATTCTTCCTAAATTAGATGCTAGAGCTGGAACCACGAATCAGTTACGGTGCATACATTACGTTAAAGAAAGGTAGGAACGCTTACTTTCCAGTTTTATAAATATTATATTTGGAAGTGGGTTGTTGTTTATTAGTACAATCCCGGAAGAAAGAATACCTGCTATAAAAAGCGTTAACAGCAGCTACAATACAAATTTAACTCGTCGTCATTATCATACACATTACTGATAGATAAACTTATTATCTTGTGGCTGTGGATGGTATAATCCTGGATTGGATTAAATTAATAGGGACAGAGGAGGATATTTAGGTACTTCAACTTTGCTCAACAGCCGGTCGTTTGTGTCTATGATCCCAGTGGTGCCACTTCCGGAGGAAGGAAAGATTTAAAGGACACATTGGGCGGCCAGGGTTAACAGGCAGTGAGGCATGAACGAAGACGGAACTCCTAACATTGTTTCTAGATAGAACACCCCTCCAACTCAGAACAGCCGTTTCCATACCAAATCCGGGATAGATCCTTACAGTCCAGCTCTCTTGGGACATCCGACCTAAATGAGATTGAATACTTACCTGTAAATATAAGAGTCATCCTGGGAATCCAGTCATGCCTCTTACCACAAACGGCAGCGAAGAAAACCGAGCGTGACTTCAACAAATACAGGCGGAACCCAAAATAAAGAAAGTACTAGAAATATTAATGTAATAAGGTTGTTTAGCTTGTAATATCCACTTAGATGAACAAACACTTGATTTGCTACCAGCAAGGAAGAATTTGAGCTTTGGGAAGAATTAGAAGTCCAGTGTAAAAAAAAAAAAAAAAAAAAATGATATGCTGGATCTGGTAAACAAGTAAACAGAAAGTTTTCAAAACAAAAACAAATAAAAAACATCATCATTTTGCAAGACTACAAAGATCCGCCCACATTGCCCGTCTGTGGGGCTTTAGTCATAAAAAACGGGCGTTAAACACATTGAAAAAAAAAAGCATTGAACCGGTGGACTCTGATTAACACAGTAATATTCAGTAAACATTTTATATGTGCAAGCATATAAACCCGATTATTTTCCTATTCGTTACATTATTTCATATTTGAAGATTTTAACACTTCTTACTTTTATCCTTCCCTCGTTCTTTATCTCATTCATACCATCATGTATTTAAAAACTTTTGATTGCATAGATGCATTTATGTGATTGGTAGGTCTGTAATTTTGCCCGTATCCCGAACCTCGAGCCTTGAACTCGCAGGTCAATGAAAAATTCACTCTTCTTACGAGGAACGAACTGAAATAAACGTAACGGGATATCAAAAGCGTTGTATCATTATAAATCTAAAGATTATATAGGGGATATACGAGCTGTTGGACTCTTTATAGCAAGAAACGGATAATCTAGGACAACGATCCATTCTATTTAAAGTCACTCGGTTTTCCTCGCTGCCCTTCGCTGCCGTTCGTTGTAGGAAGTGACTGGTTCCCAAGGGTGGCTATGTGGACGGATAAGTGATGAAATGAAAGAGCGGAAAACTCCTGGAAAGGAAAGCCCCATCTCAGCATTCACTTAATCCACTAGGGGAAACCAAGAAAAAGACCAGGGCCATGATGGCCGGCTCTAAGGAATCTTCTGAATGCAAACCTCAGCCGTTACTGCTTGCTCTACCCTACTGGGTGCTGTAATCCTGAGTTCAGTGGCTTCAGAATTTCTCTTACATAAACTCTTTTTTGTTGTTGAAAACAATGAAAATGCAGGCTTTACTTTTTGCAAGCGTCCCGTGACTGAAAAATCACCTTTGACTTCTTTTTAGCTCGCATCACATGAAGGCAACTGACACGGCTTTAGCGCTTTTGAGAAATGATTCACTAATGGAGATACTAGAAATGTTCCCCTCATTCGCTTAACGCTGAAGGAGGGATTCGTTCACTCTTGCTAAAGTGAGATTACTAAATTACATCAAAGCTGGCGTTATAATGTGCCTGCTTAAAAATACGCACGTCAATACACTAAGGTTTTTCCAGGTTTTTTTTTTTTTTACAATCCTAATAAATGCCAAATGCGGGAAGGTACCTTAAACCTAGGCCTGTATCGCTTTTATTCTTTAAACAATGTCTACCGCCTGTGATGTCTCAGTAGTTGAAACGGGGGACCTTCGCCTGAAATATAAAACGTTTAATATGTTTTGTGTTTGTGTGTGCATTGTAAAAGTGTCGAACAACCTGTTCAGTGTTGAGTTACATATACGCACACATGTATGTATGTATGTATGTATGTATGTATGTATGTATGTATGTATGTATGTATGTATGTATGTATGTATACATATATAAGGGTCCCAATAGATATCTATAACAAGTGTTGATTTTTGCAATAATGTTATTGAGAAACTCCTAAATATAGTGTTACTGAAAAATTCTAATAGCAGCAAAGACGTCTCCAGATACACATAATGATTTCTGCATGTCAAACTTGAACTGGGAGAAACTTATTTCAATAGTTACTGTTGGAATGCCTGCTGTGATATTCAAATATGATGGATGTATAGAAAAATTACATATGATTTTAGTTGAGTGATAAATGTCACTTTACAGTTGCGGAAATCCACATAAAAACTATATGTTCAAAGCACCCTATTCACGGGAATGTTACAGAATGAAGTAAAAGTAGAAATTGATGAGATATTAATTCCCTTTGACATATAACTTTGAAATTCACTATTTAGATATGCCGTATTATTGCACATCAAATTGCTCATCAAGAGAACAATGCTGAACCATGAAGCTGCCCCGTCAATTACAAAGCAGTTGAAATAATTAATATTTATAATTTTAGAATCAGCAACTCAGTAATTATATGCAAGTGTGTTGTGCATTTTCTTTCAGTACGGGAACTTTAATGACATAACTCGTATATGTAGAATTAGTGTAGTATAGTGTTTAAATGCGTTCAAAATGTGTAATTTTTGGTAATATTTAAGAGATAGCATGTAGTAATACAGCAAAGTAAGGAAAAACTCACGTCTTTCTCCGAAAGCAGAAAGACTTGACAAAAGTCAGACAGTGCAAGTTAATACCTTCTGGTATGCAGCTAGGACTGGAAAAGCCCACGCTTCAGACAGAGACACCGGCCTGTTCGGTGGTAAGTCGCAGATGTTCGAGTAAAAAAGTCATTGACAATAAAGTATGAAATCTGTTTAAATTCATTTTATTGGCGAACAATGGAGCATTTGGCCTGACCAAAATTATCCAGCGAATAGAAATGACATTCAGTGAGGTAAGCACTGACCTATGAGTGACGTTAACACGAAACTGGCGGGGATATTTCGCCCCACTGAGGATAGCGTCATTTATATGGAATATAAAAGGGATAGATTTTCCCCAAAAAGTCTCAGAAATTTCCGCGCCCAGATACGTGTGGCTGCCGTCGCCCGAGATCAGCGGAAGAGCGCCCTAAGTACCAAGTACCAGTTCCGGCAATGGAAAGGTTTCACTGTCAATCACTACGTGAAATACCGATACAATATTGCTGAGCTGCATTTAGAATGCTATTGAAATAACTATCTCTCTTCGCGTTCAGTCCCATTTGGTGAACGCTGTTAACTTAACGTGTAGGCCAAGATTATCTTGCCTGCGATTCGATGTAAGACATGAGTTGTGAGTTGGCTTAAATATTCATGTTCTAGAGAATAAACAACCTTGGCAACTAAATCACAAGGCGTTATTTATCGGCTCATCCCATATCAAGTCTCCTTCACTCTGCTCTGCCAAGCTTACAGCTGCCATAAATCAGCGGAAAGCCCTAGAGGGAGAGGGAGAGATGGAGAGAAATAGTCTCATGTAAGCAGAGTAGATGATCTGCAGCAGCCGTGGCGAAATCTGCGATCAGCGGGCTTAAATTAATCTACACAGCTACCATACAGCCCAATTCCCACCCCCGCCTATTAAATCGGTTTCAACGATTTTTCCCCCTTTCTACTTCAAAATAATGTACATGTAACTTGTTAGAAAAAGAGGTTAGCATGATAAATTGTTGTCAGGATTTCCTCATGGGGGAATAACCAGAGGATAAAAAGTATGAATGAACGTTTTAGCAACAAAAGGACTTCATTATTAATATTAATAAATGGCTTATTGAATTTTAGAAGCACAGAGTCTAGGAGTAGACATTATGTTTTAAATAACTTATTGACATTTTTAATCTTTCAGTAGAACAAAGTTGAATATGAAACCCATAATTGGCGGAATGGTTTGAGTAGTAAGATGAAAAATAAAAGAAAAGTAATTAAGTACTGTTTCGAAACTCATAGATAAAACTTTAACATGATTGGCGCTATATTCGAGTTAATGAAATTAAGTTTCGAAGGCCAGGTCACAACAACTCAGAATTTCCGCCACTGGTCGTTATAGATCTAAAACTGGGTTCCACACATAGTAACAGAATTTAGATAATAATCATAACCTTCACGCCTGGGTTGGTTTGACAATTTGAAAAGCATACTCATAGATTAAGACTGCGTCAACATGTAGCTGATGAGGGGGAAAAAAATCACATAAACAGACATTATAAGCATAATTGACTACCTACCGCCACGGGTGGCCGAGGTCGTTAAGGCATGGACTCGTGAGCGGGAGGTCTGCGGTTCGAATCCCGCCAGGACCGTCCTCCCTGACTGGGGTTTTTTCCAGGTTTTCCTCAGTCTTCATAACTGGCAAATGCCGGGGAGGTACCTAAACTTAGGCCTGGAACGCTTCCTTCCTTAAAAAAAAAATCCTTTCCCAATATTTCATTTCATGTATCATCAGTGTCCACCGCCTGTGGTGCCTCAGTAGTAAAAACGGGCGTTAAACACTACTCAAAAAAAAAAAAAAAAAAAAAAATAATTGACTAAAATGAATACTGCAGAAAAGAAATATTTTTTTTAAAATTAGTAGGGAACAATTTTTCATTATTAAAACTGGTTGTAAATGCAACGCTGTGGGCAAATTAAACGTTAGTTAATAATATATAAATCCCCGATGTATGAAGCAAAATAATATAAAGTCGGAGATAGGAGTAAGTTATAAACTGCACAGTCATGTTCAATGTTTTAATATACGCGCTCTACAGTGGGTTTCACTATCATATCAAAAGAGGAACAAATTGTTTCCTGTTTTCTTTTTCTGTTCCGATCTAACATAATGTCCGTGAATCATGTCAACCTTGACTGAAATGAAACTCTTTCTGACGGATTGTATGAGATGCAACCCTCATTCGAGTAGTTTTTATCATTCATCGCTATCAAAGAAAAAAAATCTTAGAAACACGGCTTTAGTGGTAAATGAGTAGGTTTCCATTGAAGAAGCACTGCTGGAAACAATGACAGGTCTCCGGTGTAATGTTTCTGTTAGGTCTGGCGCTCCAGTATCTAACGCAAGAGGATAGCGTTGCTTGAATGCAATACAAAAAAGTTGGTTTGTAATGAATAAAGCAATATATTTTAATTCCCTGAATACATGAAGACACAGTTCTCTGCATAAAAGATACTTGTTATTTCTATAAAATGTCATTACTCATTAATATCCTTTTGCATCAGTGGAGGACGGTATATCTTTAGGGCAAGTTGCAGTCTCGCGGTTTATCAAGTGGAAAGTAAGACAAATATTATCATATCTTAAGTTCAGCTACACAATAAAGGAAATCATTAAATAAGAAAGGGAAAAAATCCCTGAAAGAGCGGAGGATGTATTCCCCCTATTTATTATATTTATATATATATAATAAATATTTATTTTATACATTCTTGTTCATCTATAAAACATGCATCTCAACTGTACACATACAACAACAATATCGCATTGTGGTCAAGAAAAATGATAATGGACTCTTATCTGTGCAATCTCTCCAGCCATAATGTATCCCTAAATGTAAAACTGCAAAGAAAAGAATGTAATTTATGTATATCTTGCTGTTCATTTACATTATAGGCAAATCAAGTAATATCGAGAATGCTTCATTTTCCAGTCCTAAGGCTTCCGTGCTCGTTTTCAGAATAGATTTTCTAAATATAAACCGATGGAGAGCAAAATGAGTCTCTTTTGTAGTCCATTACTGTTTAATCCAGCAATCCTAAGGTTTCCGTGTTGGTTTTCAGAATAGATTTTCTAAATATAAACAGATGGAGAGCAAGATGCGTCTCTTATGTAATCATTTACTGTTTAAGCCAGCAACAGTAACAGCTGAATATGGCTGAACAAAGGGGTTGTAATAATTAGCTACATCTCTATCAAATTATACTTTTCCTTAGCTTCGTTCTTTTGCTAGATATTTGTTTATATGTTATGTTTGAATCAACATAATTTATAAATTGCGAGCTATCATTTCAAAGATGTAGCCCTTCAAACATTCATCAGTGCCAGAATAATGGATTCTAGCTTAGTCTCAGTTTTTTAATTCTGTTCCAAAGGTGCAAAGAAAGAGATCTAAAAATCTCCGGGAACTTCTATATACATGCATGGCTTACATTGGCTTATATTGATACATGTAACTCTTATAATATTTGTCCGGTGTAAGTGTTGCTACACTTTATTTTCTATTTTTTCATATATATTTTACTTTTTTACATTTTAACTCCATTGAAAAAAATGTTTCCTAAATAGCTATAAATCAGTGTACTAATACAAGGTATTTCACGGTCGAGTCGCCCCCTTCATGGTGGCTGTTGTTCTGGCCAATCACAGCGGTAACTCAGGACGAATTGCATATAATATTCCCAAAATTTATTCAAGTTTTTACGATTACAATGAAAATAAGCAGGTACCTTATGACAATATATTACGTATATCTTTATTCAGACATTTCTGAAACAAGTAAGTGCATCTGCCGAAATTGCGTCAATTTCTTGTCTGATATATTCTTTCGGTTTTTCTAATAATTTGGGATTTGTTCTATAGTTAAAACTATTTCAAATCATCCCCTGTATATAAAACTTGTATACAGCTAGATCAGGAAACTGTGAGAGCCAAAACTCCTTCTTACTTATCGTATTTTGGAAAATGGCCTGAATTTGATTTAATGATGCTGTAAATGCGGTAACAGAGTCTTGTTGGAAATATAAAATTGATATTTAATGTCGGTCAATTGTTCTATGAATGGCCTGCGTATGGTATTTAAGCAATGCTCATATATGTCTTGAATTACTAAATTCTGCCACAAAACTGATTGAAGTTGATATCTTTCCTTTTTAATTGTTTTGAGACTGGTTTTATTTTGAAGGGACATTATAAAAAATCCGAGGATATTCGTTTCACTGCTGGTGTTTAAATTAATATGAACATCTAAATTACCGCCACGGGTGGCCGAGGTCGTTAAGGCACGGACTCGTGAGCGGGAGGTCTGCGGTTCGAATCCCGCCAGGACCGTCCTCCCTGACTGGGGTTTTTTCCAGGTTTTCCTCAGTCTTCATAACTGGCAAATGCCGGGGAGGTACCTAAACTTAGGCCTGGAACGCTTCCTTCCTTAAAAAAAATATCCTTTCCCAATTTATCATTTCATCTCATGTATCATCAGTGTCCACCGCCTGTGGTGCCTCAGTAGTGAAAACGGGCGTTAAACACTACTCAAAAAAAAAAAAAAAAACATCTAAATTAGTCCACTAACAGAATGAAACAAACAGTTCCGCACTTTCTCATAGAACGGAACTACCCTAATTTTTATAATATGGTAATTGAAGTAATAAGTCACAAGTACTTATACGGCTTACAAAATTTAAAGTGTCTGTTGTGCTTTGAAAACGAAAAGCGAAAACATTAAATAAGGAACAAATTTTATTAAATATGCATAAAAATTATTTTAGTACGTTTCGTTGTTTGTATCAGCACCATCTTGATTTGATTCAACATACAAATGTTTACCTATACTGAATGATCAAAAATAAATTATAAATAAGTTCATAAAATAATCATTGCTCTGTCCTTGTATTCTGTCACAATTTTTTAATGTCAACATTTACAGAAATCAGCTCAATTGATCTTTTTACCTTCTTTATATTTTAAAAAATGCTTAATTCAATCGCCGAGAATCGCTTCACTACAAAAGACTACACGTATTCGACGCTATAATCGCGGCTGAGCTTCCGAATTTATGACTCCTAAACAGGTAAATTTCATTTTATGTCTACTGTGTCGAGCAAAGTAACAATCTGTCAAGCGATTTTAAGGTTGATCTACTGTCGTAAATATTGATTACAGCGTTACAAAGTTTATCTATCACATGCTTTTTCTCAATTTGGTATAAACTGCTACACTATGACTGCTGCGCTTTTTAATTACGATATTTGAAATTAAAATTTTGCTTTAAGGAGCATGATAAAAATACGGCTATGCAATTAGTGAGAATAGATTTAGTTCCTTACCGTTGGCATTGTGTATGTTTCGCAAGTCCACAAGCGTTAATATGTTTTGTTCACTATGTAACTAATGAGTATGTTTTGTTCATTATCTATTAACGATTTATCCAAAGGCCAAGGAAGGAAATTGCGTTGTTTAGAACAAAATACTACCGACAACACGCGAGAGTATTACCAAGCTGGTTTGAATCTAACGACAAGTTAGGAGGAAGGAAGGCTTAACCTGAGCTGTGACTGGTGATAGTATTATTTTCTTTATTCCCATTCAATGCAGCCTGATGAACACGTTTCTCTGTTTGTGCCTTCCCTCACGGCTGCTCTAACGTAATGTTCTGATTACAGTTAGAGTGGTAGGATAGAAGCGGATATAAACAGTTTACAACGTTCTCACTAAAATCGGCCAACATAAAATAAACTGCCAATAACTGTTGCTTAGTACGATAAGGTTAGTTTTATATTTATGGCTTGGAGTCCATGGTATCTAAAAACTTGTATATTGGTTACATGGCTAGAGTGAGAGTGAGATAGAGAAAGAAAGTATGGATTTGCTATACACAAGTACATCTTGGAGCAAGAAGAAATAAAAGTCGTTGTTTCTTTTCTTGCTGATGCCACTTTTTAGCTGGCTAAGTATTTTATAGCCTGTAATTGGACACCCTACCGTTTATGCTCGTTTTTTTTTTTTTTGATTGATTTATTTATGGACACTCTTTAACATCTCAGGGCGTGAAACGGCCGACTAATTTTGCTCAGAGGCCTCTCTTTCAGGCTTGAGGTTCTTTTCATGCGGTAAATGTACGACATGGGACCCACGGCTTTACTTCCCTTACGAAGGAAGCCATACTTAGGATTTTTACGCCCCGAAAAAATCCATCGGTCCTGGTCGGAATTGAACCCGCGATCTTGGGGTTTATGCTCGGACAAGATTTAAATTTAGATGTCTGCTAGAAGGAAAACCCTCAGGATATGTCCGAAAAAAGGTGACTTTCCAGTACACGGGAGAACAAATTCAAAGTACAGTTTAATTTATTCAACAGTAAGCCAGAAAGATAATTCACATGTAAAATTACATTCTCCCTGAAAATTGGGCTTGTGTAAAGACGACAACAATATATTTTAAAAAGAAACTTTTAAATTAATATCATATATAATACAAACGTTCCATTTAAACCTTGAAACAATTAATAAGGTTGATATAATTTATAAATGTCGCATTGAGCACACATAAAGACTTTTAGTGCTGCCCTCAAATTACGCTAATTTTCAGAACTCGACATCATGAATATAAATTGCTACTTTATAAGTGAAATATAATAGTAGCTTAAAGTCAATATTAAGAGGCATTAATAATATAAAATAAAATACTTTAAAACACTTGGGTCACTGGATTGGTCTAGAGGAGCAGGTTTTTGGCCTACCAGTTTCTAATAAGAGCTGAAACTTAGGTTTTCGCTCCCAAGTCTCGAGGCAATCTCACTATCAGAAACGGAAAATGGAATGAACAAGCCATAAATATTACGTCACACTCTTCTAAAAGTTGTTTCCCTTTTCCAACCAATGAAAACGAAAGGCTAATGAACGAACCTTTCTGTTGTGGACAAGGATATAAAGAATGGGGAGAACAAAGGAAGGCATTATTAGGAAAGGGAACAAATACAAGAATGGCACACGCTTTCAGTGCCTAATTTCTTTATTCTACAATCTTAACAACATTTTATTTGATAGTGCTTGACATCATCTGGCGTCCCATGAGCCAGTGGATTTTGGGGCGCAGTAGTAGTCACTGAGGAGATAGGGGCAGTTTTAATGCGATAGCAGAATGTAGCAAACCATAAATCCTCCACTATAAAGTAGGTAATGCCACTATGCAACTTTTGTAAAGATGAGTCCTTAGGTAGTCGTAACCAGCTGTACAGCTAAAAGCAGATCTCTTTAAACTGGAAATTTGGGTAAATTGACTTAGAGAATAACGCAAGTTAATGTATTCTAAGAGCAACAACATTTCTGACATGCTTGCTTTGATATAGCGCCAAGCATTACTTATTGTACAATATACGTTTTAAAGGTATGAAATAATCACAAAAGGATAGGATAGAATGGGATGAAGAAGCATGTTTCGGCACCTAAGTCACAATGATTGGTCTTTTGTACCTGCGGAATGAATTGATGAAATGATATAAACATTGGCAAGTCAACAGCCTGGGGTGGCAATTCATCCGAAAGGCAAAACCAATCCAAACACTAAGCCAAGCACTACATCCTTGGCAAAAATTCACTGCCACGCCACACCGTTTGGCTATAGAATGAAATAATATGAAAATGTGTGAGCGAAAATTCTTCGAAAGGAAATATTTATCCTAGTATGCAAGGAAAACGAAAGGATCCCAGGGTCAGGATGGGCGGCCTCAACGGTTTTGAACACGGAATCTCTCAAATGTGAGTCCCAAGAGTAACTGTCCGAGATACTCCGTTCAGTAATTGATAATGATTAATAAGCAGGGCAACGAATACAAGAATGTTCATTTTATAATACTTAGTGTATACTATTAAATTTGGATCATTGTATATTTAACACGAAATTGTTTCTAATGACTCCGTAGAGAAACATTAAAAAAGGAACTACGTGATTGAAAAAAGATTAATCTTCAAAATGGACATTTTGAAAGAAAGTAATATGTAAAGACTGCGTATGAACAGTGTTAATCAACAGCTAAATATGAGAAATTTTAGCATGGACATAAAGAAAGAATGGGAGAACAATAATGAATCTGTTAAATCAACGTCAAATATGTTCTGGGCTACAGATACAAAAATTATGAAACGAAAACTTTGAAAGTGTAGACGGAAGGATTGAAAAAGTAATACTGGGAAAGAGGATGGCATATACAACATCCATTGGTAGAGAACTCTGTTAATTACAAACACAAATGTGCATTTACAAAGTTGTAACCGATACGTCAGTAACCGGATATCTCAGGACGATAAGAATTTGTTTATAAAATGTTCAAACATTTAAAACAATAGAGGAAGGTACTGCTCATTTAAATATAATCAAGCACGAAATGCGGCTGTAAAATTATAAGACTCGTGGCACACAATGAAACTAAAGCAGAAATGTAAATTGAAACCAAATATTTGCCTTATGGCATACACTCCCTAATATTGCAATAATTGTAAATTCCATTAAATTAAAGCAGGAATCAATTATTTAAATTTTGAACTTTTTAAGTATAGAGAAGATACAATGAAATTCAGGTTACTAAAATTTATGAATATGTGCATTGTACCAGAATAACGGAAAATATTAATCGTGAAACTATAATTCAAATAAAAAGATAAATGTGACGGAAAAAAGTTAGAGGAATTAGTTTAATATCGGATATAAAATTTACGCAAGGATAAGTTAGAAATAATAAAATATCCTGAGAATCTAAATAACGAAAATCAGAATAACTTTAAGAATGGACGTTCATGTATAGAAGGGGTCTTTACATTAAAAACGATAGTTGTGAAACGCACAGAATTTAACTTAAACACTCACATAGCTTTTATAGATTATGAAAAGCAATTTGATAAAGTTAGGCATCAAATTTTGGCTATTTTAACACAAAGATGGTTTCCATATAGTTCAATTAACGCTATAAAAATCCTATGAAATAGCACGCCAATTTATATTGATACTGAATGTAAAATTGGGAAACAAAACACAGTTACTAATCAAACAATGACAGAAAATTTAATTTTATCAACAACATGTTAATGTCTAGTTGGATTAAATGTTTTCTTAATGGAATAAACTCGCCTTTAGAGGAAGAAGAATTATAGGGAATTGATTTTTTATGCTGATGTCTAAGTTTTCATTACCAAAACAGAAAAGAGCTGCAGTCTTATATTCACAAACTCAATGAAATATATAAAATATTAAACTGTAAAATATGAACGGGTAGAACTCAAGTTATGGCCTTCTAAGGTGTAAACCCAATTAGAACCAAAATTGTGATTGATACTGAAACAAAGCACACATTTTAATTATCTTGTTTATGATTATGAGTCTATGACAAGGATGTTCAAATAAAGCTTTGTGCTGCCGGAATATGTGTAGTACAATCGGAAAATATTCAGGAATAAAAATGTGAAGGACACGCAAATGAAACTTTATAAAATTATACTAACATCGTCACTTTTATATGATAATAAATACTGCCTTTAACTAAAAAAATAAACAGGAAAGCAAGATAAATGCATTCGAAATGGAGCAGTAAAAAGATACACATTGAGAAATGAAGACATGCGTTAAAAAGCACACATTACATCCCTCTTCGAACAAATTAAAAATTACAAAATAACTGGATTAAGCATTTATAAAGAATACAAGAATGTCGTGCAGCAACAATAGTTTGGAGATACACATCTTCCCAGAAGAGAACTGAAGAAAGACGAAGACGGCAGCGGAATCAAGAACCGGATTAGACCTTGAGGCCTAAGCCGTGAACATCATGACGGTTGATATTTAAAAAAAATAAGGGCAAACGTCAAGCTTTATCGCACACAGTGGAAATCTTCATCGAATTTTCTGTGTCATTCTTAACGTGAGTTATTTTTAAATGTCTTTATTTATTTTATTTATATTTTCATTTTAATTCTATTGTTGAATATATGTTTGTTTTATAATTTTTTTTGAAATATCGAATCTAATATCTGGTATTAAATGAGAGTTTGTGTACCAAGTGTATTACAAACGCAGGTACGATCTCTTGGACCCCATGCGCCTATCGAAGTTGAATGCATTGGTGCCACTGAAATAAATACACTCGCCTTCCTCTTCCTCCTTCCCCTCCTCCTCCTTCTATTACTACTGCTACTAATACTACCACTATTACATATCGAATTTTTAAAGTATGGTTAATAATAAGCTTTTTAATTATTACTATTCTTCCGTGAGCGATGCATACCAGAAAACATACTTACTCCTGCTTTAAATTATGTCTTAACTTAACGCTAATTTGTTTTCCACTAAATGAGTTTTAGTTCATGATGCAATTTGTATTCCCCTTTCTTTTCCATAAATTATTGCCCCATCGGAACGCTTCTTCTGCTCTAAAGTTGTTACTGAGTCGTAAAGTACACATCATCTGCATAAATAGGGAGCGAATTTTGTTCCCTACAGCGTGTATTGCCATCAAGACTTCCGCCATCAATTCTCAGTTACTATTGCCTATGAATTCATTAAAATAAAGAATGGGGACTCCGTAATTTGGTTAAAAGTTTCTTATAATGCAAATTTACAGGATGAATACTTTGAGAACCGTTCGTCTCGGTGCATTTTAACAATTCCCGAAGCTGTTCGAACTACTAATGAGAAGACTAAACACAAGCAGGCAATTTATACTGCCTCTACTACATGCTTTGGAAACCAACCCGGGTAATCAGTCCGGGACATTTAAACATACTCTAATAATAATAATAACAGTGTAGGCATTCTTGTGCAGGAAAATACACTGCAACTATTTATTGCTTTGCAGATAGAAAATGGAGAAAGTGGAAAGGGCATAATAATTAGAGAGATTTTACAGATAATAATGACCATACATTTGCCTAAAAATTATACTCTTGTTATTGTATTAATGGGTTAAACTAAGCTATTCCTAAAATTAATACTTCACCAGCTTCACAGATTAGGTCTTTAGATCTGTCTCGGCTCAATTAATCATCTCATTCTAGGACGGCTTAAGCTTCGCTTTCCTTTTGGCTTAAAGATTAGAGTCTGTTAGGAAATTGGGGTTGTCTATTCTCACTAAATATTCATGTCAAGTGAGTATGTCTATCCTGTATTCAGTATATATTAACTGTTTTTGAGACAGAAGTAATTGCACTTCTGACCTGCATCATCTTTGGTGAGAAGAAATAGTATGTTAATCAACGTATATTCATTTTTTCCGACAGTTAACCTACCTTAGCAAGTCAACTCTAGACTTTAATAGAAATGTCTTTAATTACTCATTAATCTTTCCACAAAGAATCAATTTAGAGCATTGTTGCGTGCCGGGATATTGGGGCATAGAAAGTAATAAAGTAGCAATTAACCAGGCGAAATAAAGAACTAAGTTTGACTTCATAGGACTGGAAACTTTCTTGATTTACCAAGAAAAATGACGGAATTGCAGTATTTCAATAGACTATCATCAGATAAGATTGAACAACTTTCCCGGTCAAGAACTGAGTAAAAATCTTATTAAAACACCTATTAGTACCCCTAGCTGAAGACTTACTGAGCAAAGATGAAAAGCAAAGAGGGAAAACTATCGGAATGATTACTGGACATTGGCCATTACAGACGATGGAATTCTATCATAAAGATCCTAAATGTCATTTATATGAACAGTCCGATAGACTGCAAAAATATCTTACTAGAGGGAGAAGCTCACGAAACACAAGGAACATGTTTATCAAACCTATAAGAGAGGTAATTCCTGCTAATAGAAAAAGTCATAGACCTAACTAAAGTTCTAGATCTGAAATCTTAAAGGTAGGATTAAGGGATTGCACAAAAGAACCTTGTGGCTTAAGTTCCATTATCAATTAACATATCAAATAATGTATTCATTCGTTTGCGGATTGTTTCACTGTAAATGCTTATTTTATCATTTTGGATAATAATGCGGATTTTATGACAGTTTACTTGCACATTTTATCTGTGAATAAAATGTACTATTATTCATGTGTAATTTATTTTATTTATTCCATTCTGATTTTCGGTATGGAAAATGCACGTGAACTCTATTTCTAGCTCTATTTTAGAATTTTGTTTATAAGAGTGTTAACTTCAGTTGTTTTTTCTTGGTGTAAAGTATAAAGTATTTAACATATTTTACGTCAAATATCTTACGTTTTTTAAATTTTATTATTACTATTATGCGTGTACGGTTGTGTTTTCCGTGATTTTTGTATGTAATAAACTAATATGGCGGTTTATAATTAAATAGTATTTTCACCCGAAGTGAACAACTAAATATTTATTATCTGCTTCCTTATTGGGGTTTACAGTAAATATACTGTAAACTTAACAGACAAGATAATATTGTCAAATCTAAAATCCTACAGTTGAAATAGCAACATAACTACTATATTTTAGGAAGTTAAAAAATATCTTTTACACTTTAAAGTATTATTTTGAATTCGAGGATTTATCACCATCCTAAACTGAAACTTATATACAATGGGACACGTGTTCTGTTGCGTTAAAAGTAACAGCTGAACGGGGGCTTTGTTTATTCATGTCTATAGTCTATCCATACTCCTTCTAGGTTCCTCTAATGCTCTCGAAGTTCCTGCGAAGACATAAACTACGAAATATGATGCATATGATAGTGGAAGGTTGATGCACTAGTACTCTAAGAAGAGAGCACTTTGCACATGTCTTCTGAATTGCTAGGAATAGGGAGCTGGTCTTAAAAATATGTGCTTAAAAGCTATAAATTAAATAAAATGCACAACAAAAGTGGAGATAAGTGACCGAAGGAACAGTTATGAAGTGGCAGCCTCCTCAAAAGAGAAATCCCAATATCCAGTGTTGGATATTTAGTGCTCTAGGTAACCATCCT
Organism: Metallyticus violacea; assembly: GCA_030762175.1. Taxonomy (NCBI): domain Eukaryota; kingdom Metazoa; phylum Arthropoda; class Insecta; order Mantodea; family Metallyticidae; genus Metallyticus; species Metallyticus violacea. The sequence continues at coordinate 204,612,818 of CM060846.1, forward strand.
AATCTTCATATGATGCATACCAGGTTAAATGCTGTGTTTACAATCTAAGATGATTTGCTAAATAAGGCAGATGCCTTATTTAGCCTTGTCATCTAACCAATAAAACACATTTTAGGGAGTGTGCATTTTTAGCTGTGGAGCGGTTTAAAATGGCTCCCACTTTGGGCGCCAAATTGTGGAGTGGTTTAGTATAGCAGCTGGATCTGTTGTAGGAGGCCCCACGTTGGGCGCCAAAATTATGGAGCGGTTTTAGGATGCAGCTAGCTCTGTTGTAGGTGGCCCAACGTACATGGCCATGAAGTGGTTTTTGGATTGATTGTGGGCTATCTCGGTGTTGTTGCCGAGGCTCCGGCGGCAACGTTTTCTCAGGGTGATTCCGCTATTTCGTTGAGTGGGGCTCAAACAGAACCTGGAGGGTAGTTTGAAGGTGTAAATGAGCACTCGATTCGACATAATATTTACAATTGCGTTCATTGCGTGCACATTCATTATGTCCAAATTCTATTACGTCCCTTTGTGTTTTCGCGTTTGATAAACTGGTTTATTTTGAATATAAACTTAGTCGCCGCGTATGAAACATTCAGACGAGTACTGCGACCTCCTTAACTCAGTCGCACTGAAATGAACTGAACTGAAATGAACTGAACTGAGTAGATCGACTGAATGCGTACAGCTGAATGCTAAGTGCCTGACTTAACCGCTATTTAAGTACTGCTTGCGTAGAACTTACCTATGGCTACGTAATCTGAGGCTGCTCCAACAAACTAAGTGCTAATTAATTGCACAGCGTGAGTTTCTTGAACTCATTGGCCGAATGAATTTTTCAAACTGCTTACTGGGCGCCGAGTACTGAGAACTGCTACTTGAACTGATGTGAGTAGACTGCCTCAACTGATCTCACCGATTGCCCCTTATATATTTGATATATAGGTGGGTAACCGCCTCCTTATATACAAAATTATAATTGAACTTCGTTGGTAGGAGGAGCCAGAAGAAACGCGTATCTTCCCGTATTTCTTACAAAGTTCATATGCACTTTTTTCATTGGCTGATTCAAGTTTACCTACCTCACACTTCATTCGTTATATTTGAGAGATATGTCGTCATTGAATCATTTAAAGAGCTAACTAACCATCAGCCAGTAGGGGTCGGTGCCCCCTTCCCTGGACCGTTTAAATGTCCTTCGGGAAAGCTCTTTTCCTGCAAAATAAAAGCTGTCCCTTTAAAATTGAGAACTAAGCCACGCGCGACAGCTATTACAGTTATGAAACGGTTTTATGATGTTATTGTGAGTGCAGTTACTACAAAAATAAATACCAAGGAAATTTTCTATTTACAATGTAGACACAACTTATGACATAAACATATATAATATTTATATTACTAATTATTAATTGTAATGCTAAGGGCTGAAAAAATATACACAATAAATATATTTAATTGGGATGGATCAGAGGAACGGTTTCGGCTGCTTCAGAGCTATTTGAGAAAGTAACTCAGGTTCAAGTATAACGGCAATATAGACCATGCCAGAAGAAAATTCTCGCGTTTAGAGAGTAGGATTTACATAGGGAAGCACTGGTAAGAAAAAAAAAAAAATGTTTTAGTCTGGATACTGAAGAGTTAGACGCCTGCATTTGACAATCAATGACATCATCCTATTGTAATGAGGTAAGGGGTTCCATAGCCTAATTCCGTCCACCAAGTGATTTTCCCTCTGCAATGATGGTACATAGGTTTTATCAACAGTCTCAAGAGCGGCCTTATTCTATTATTTACATTTGAGAGTTTTTTGTTTACAGCATGTTTAGTTTGCGTCTAAGAAGTGTTTTACATGTTCATTTTGTGGTTAGTTAGTTAGTGAAGGTTTCAAGTTGACAGTTTCCTAGCATAAGTATTATATGTTATTGAATATTTTGCTGTACTTCAATAACGTGGAGTAATTTCAGGTTTGTAATTAGAATAAGTTTATTTATTACCATGGTTCAATATTACACCAATGATGTTATACCAGAGAATGTGCCCAATTTTATCTACCCATTCCATTCCTAAGATTGGGATATGCAAAGAATGAGATAAGGTATAAACGGAGACCGTTAAGCAGAGAGGGTGAAAAAAATGGATTACAATAATATAATCAGATCATTTAATGTCCCTCGTACGACTATGATCGACTATCAACAGAATGCGGATCTTGTAGTTAAAAAATTGGCGATAAATAGAAATAGAAAACAGTATACCGCGAAACTTAGAACCTGAATTAGTGACATACTATCCTGAAATGGATAAAGTTTTCTATGGTTTGACGGTTAAACTCTCCTCGGTAAGCTGTTTTTGAAAGATAGAAATCATATACAACTCTGGTACATTCAGAGAAGTGGATGACCGCCACGGGTGGCCGAGGTCGTTAAGGCACGGACTCGTGAGCGGGAGGTCTACGGTTCGAATCCCGCCAGGACCGTCCTCCCTGACCGGTTTTTTACAGGTTTCTAGCTGACTATGCATTAGAATTGCATGTCATACACCTGAAAGTCGGTAAGGGAGCAACCTTCAAAGTCGGTAATGAAACTACCTACCAACTGAAGGGCGGTAATGCAGCTATCGTCAATAAAGTTTGCCTACACCGAAACATATATTGCTGATAACTTCCCCATAAATTTCTATTAGCACAAATTTGATCAATAATAGCATGCACATAATATTTGATTTAATATGTAATTAGTGCTAACCTGTGTTATAGAGCTTATTAAAGTGCTGTCCACCTACCACCACATATTTTATTAATATTTTAATGAAATTTGCATCCATTCGCATCAACTTTGCTTCTGTAATTCTTTCAATTTCTGCCCTGATTTTTTATTAACGTTCTTCTGCAACATGAAAGTAGCTCCCGAATATTAGTTTTCACTATACCAGTGATAAAATTCGATTCAGTACACTACAGTAAAATTTGCTTAAGCAAAAACTGTATTTAATAAAACTAGCGCACCATTAACACGAAACAACACAAATATTTGAGCTACATTGACTTGTTAACGACAAACAATCTGTAGAGACATAGACACAAAAAGCAGAAATACTTATTCCTCTTGTAACAGCAAACTTCGATTGTTATTTACGTAGTCATCAGTGCCGAAACTGTGTATTATTATCACAGGAGACTGGCGTGGGCTTGAAAAAACAGGTGTTGTGATTAGCTGCAAATGCTTTTTGATGGATAGAATGATACATTTATAAGTTTACATGCATGGAGAAATTCCAGCCATTCTTCCTTTCTTAAACTTGCGTTTGATTTGTTCCCAACCAATCTCGCTGATGTCTGGGACGAGATAGGTGAAATTTTTCTCCTGGATAATTACTTGGGCTTCTGGCATGAGTAGATAGGAGATTATTGATAAATGAACTATCATGATAAATGATATCAAGCATATAAGAGAAAGTCATATGCTTAGCCTTTTTAACTTTAAATTCTGCATCAAATTTAATTCAGGGCTAATTTTAAATAATATTATAAGTGTCGCAATTGATAATATTGATGTTAAATGTTATATGGAAAAATATTTGGTGATAAACATTAAAAAACGAAATCGTTTAAGAAAACATTTCAGCAACATTTCATTCATTAAGGCTGCCACTCTCATCACCACCACTTTCTAAGTCAATAATATATTTTTCATTACATTTGTCTCTGTTAAAATATTCTAGTTAATTTTTAAAACACTTTTAATGCATTTAAACTTGTTCACTCTCAAGCATACTTACCCCCTCTCATTTTGACACGCACTTATACCTAAAGCTAGTGTTGCCTTTTGCTTTGTTGAATATTGCTTTATAAATGCTCAACCCAATTCAGTATTGTTAAAATTACAATGATAGGGAAAAAAAACTTTGTGTCCTCGAGAACTGATATTTTCGTCAATCACAAACTTCTTGGTGTTTTCCTTTTTAATTTCCATCAGTAAAACTTATTTTATTGGCACACGATCTGGGGTTTCTACTCCATATTGTTGCATGAAATGTAGTATGTCATCCATGCCGCAAATTATACTGAAACAGTCTTGGATGATTACGAATTTATATTTTTTTGGAAAGTTTTCCAAACTAGAGAACTCAAACCAGTGTTAAAACATCTGAGCAGTCATGTCTTAGTGACTAACTGCTTTCGCCAAGTAAAGCAATTTTGCACCTATCCAGTAGGTAACCCCACAAATCATTAGCCTCTAGATCAGGGAGCCTTAAGAGTGCATCCATAGGTGCTAACGTCCAGATCTTGTTGCACTACATCGCGGGTGTCAAAGCACGTTTCGTCCAGGTATATTACTAAAGATCCATAGGACAAATCTGATTAGTTTTTCACAAACACAAACCCTTTAATAGCCAAGACACTTTTTAATTGACTTTCTCAATGTACACATTTTGTATGGATAGTTGAGTTCCCTCCGAAAATATGTAGGCAATTCTTGTGAGGATGGATGATGCTTCTTTATATAAAATTATGGAGATTGTGGAAATCATTTTACAGTTTTACTGGCAGCTCATCTGAACAAATTGAAATTTTTGCATTTTCTGTGGTTGGAAATTAATTTATTTATGAGAGCGTAATCTTAAACTTTGGAGATTAGTTTTTGAGACTGCTTGCCTAGAGTATCCGTAATCTCCTCCTCGTCTTACTACTAGTGAGAAGGCTTCTCGTTTTCTTGAGCACACTGCCCCTTACCACGTGAAGTTGAGATTGAACTGTCACTGCATAATAAGTGTGCTGATTGGTTGCAAAATTAACGTCATTTGGCGGGCAGTGAACTGAGTTGATGACAATTCTTTATGCCAACGCTTATCTCAGGCCAATAGCAACTCCCGAGAAGTGAATGAACCGGCGTGACGTCTGATATAAGGCGGTATCTATTGTAGAATATGCACCATCTTTACTGATGAGTTGCACGTATATACAAAACATAGTATCTTTAATGCCTTCGGTGGAATTTTCTGCTTTGTACACTGGCCTTTGTGTTTTGGTTGCTCGGTATTAAGTGTAAAGTGAAAGCCCATATATGTACATAAAGGAGTGTATCGTCAACATTAATAATGCACCTAGCAATATTCTGGTGCCAACTTTCCTCTACAACGACTCTGGGCAATAAGCACATTTTGAACACTCATCTGGGGTGAAGCAATCGGTATAAACGTTGAAAACTGTGGATCGTTCCTCGATAATTTTCCGACGATATTATCTAGCTCTTTAACCCCAACCTACTAATGATAATGTAAAATAATTTCCAATTACCGCATTAATAGTTCGGTAAACATAAGATCTGAAGTGCTCGTAAGATACTCGTTACCTCTTAGGTATTAAATCTCTCATTAAAGTAAACTTTGAAGTTTCCAAGACTAGCAGAATGTACTAGAGAATTTCGGATATCTCTGAAATAATTAATGCTCACATTATTAACAAGGAAATTGATAAAATAGCTTGTGATCAAACGAAGAATTTTTACAGCCACATTCGTCTATCTGATATTTGATGCTCACGTAGATTTCGATAATCTTGGAGATTTTCAGCTTGAGTTAGTACTACAATGTAATTAATGAAAAAATTATTTATTATTTTTTAATTTAATAAATTTGAATTGCAACAATTTAGTGCAACGTTTTGACAGCTGCTTGATTAGGTGCCAACTAGCGAATCTAAAACTTTCCATAGGTGGGTGTAGCCTTTAAGCTATGTTTTCTTAAACACATATTTTTAAAACTTTCAGCACTACTACTTTCTATTACTTCTAGTACTAATACTACTACGACTACACTACTACTACTATACCACCACCACCACCACCACCACCACCACCACCACCACCACCACCACCACCACCACCACCACCACCACTACTACTATTACTACTACCACTTTTTCAGATAAAGTACTTCCGTAAATTAACCAAATAAATAAAAAAAGGAGTAAGATAATGAGAAAGATCATTCTGTAAATTATAATACGAATTCGTGTTTGAAGTATTCTGGAAAAATTCGTGTAATGTTTTAAAGATATCTCAAAAGTTTACTGCGTCATATTCTTGGATTTTAACTCTCAAGGGTATCTACTATTTCCTAACGTACCGATTGTAATCCATTAGCAAAATTGTTAACAATAAACAAGGTAGGAATCTGTTGTTTTCCTACACAGCGTTTAGTTCGGTCCCAGAACAATAAACGCAAAAGAAATATATTACCCGTTTCAGCTAACTTTACCGCTGAGAGTGACTAGATAAAGTAGGGCGACAAGAGCGCCTGGGTCTAAAGCATCATTGTGTAGCCTGAATAGTATTACGAAAATATGATGTGAATAGTTGTGGCGTTAGCACCGAACAATATATGGTCTTATATTATGTAAGAAATTCCATATAATATTTTTGTCCGTTGCTAAACGAGTCTAACGAGCTCCGGGCATAACTTGGTGTAGCTTAAAACAAACGAAGTAAGTTTCTTGGAGAAAAGAACATTGAAACCTTGTTACCTACTTCTTATCTTCAACTGTGTTATTACGTTATATAATGAAAATTCGGCGGAGCGTGAACTGAGCCTGAACCCCCGAGTCTTCTCCAAAACTGAAAATGAATTCCGTCATGATGCAGTATAAATATTCAAGAGTCAAGCTGGGGATTAAATCAAGTAATTAGCAATTAGAAAAGGGAAAACTTATATAAGAGTAATATGTGTGTCCTATATTTCGTTTTGAGGTAACCCATACAGTGAAGGACTCACCTGTAGTTCCTCTAACAGGTATAGTTAAAAAATTAAATTTGTACTTGCTGGTGTCTACCTCAGTGATGTTGAATTTATTAAGAACTTTTTGCTGAGAATGAGTTGAAGTTGTAGCTACAAAACGGTCGATACAATGGAATGTGAGGTATAGGTACACTAGATGGTATCCAGAATATTCGGGACTGGTGGTGCCATCTGGTCAAAAACTTACTTTGAGACTAATGACCACCGTCACCCTCTAAGTAGTTCCCTTCCACACGTATACACCGGTCCCAGCGATTCTGCCATTTCCCAAGTGCATCTTGGAAGTCGTTCTTTGAGGGTGTTTAGCAGAGACAGCATTTCTTCTTGAATCCTCTCAATTGTGTCAAACCGACGTCCTTTCAACTTCATTTTCAGTTTGGGAAATAGAGCGAAGTCGCAGGGTTCCAAATCAGGCGAGTACGGTGTGTGGGGGCAACCGTCATGTTGTTTTTCGTCAAAAAGCTCCTGGCGAACAAGGAACTGTGACAGGGTGCATTATCGTGATGCAATAGACAGTTCCCTTGTCGCCAAAGTTCAGGCCGTTATCTCCGCACATTTTCACGGAGCCGTCGCAAAATATCACAGTAGTACGTGGAATTCACTGTTTGATTTGGTGGGATGAATTCTTTGTGCACAATCTCCTTGGTATCAAAGAAAACGAGGATCGTGCTCTTGACTTTCCACTTCAAGAGCAAGGTCTTCAATGGTTCGACGTCGATATTCACGAACTTTGGTAACAATGTCAGGCGTTGTACAGCTGATGGACCTTCCCGTGTGAGCATCGTCTTCAATAGCTGCATGGACGGCCCTGAACCGAGCATGCCATTCAAACACATGTGTACGGCTCATGCTTTATCCGCAAATGCTTGTTGAATCATTTCGAGGGTCTCCGTAGTTTCCCAAGATTTGCACAGAATTTGATTCCCACTCTCTGTTCTAATCTTGGATTCATCGTAAAATCGCCACATACCACACACAGAGTATCATGAAAAGTACTATAGAATCTCAATACATTTACTCAGATGCATGAAACTTTAAACACTCACTCATCAGAAGTACTAGTGTTGCCACCTAGCGATACAAAACTCTACTGCAACTACTGTCGAGATGGCAGCACCAGTCCCGAATATTGTGGATACCACCTCGTATGTGTATATAGTCAGAGCAGTGATTAAAAAAAAAGAAGGAATTAACAGTAGGATCATTTTTAATTTATCAGCAATACTTGTTAATTAGTTGTTTCCTGTAAAAGTACTCTTAATTTTTCCTTTCATATATAGGTAGTGTTCCCATTAACAATGTTACAATATTTAAGTAAAGTGACTACAAAGAATGTTTTTATTCTGCTTTTGATATGTTCTCTCACATATTCTTAACCTTTAATAAAAATCAGTTCTCAAAATAACTCCCTTTTACCCTCACACACGACTGAAGTATGTCCATTCATCTATAGCAACAGGCGATACCTACATTGGGAAGTTCGCTACTGCTGACTCAAGAACCGCTCGAGACTCTGAATATTAGCGGCCTTTTCTTGCAAAATATACAATCAAGCACTGACTAGAGCTGCAATTCAGGGGATTCAGGTATAGAATGAGAGAATAAAACATCTGGAACATTTCTCTCTAGTCTGGATGGACTTTTTTGTAGACTGGTGCTCAATCTAGCTGGAAGATCCTATGCATGTTCTTCTTGAACAAAGTTGTGTCCAGGTTCTTCACCATAGGTTTCAGCAGAGTGCTTTGTGCCTTTTAACAATTGTTTTGACAGAAATTGACCTTGGTGACGCCATCATAGCTCACTTCCCACACAGCCATTACTGAGGCAGAATAATGGCTTTTCTGGACCTTCAAAATGCTCTCATAAGCGTCTTGTGAAGCAGAGGCATACACTTTGTCATTTGTCATTTGCGGTTGTAGCTTTCTTCAATATTGAATAATATTTTATCAGTAAATAGATTTTTCCTGTGACCGTTGTTAATGCTGTAGTAGTCATTTGCATATCATCGCCTTCTGCTAGCTTAGTTCTGCACCAGTGCTGCGACAAGAAGCTCTCAGTTCAAGGCCTTGTCTAATTACTTTGGGCATCGATCACCCTTCTATTTTCATCTCACAAGGCATTACTTACTGCCAAACACGAGTCGACGTTGCTTTGACAACAACCTCGCTCCTCACAGATCGTGGACGTATGGAACTTGAACGACCATCAACAGTACCAGCCTTAGGGAATTGTTGGACGGTGCGGTACACAGACATCCTGCTGGTTTCCATATTTGTAAAGATCTGCAAAATCTCGCTTGGTGAATTTCAAACGCTACGAAAGGAAATCGCAGCGGGTTTCACCATCTCCCTATTTCACGGTTAAACCTCAAGTAAAGCACTCTTTTTCCTTCATCTGAATTCAACAATAATGGTGATAGTAAAACAATTATCTTATTGCCAAAGCAGGTGCAGTTCCTTGCATAGCTTGTATGGCAAGAATGGATGGTCGAAAAACCTCAGTTTAGAGTTCTATAACCGTGAAATCACAGGAATGTCAGAAGCATGTTCTAAGCTCATATTAAATGTTCATGTTTTAGAATATTTAGCAGGAAGTTGATAAGTACTTTGCTTTGCTAACAGACCCAATATAACACACGACTTTATGACGTTTCAGGATTAAACTATTAACAAGAGTACTTTTGATTAAATTCTCTTTTATAAAATAGGTAATGCTCTGAGGTAAATGAAAAAAATATGTTTGAATCAATGTTTAATTACATCTTTTCCTTATGAATAACAACAAATACTTCTCTAGTCTAAGGGTTTTATGGATAATCCAATTCTGTTTTGTAATACTAATAGGCCACACATAATTCTATGCATTCATTCACTTGTCCAGATTTTCAAATTACTCTCTACGGATACAGTTTATCAGGATTTTAAGCATTAGTTCCTTCTTTTACGATTGTCAAAAGTAAAGTTTAGCATGAAATATTTTTCAATCATATTGTTATATGCGTCATAGCCTGTTAACTAATCCTTTAACAAAGACAATTTGTGCTAGATAATAACAAGAATGTAAATTTTGGTGTATATCTTGTAATAAGATATTGTTGCTAATATAATGACTTCATATTTACAGTTAGAGAGAAAATTTTTGATAATTTTGTATACATAGAGCACCACGTAACATTTATTCTTTTGTTATAAGTCAGAAATATGTAGATACGTGTAAAGGAGAAAGTAAATTTCACAAATTATACCTTGTGTTTTCTTCTCTCTCTCTAACAGAATATTCATGAGCATGTTGTGCCTGTTCTTATCCGCCTCGTTATAATTTCTCTTGTTTTATCTGCATATTTTAAATGTTCCCTCACAAGTTCAGTTACTTAACTGAATTTTTCCTGAAGAGATTGGTAACTGTTAAAATTTTCACATGTTTCCGAATATGTCCTTCGTATCACACTTTACACATCAGTAACACTCTACCTGCAAGTCCACATCTACTGTGCGATAAGCGATGCATTCCTCTGCGGCTTTCCTATGAGCGTACCCCCCACTCGTTTGCCGTGTCGTGGAAGGGGTAGCAAGCCTACTTGCTTACTTGTTGACCTTACTGACTGTCGCAGTCGTTCCGCAGCTGATCTAAGATATGAGTTATTTTCTTCGTTTCTTAATTCACAGTATAAATAAAGTGTATTATGCTCCGCGTTGTTAACGGCACAGCGTGTCTTTATGTATAATTCATATATGTTAACTGAATGGTGAAAGAATTATAGGACCAATTTTTTTCAGCTTGCAATTGATTCTGTTACTTGGTGAATACCATATTACCCGATTTTCATAAAATTTACCTATAAGGAGGTGATCCTCCATTTTTAAAACAGGATTTTGCCACTGCTCATACTGCGAATAATTCCATGAGAGCAATCCACAATGTGTTTCCACAAGACAAGAGTTCTTAGTAGCGATTTGGTGCCGGTTCCCCATTTTAACAGCCTGCGATTATTATCCCTGGGATAAACTAAAAATGTGTGTACAAGACGAACCCGCACACCATACAAGAACTGGAAGATAATATTCGTCAAAAAAGTGTTCAGATTTCCCAAAATGAACTACAGCGAGTGATGAATAATTTCCCAAAGAGGTGCCAAAAATGTGTGGAGAATAAAGGCCAGCGGTTCAACACCTCATTTGATAATTTGATAAGTAATGAAACTTTTCAATCAAAACTGATCCCACGATAGGTTTGGTACTAGAAAGAAGGCAAAACTGCCAGATTTAACATAATTGTAACTTACAAAATAAGAAATGCATTTGTAATCAAACTTATATCTAACACCATATTTACCAACTCTAATATTTCCTTGTCGTTCTCAACATTGAAATTCTTATGTTCTACCTTTCTTATGAAAACAGGAAGTAGCATCTACCACTGAATGAAGGAATTCTTTGTGTCTTTCCTTTATTACAATAAAGAAGAGTTTGACTAGCTTAAACCATTTAATTGCTTTCGCTGTGCCCCTATATGTGTGCTACTTATCTACATCAACATCTAGTTCACAACCTGTACACACTCGAAAGAAATATCTGTTAATTTTATTTCATTAAGAAACCTATAATGTCTCTAATCTAGAAATATTTAAAGCACTGCTGGTATATGACTAGAATATATTCACTTGTTTTCACTTATTTACCCCTAAATTAAACAACGTTTTGTTTACTACAGTCCATGTTTTACTTTTCTCAATTAGGTAATGAACGTACGAGTAATTTAAAATAAGTGAAAAAGCGATTTAATAGCAGAATTTGAATGCGTTGTCATTAGCATCAAGCATCATATACACGCATTTTCGTGGCGTAAGGGCTTCATCTGCACACCGGAAGTCAGGACCTCAATACCATGATAGTCCATGATTATTGTGATAAACATTCCCTTTCTGCATGCTCCAAAGGGGGAAAAAAGCCGTCGGGGCACCGTCAGGTGATCTAGGTGGCAAAGTCATGTGCAAATTATATGGTCTCCAAAGAAAGAATCATTTACGTCATACTGACATATTGACATACAGGGGATACCATCCTGCTGAAAATAACCAGTATGAAGTTTCTGGTCATCCAATAGATTCACGAACTCATGGAAAGTTTTATGTATAATGTGTTATCCAGTATGCATGGAAGAAAACAGGATACCCTAACAAGGGTACAGCGCACCCTAATTTTTTAATCATAAACAGGTGTAGAGTGCACAGTGTGAGAATGCTTACTAGTCCAAATATGGTTACTCTAGGAATTGACATGAACACTTAGGTAGAACCACACGTTGTCGGGAAACCGCGTTGGGCGTGTACTGACAAACCGCTGAAACCAGTTCATTTTAATAGTGTTTAAGGCCCGAATTTTACTGCCGAGGCATCACATGTGGCGGAAATTGATGATACGAGAAACTGGGAAGAGATTTATTAAAGGAAGGAATTGTTCCAGGCGAAAGTTTAGGGTACCTTCCTGCAATTTGTCATTTATGAGCATTTAGGAAAAATAGAATATATCTCTATGAGAGAAGATGGTCCTGGCGGGAATAGAACTTCAGGCCTCGCGTCCGTGCCTTAACAAAATAACCGATTATAGGTATATAAAATCTCTGGAGATTGTGTGCTCATGATGGCATGGCACCTCCTGTGGTGCCCCAGTAGAAAAAACGGGCGTTAAACACCGCTCAAAAAGAAGAAGAAGAAGAAAAGAAAGAAAAACGAAAAACGAACTCTGAGCGGGTGGTTTGTGGTTCGATTCCCTCCGGGACCATTCTCTCTGACTGTGCCCATCTAGGTTTTCCTTAGTCCTCATTAATGGTAAATGCCTGGAAGGTACCCTAAACTTAGACCTGAAACTTTTCTTCCTTAAAAACAAAATAAAACAGAGTATTTTCCTATTTATCGTTTCACCTCATGTACCTTCAGTGTATCATCAGTAAAAACGGGTGTTAAAAACAATTGAGACGCTTGTTACTTCTGTTGCTTTATACTGAAATAACTGCAAGTTTTCACATAATTAATACATAACTGTGTTGCTATTAATATAAACCTTCAGTATAATTATCTAACATTCTTTATAATCTTTCAGTGAACTTTCTAACGCAACAACAATCAGTGTTCATAAAGCTGGAGACAAACTTTCTTGAGAGCGCACGTGACAAGAGGTGGCGTTCCAGATGGTGCATACATATAATGACTCTTATGGGCAAGAGGCTCCTCCTGCCGCTTCCACTCACTTCTTGGGTGAAAATCGTCCACAAGTTTATCGAGTCATTAGTTTGCACTGCGACTGCAAAGCAAGTACCCTACTTTTGAAGCGGTTTTGTTGTAGGGTGGCCCTATGTTGGGCACCAATTTTTAAGCGATTTGGTATCGACCTCATGTTGTCATGCAACTTTTGAGGCAGTTATGTCAATTGATTACTGATCGCTTCGGTATTGTTGCTCAAGCTTCATGACAACAATATCTCAGGAATTCTTTGATATTTTGTTAATCGTACTCAACAGAACTGGAAGAGGATATCTACTGCTAATCTAATGATCACGCTGTGCGACATATTAGGTAATTTATTATTCACAAGGCCTTTCGCGTTCTCCGGTATTCTGCATACGATAAACCTTAGTTACATCGAAAATAAATTTATTTCACGCCACTTCCAAGGAGATGAACTGATCCAAAATTGATGCCCTCAAAGAGCAAACTTAAACTGCGTCTTGACCGAATGTGCGCTCAAAACCGAGTTTCTGAAGTAAGCTGTTGTACCGAACTGAACCTGAGCATGTGAACTGATTCTGCGAACTGAGTTTGAGAACGATGTTTAGCGGCGTGTAAAAAGTACAGATGAGTGTGAAAATTGCTACCCGCGTCCAAAGAGGAACGTGTTATCTGAATTTCTGGTTCCCAACCGGAGCATACACTTCTTTATATACTTGATTCAAATTAAATAGACGTTGGCTTCACCAAGCTACGGGGTCATACAAACACGCGCAAGTCCCGCGCCTTGCTTTATAAATGCAAAATATACATCTAATATTGGCTGATTAAAGTTCACCTGCAAACACATGCCGCCCGGTACTTTTGAAAGTTTAAAACATTTATTTACTTTGGTTGGTTTAAACTTAACAGTACAATCGACTAGTGGTTTCATTCCACCTGACCTATGTAAGACGCCTTGTCTCTATTCACCCTCGTCAATGGAAGGTTTTTTAAAAATGTGGCATAACACTTGTTTCCTTCGGTTCACTATCCCCATTGTATAAAGGTTATGGCCTTCTTAGCCTTCTGGGCTGGGAATAGGCACCTATATCAAAGACTTTCCCTTTTGACTACATTAATATAACATATTAATGTTGCATTTCATGAAACACATATATACATAATATTTATATTACTAAATACAATGCACAAAATATGATAATTGGGCCTACAAAATATATATTATATTTGATTGTAGGCGTGCCGTAGGAACTGTTACAATATAATAGTCACAAAACACACATCAGGTACAAGATGGAAGTCCCATACAAGCATTTTTATGCATAAAACTCATCAAGCAACAGTAACAGAAAATTAAAAGTTGACATTTTTGCAGGATGCGAAAACCAACAACCTCCTAATGGAGACGCACCTTGTCCTCTCCCTTCCACCGTGCTGCTGGCCAAATCCGCAGAACTGATGATAAGACGGTTGTGAAGACAATTTGCTTTCCAGAACATCTGCTCTTCTCCTTTCAAGTGATGAATTAAGGCGCACCCCACATCACCTGTTACCAAATTTACGGCTTCCAGAACACTCCAGACAGTTGGAAAGTCTTGTTATTCCCCGCAATATGGTCTTAAACTTATTCCATACCAATTCGGGTAGGGAGTTTCATCACCGTAGGTTCTGCTTCCTTTGCCAGTGTATGTATGAATGCGTTAGCATTTCTAATTACGTGTATAAGCTTATCCTTATTCATTACTATGTCGTAAGATAAGCGTTTTGCCTCCATCATCATGGAGATGTCACCATGTTTGTGTGTCATGACCTGTTTGGAATGGGGTCTGATTTCGCTCTTAAGTTTGAATGCTTGTCTATGAGAATTACACTGTCAAGGTGGGTTCACATTGGGAACTTTTTGTACAGAACTGTATATGACATTTTGTATCATACAGCTTTGTTACATATAAAAAGAAGATTATTTAATTTGGAACATTTTTACAGGGCATTATTGCAAATCATTTTCAACATGGAGGAAACGCTCTTGCTCGTGCTGCTTGTGCTTTTATTGTGGAAGAAAATGAGAGGAAAAAAGAAAAACGCAGTTGGTAGGCAGGACGTTTTTTCATGAAAAGAAATTCATGTATTTCGTTTCTGCCTGATCCTGAAGTTTTTGACATATTTTCGTCAATTTCCTGTTGAACTGGAATTTTATATTATGTATCTTTTTTTTTCCACTTCTTCAACCTTAACCTCAAGGAAGGACATTACCAATTTCACGCAAAGAATGTTTGCGTGAAACCCTGTCTCTGAAATTCTTATTTGAAAACAATTTTCTCATTTCCATCCCTTCTATTAAACACAATGTTTTTGTGATTGACCACCCCATGTTCGGTGTTTATGGAAAAAATTAATGTCGTTGAGTCAATCTGCGTATGATCAAGTCACAGAAAATGGAATGTTTTCGCTCGTCTAGCGATATACAAATGTTCGTCCTACACATGCATAGAACTCATTCATGTATGAAACATGAAGGAACCTGTTGCATACCAGAACATATTTGGAACACAAGCTCTATACAAAAAGTTCCTGATGTGAACACACCTTGAGATGTAAGCAGGGCCATAACACTTAAACCGCCAATGAAAACTTCCCCTGTCATTCATTTTGGTCGTTATTTGTCTTCTTATATTCAATTATTAATTTTTCTTCATGTAAAAGCCATCATCATGGCCAATGTGTATAGTGTTTAATGCCCGTTTTTACTATTGATGCTCCACAGGTGGTGGAAACTTATGATACATGAGATGAAATGATATATTGGGAAAGGATGTTTTTAACGAAGGAACCGATCCAGGCCTAAGTTTAGGGTACCTTCCCGCCATTTGCCATTTATGAGGACGAAGAAAAACCTGGTAAAAACCTCAGTCAAAGAGGACGATCCTTGTGGGATTCGAACCCCAGACCTCCCGCTCGCGATTCCGAGCCTTAACGACCTCGGCCACACTTGGCGATTCTGCCAATGTGCAAATAAAAGTTTTTAATGGTGTTTAACTCTCGTTTTTACTACTGAGGCACTACAGGCTGTGGAGTGCAGCATAATGAAGCATATGGTTCTTCCCTTTGAGGTTTTCAGTCTGGTACATAGAACTGATAAGTATTTTTACTTTTTATCCCTAATGATGGAATCTACTCATACTTTAGAATTTGTGCAGCTTTATTTATCCAGAAGACGTAAATTTTTCTTAAAATCTTTCCTCGTTATTACAATATGTCTAACGATCTTCAACTATTATGTATTATTTACTTTTGGGAACTCGAAACCAATCTCAAATAGCAAATTATAACAAGTTGTTTGCTTGAATGTGGGAAGGTGGTCGGGGTCGTTGATCATAAACACTAGCACATCTTCATCGTAGACGCTTCATTTTTATAGAAAAATTTAAGTATTTTTTAAAGCACTGCACACCTGACGAATTCGTCACACCGAACGTCAAACAATGACTTTTGTCGTTTTCTAAGATTTTCCAGGCATAAATAACTGTTCTTTATTAAATATTTTGCTACTCACGGATGTACTGTTAATGCGGAAAGACCAGTAAACTGGGCTGTCATATTAATAGGCAAGGTAGGATATTTTTCACACAGCTTTTGAAACACTTCAGAAGAATAAGTTTCTCACCATTTGTTAGGGGCCAATCATTACCATTTTGAATCACAATCAGATAGGTAAACCAGCAATTCAGCCACTTTTTCGGTGACGAACCGGATTCTACGGCTAGAACCACTAGTGGGTTAGCACCAGCAGTGTGTTCGCATACAGTCAGCAACAGCTATCCGGAGAAGAAACATTATTTAATGCTTTGAAATGAATCAATCTCCTCACGGAAAAGGAGACGTGTAAGAGGTTTCTCCTTGTGGGATTTTAATGATAAAAATTCCTGTCTGATTACAACTCGATATTTTGGAATTCCTGTTTTTAAAAGCTCTTTTCCCTAACAAAGTTTGTTGTTGAATTTTTTTGTTTCAGGCAATCCGGGTATTATTTTATTTAATTTCGGAAATTTGTCGTCCTTCAAAGCACTGGTGAAAAGGGGTTTTATTTAATTGATTAAAGTATTAAAAAAATGTGTGGGTAGGCATACATATTAACGGCCGAGTATTATTTTAATTATGAGGCATGTTATGTATGTGCGTAAAATACATGAAACCAAATGTAAAAATGTTACGTTGTAAAGAGGATACCGTGCAAAAATGTCGTTATTGTGCAAAAATATTGCTACTATGCAAAATATGGTTATTATGTAAAAATGTTGCTATTATCCCAAAAGTTTGCTATTATGCAGAAATTTTATTATGCAAAAATGTGGTTATATTTCAAAAAACTATTTAATTTTGCTATGTTGTATGAAAAAAATTAGGTCACAGCTATGTGCACATTACTGATATGTTACAGTGCTAAACTGCATTAATTCCCAATATTTTAAGAAAAAATATAAAATAGCATATCTTAAATGAACTGCTGTGGTGTTGGTTCTAGCTTCAGTTCCAGTGGTTTACTGAGAGTCGAGAAAGTTGCGTTCGCAGTCGGAAGATTTCTACTTCAAACAGGTTTCTATCTATCTCAGTGTCACGAGGGCCGTGCCTGTCTAAAAGCTTTTCACCCTCCCAGGGTCTGATATTTTTGACCTTTCAATGATTTCTCTTGGATTAGCCCGGTTGCAATGCTTTTCTACCACAGGGTCTGGTCTTTCTAGCAAAAATGGCAGGTGTCTGTTAAATGCATTTCCATGTTTTGCGAATTCCTATTCAAATGTTTTTTTCTGTTATCGTTTTTTATCTGGGATCAAGTATTTGTTACTAGTCTCTTGACTCACATTCACTGCCTCGAGCGAGGAGATTCGGATATCCAATCTCATTGGCTGAAAACCAAGATGGGTCAGGGGCATCACGCATGCGCGGTGGTGACTAAATCGTTGAATAGATAAAGTTTTCCAATATGAAAAGCCATTATTTATAAAGTGTTGGAATCATAACATCTCGTGTTCCTGGTTTTGAAATACATATTGCATCAACTACAAATATATCAACCATAAAGAAGAAGAATTTTGTTTTTACTGGCTACATACAGTATCGCTATAACATTATCAGTGAAACATTCGCATGAGATTCGAAATAGGATGTTCCGGATATGAAATACTATGTAAATAAGTGTATTGAGTATTATTGCAAACATTCCGACAGTTATAGGTATACCCAAACCCACAAGTTGGTGTTGTATTTGGAATCCATATACGTAAAAAATCTGATAGATATACTCCAGTGTGTTTACATTGCAAGACTCTTACTTGCTTGTAAATTCTAAACTCTCAACCCGCGACCATTCTTTGCTCTTATGTGAACCTGAAAACCTCTAGTCGTGTCCTATACTTTTACGGTTAATGGTCGCGGGTTCGTGCTCTGTGCGTCTTGTAACCTCTCTACCTGAGAGCGCTGAAGCCTATTTTCCACGGAGTGAACATATTTCAATTGCCAGTTCTTTTTTCAATTTTTTAACAAACTGTTTAATTGATATTTAGTTTCAGTGCATAGTGGTGTGAATTTTTGTGTAGAGCAAGATGTTTCAGTACTTTTAGCATATATAATGTTAATTTTAATGATTTATAGATTTTCTGTTACTTTATGCCATGTGGAGAGATTACAATTCTGTTCTAATGTTTTCTAATGTCCAAGAACGTTTACCTATTTATACTTAATTCATATTTTTCTACATGGAGCTATGTTAGATTTGTGTGTAATTTATATTCCTTTCATATTTTTCTGCAGGCAGCTGTGTTACAAGTTGTAACGTGCTGTTTACATTAAAATCTTGAATTGAAAATTTCTCGGAGAGTGTGTTTGCTAAACTATTTTGTTTACAAAATAATTATTTTTAATTGTAATAAATAAGTTTTTAATTTATATCATCAACGAATTTTTGTCTATTTCGTTTTATTTACGATAAAATACACTTAATAATTTCGCTATTCCTAATGACATGTACATTTTCATATACGCAATTTGTCCGAAAGGAAAAGTTTGAATCCGACTTGCTGCCAATATTAATGCCTCCCTGTCTGGGAGGGATTGATGATTCGTTTCTGACATAACGTTTTACCCCTGCTGGTTTAAAAATAAAGCTATAACGCCATGTGATAAGTTTTGAGAGCGTCCATCACTATAGTTGGGTCACTTCCAATAACTCTTAACTTCAAAGTATATAATCTTTTAATTTGATTTCTTTTTTTGTAATTGTAAATCATAGGGTGAAAATATCTTTACTGGAAAAATAACATGTTGTCAAAGTTAAAATCTGTTTTTTCCCCGGGGTAAGTGTTTTTTTTTTTTTTTTTTTTTTTTTTTTTGCCGTGTAAAAATCCCCAACTTTCCTTACAATAAGATAACCGATCAGTGCCAAGGGGCCTTTATTGAAAGTGAGTCTTCTTTTATTAAAATAACAAGTGCCTTAATTTGCAAGAGTTAAGGATACAATATATTTTTTCTCACTTTATTCGCTGCAGTTATAATAAATCATTGTGTGAAAATATTCCCTGCCTTCAAAAGGACGTTTTCTAAACAGGAAAATCTCATTTTTCCCAAACCACACCCCGTACATTACACTGCCTTTAACTGTCAAACCCCAACTTCACTTCCCCAAAACGATTTCCATTTTGATATTTTGAAACTGGGATAAGTAATGACATGTATGTGATATTTTGTCCATTTTTCAAAGGATAATATTTTTTATGATCATGTGGTGGCTAAGTTATATATATATATGAGAGTTCCTAACACCACTTTAGTTTATATTATAGCTTCTAACATGACAAGTGCAAAGCAACGTACTATAGAGGCATTAGTGTGTTGTTTGGTCCAAACCGATATATTGATATATTTTATAACATTTTTAATAACGGGCTGATATCGCTAAGAATTCGACAACAAATAGAACGGGATAGAATGGCAGCTTCAAGCTATATATGGTGCCTAGACAATGGCCCAAAGCCTCCAGAGATTTTAACATGAATAGATGATTTCTTCATCCTGAATTGTACGGGATTTCTTTCGGAAATCGCAGTGAGTAAATTAAATCACCAAAAGAATAATATATTTTAATATGAATAATAGTGAGCGAAAATACATTGTAGACTATGTGTTATTATTGTAGAACGCAACCATGATGTGGGCTTTCGATTGGACTCCTAGTAAACCATAATGCAGAGACGGCTGTGAATGTTGGAGAGAACACGCGCGGGCGCGCGCGCGTGTGTGAGTTGTGGTATACAAGTACAATGATAATAAAAATATTCATAAACCATACTTCAAAGTTATCATTGCAGTAAAACAGTGAAATAAATTGTGTGTGAGCACCGGGCACAGTTTTAGAATAACTTTATTGTGTACTATTTACAGTTACAGCGGAATGGATATATAGAATAAAATTGACACATTTTAATATAAAAATATTCCCGTTTTCAAACACGTGGTAGAAGATATATCCCGCCTTTACACCAGATTTTTATTACAGGACACAGAACTACGCCAGAGTTCATTAAATACAAGCAAATGGCTATATTTTTAGTTTTGTTAAATGATTTAAACCCTTAATTCTATTCCAAAAATAAACAGACACTTTAAACAGAGAAACCAATCGAAACAACTATATTCCTAATCTAGCCTGCAATGTTTTCGCATATGTTTACGGACTTGGTATATTATACAGTTTACAAGCTAATAGAATCTGGGCTGTAAACCCACAGGAGTATATTTTTTAGACTTTTTAACATGTGGTATAGGCATTGCAAACACAACACCAACTTGTGGGTTTGGGTATACCTATAACTGTCGAAATGTTTGCAATAATACTCAATACACTTATTTACATAGTATTTCATATCCGGAACATCCTATTTCGAATCTCATACGAATGTTTCACTGATAATGTTATAGCGATACTGTATGTAGCCAGTAAAAACAAAATTCTTCTTCTTTATGGTTGATATATTTGTAGTTGATGCAATACGTATTTCAAAGCCAGGAACACAAGATGTTATTATTCCAACACTTTATAAATAATGGCATAATTTTTTTACTGGAAAACTTTATCTTTTCAACGATTCAATCACCACTACACATGCATGATGCCTCACGACCCATCTTAGTTTTCAGCCAATGAGATTGGATATCCGAATCTCCTCGCTAGAGGCAGTGAAGAGACTAGTAAGACATACTTGATACCAAATGAAAACGGTAATAGAAAGACCATTTGAACAGGAATTCGCAAAACATGGAAATGCATTTAACAGACTCAAACTTTTTTGTTAGAAAGACCAGACCCTGTGGTAGAAAAGCCTTGCAACCAGGCTAATCCCAGAGAAATCATTGAAAGTTGAAAAATACCAGACCCTGGGAGGGTGAAAAGCTTTCAAACAGGCACGACCCTCGTGACGTTGAGACAGATAGAAACTGTTTCAGGTAGAAACCTTCCGACTGCGAACGCAACTTTCTCCACCCTCAGTAGGTCACTGGAACCCCAGTTAGAATTAACACCACGGCAGTTCATTTAAATTATGCTATTTTATATTTTTTCCTAAAATATTGGGAATTAATGCAGTTTAGCATTGTAACATAACAGTAATATGCACACAGCTGTGGCCTAATTTTTTCTCACAACATAGGAAAGTTAAATAATGTTTCTGCATAATTACCACATTTTTGCCTAATAACAAAAATCTTGCATGGTAAACAAAATGTTTAAATAGTAATACAATTTTGCATAATTACAACATTTTTACATAATAGCACATTTTTTACTCATTAGTAATGCTTTTGCATAATAATTACATTTTGCATAAAAATAATCTTTTTTGCATTGTAACATTTTTTTGCGTTTGTTTTAATAATATTTTACAAATACACAACATGCTTCACATCCACAAATCAATAAAAATAATGCTCACCCGTGAAAGAATACTTACACACAAAGATTTTAATTAATATTTTGTATAATCACTAAGCTAAAACCCCTTCCCACAAGTTCTTTGAAAGTCGGCATATTTCCGCAATTAAATAAAATAAAACCCCTCTCCATCAGATATTTGAGGTTCAACAAATTTTGCCATGAAATAAAATAAAATCCCTTTTGGCTGAAGTAAACAAACTCAAAGCCAATCATTATTAGAGTAAAAAACTTTTAAAACAGGAATTCCAAAACATCGAACTTTAATTGGACAGGAATTCTTAAAAACGTCTAAACTTCATTAAGGGGTAAACCTTTTACTGACCCCCTCTTTTACTGTGAGCAGGTAGAATCCTTCCAAAGCAATAAATAATATCTCTTTTCGGGATGGCTGTTGCTGACTGTGTGAAAACACACTTGTGGTAATCTACTAGTGATGCTACCCGCTGAGGCCAGTTTGTCACCTGAAAAGGGACACATAGTACTGGCCGGAACTCGAACCAAATATCTTCGGCTACTGTACCCTGCCCGACCTAGGCGCATATATCCCCATCTGAGTCTATTTTTCCCCGTACACCTCAAAAGCTATATCAGAAATTTTACATTGAAGAAGACACTCGAAATCTTTGAGTACTCTTTATGGTCAGTCCACACTATTAGGGTTCATTTATTGAAATTATTATTTTTTCACACAAGCAGTGTGTTAGACTGAAATTTGCAATCAGAATCAGATACAAAAAATTCGATATCAGATTTGCCTTTCAAACCACGGATCTTCAGTTTGGCATATCGACACACTAAGCTTATAAGCTTCCATGCCCAGCTCTATCATATCCGTGAACTTGAATTTTTCCTGTCTGGCTCTCCTTTCAAACCTTAGTCTAACACATGACATATGTGAAAAAATTATATTTCATATTTACTTTAGAATTTTTAATGTATTCCAGGTATTCAGCCATATTGTTTTTCTAAACTTTTGGACATCAATTTCTCACTTTCTAACTGAAAGGGTATGCTTTTAGCGCATTTTCTATTTAAATGAGATACATTAGTTAATATTACATGGCATACAACAGACCACCTGAAACCATACGCAATGAATACTTCGAAACAAATTGGTTACACATTTTCAAAGATGGTTCTTATTCAAAAGTACTTGAAAAAGCCGGAGCAGAGGTATTTTGCTACTACTTATCCTTTTATGCTAAATAGATGAATAAAACAGCCTTTGATGGAGAAATAGAAGCTATTAGATCAGTTTAGGCCAACTCTTCACTAAGAAAGACATTGGCTGCCCCATTGATGATGACAATATGTCTGAACAGGAAGATACAGCAGACCACGGCTTCTCAGTCCAGAAAATTCTTGCAACTATAATTGCGGTTGCAACCATGAAAGTCTATGCTTGCTGATAATGTCATCAAGTTGCATTGAAAAAATAGTAGATACGTTTTGCTGTAGTTCTACATAATAATTCATAAATAGCATCTTCATTTTTATAACATCAATGTGAGAACAAATTAAAATAAGTGTGTGAATAAATTTCTAGTCTAAGCACCATTTAGAACAAGGCGTCAGACAATGAGTGAACACTCATGCACGATTGTTTTTTTTTTTTTACATCAAATCTATTCTAACAGAAAATGCGTATTATGTAATGTGCTTACTATATTGCTTATTACACAAAGTCACGATGACTATTGTCGACTCCATAGCAACAGCACAGTTAGATGCGTAACACTACCGCCAAACATGCCGTTAGTCTTCACTGACGTACAATGCACGGCTTAGAGTGTAGCGCCGTCACACTTCTTCCTTAATCACGTTATTCATACATTAAGACTGTCAGTGTCATAATCCATTGAATTCATTTGAAAATTATAAGGAAAAATCAGGGACAGAGGGGAAGCAAAAAACGCGATACATGTGCTGTACGCTATTGAGTTTGTCCAATAATTTTGGTTATTCGACAAATATAGCAACCACATCAATTTTGAGAGTAAGCGGAAAAGTTTAGGAAAGGAATGTTTGAAGCATCATTAGACCAACATAAAAAAAATTAGAGATTACTGTCTTATTTGTAAATTGTCTAATATCATTATATTATTACTTAGTTAATTAATTGATTTATTGTTTGTAATTTAGCCAATGTCTTATATTTATAACAATTCTACTTCATAATAATTAATGATTAAAAAGTATCACAAAATTACACTACATTGCAACATTTCTTAACTAAACAGTATTCCTTGTAAATGTAATTAAATCTATCCGTTTTTCATCCGATACAGGACTGAAAGCAAACCATATGTGCTCTTTATATGCTATGACATTTGATATTTCACACAAGAAAGAAATATTTTCTTCTGGCGCTCCAAGGACTGAACCTATGGGCCCCCATTCAGGCACAAACCATTTAAGTTACCTTGGTGACAGGAAAAATAATTTCTTTTCGAGTATCGCACCCTAGTAGCTCGATCTGATCTAGAAGTATTTTTATTTCCTAGCTAATTACTTTTTCAGGAACTATGAGCATTTACTATTTTTTCTGTGCCCTTTGCAGTATCGGTCAGTTCCATGTTAGATTCTGTAATATTCAAAACTACTGTTGTGGATGCCGACTTGGTCCTGATTCTGCAACAACATCAGTAGTGTCTTTATAAGGCCTGCTAATATTTGGTTTTTTATTATATTTTCAGTCGCAAGATTTATTTTTACATACTTGTTTGACTTTCAGGATAAATATTGCTGGATTGAGATTTCCATTCCCATAAAATTTACAATTTCTCACAGTTAACTTGTAGCAATATAACAGTATATCAATGTTGAACATTGAAGTGTTCCTTAGTATTTAATATGTTAGAGTGCGATTATGGTAAATATGTTCGAAAAGATAATACTTCAGACCATTCACTTTTCTTTGCAACGTTTACAATGGTGTGTACAGTCTTCCAACCACGAGAACAGCACTGCGGGGAAAATGTTTATTCTGGTGGATTGCAGGAGGAGTAGATATATCGCATGAGACAATTATGCTTCCTATTGGCTAAGACTATGTAGCGAATGTATTTAATTTTCATGTTAATTGATATATGTGATATCAGTATTAAGGTGGTCATAGTTTGCTAGCAAAATCTAATGGTAAAAAATTAATATCTCTGAATGGGATTGTGAGGAATATAGACAGAAAAAGAAAAAGAAAAAAACTGGCAGCTCCTCTTGCCTGGTTATTAGCTCCCCATTTGATTCGGGGCGGGAAACTGCCGATAAATTTTGCTCAAAGGCATCTTCTTTCAGGCTTGAGGTTCTTTTACGTTCTTTCTCTACGACACTGGATCAACGGCTTCACTTCCATTCCGAAGGAATCCATGCTTAAAATTTTTACTAGGCCAGCAGGTCCAACTTTTCTGTATTTATTTGGAGAATGCAGCTTTTAACAAGTACTTTGCTCAAAATTGGTCATACCATTAGCTGTAGTATATATTGTAGTGTTAATTGTCCCTGATGAAGGGGAAGAGAGAACTTTATGGTCTTAATTATGATAATTTTATTATTATTATTATTATTATTATTATTATTATTATTATTATTATTATTACTATTACTACTCTACCTGGTACCAACCCACAGAGCCGGGTGTGTCAAGTGATAACACTTGGAAATCGCATTTGAGATGTTCCTGGTTTAAATCCCTCGGGGCTGGCCATTCTGATCTTCAGTATTTTCGGATTTCTCCTAGACGAATGCTAGGATGCTTATTACATTTCATGAATTTTCATCTCTGGCATTTCATATCATTCATTTCATTGGTTCTGTTACGAAGTCGACAGTGTCATGAGAGATAGATTGTGTGAAGGTGACTTGCGCTTTGGAAAGGTTTCTGTGCTGGCGTCTAGTACGGAAACGGTCTTTCTGAGGGGCCCGAAATCCTTGGTTTTCTATCTGGATACGCTAGTGACACCTGACCGCCCGATGTATCCCTCACCTCATTTCTTCCTCCCAAAAGTGCTTCCACTGGTGGTAGGAACAAACCGCCAGCGCTGGAACAGAACTAAGGTAAATGGAATGCCTTTTCTGTCCGTAACAATCCAAATCCAGATATATCCGAACAGAGTTCTATAATATCCCAGCTAGCGCCAAAGTTGCATAAGTAACACATAACTCTCAAAGCTGCTCTCATGGTTGAAAGACAGTGCATATGTTTCAAACTACATCATTTTTGTCGTTTGCAGTTGAATAGCAGCTAGTACTATTGTTCTCCTCAACTGTTCATTGTCATTTGAGTAATTTGGTATCTTTAGGGTTTATGTATATTCCTTGTAATCTCATTTGTAACAATTCTTACGATTCTTACGATTCATGGAATGCATGGTATTTGCTATACCCAGATATGCTCCTCCTGGGATCTACAGCGAGAAAATTCCTTATAAATGCATTATCGATAGCACCCACAACTGTCTAAAATTTGCAAACGACTTATCGTTCGTGCTATTAACAGATTTCTCCCTCATTGATAGTTAAGCAGGAAATATTGAACTTGTTTAAAGAAAGCGTACTCATTGGTTAGTAAACTCATAGCTTTAAAATAAAACTAAAGCACGTAACATAAACAAGAGACCGTTCTGTGTTCTTCCATATTTATCAGTTATCCATCTATGTAAATCCGAAAGTTGTGATTGAATGTGCTTGTTCTTCTTCTTGTTCTTCCTCTTCTTCTTCATGTAAACTTCAACCCATTCTGGTTCGAAATTGCTGAGACCATTTCTTCTTTGGCCTTCCGGAATTTCTTCTTCCATCCGGATCATAGTGAAAAGCTACTCTGGAGATTCTGTCATCTGTCCAAATGTTCTCTGTAATTTTCTCTGTATTTTTAATTATTATATTTAACTCTTCAATGTTAAGTTCGAAAGATTATATTTGCAATGAGCAAATTATTTTATAATTATGAGGTTATCAGAGACTAAAATTGTTTCAGATTCGTTTTTGCTTCAAAGGAATCAATTTTCCAAATACTAAATGGATATCATATTTGTAAATCCTTATGACATTTCTGATGTTAACACAGATCAAAATTAATTGAAAATAAGATGCTGGATGTGATGATACCACTCCTTATGTAGGCAATAGCTGTAAAACTAAGATGAGCTACATACAAATAATTACATGAAATTTGAAAGCTAGGAAAACAGCTGTTATTTTATGTTGTGGTAATTTGTAGATTTTCTGATTGGGCAATTTACTTCCCTTTAATAGACGTACAATGCCTTGCCCAATATTTAACTGCTGTATTGAATACGAGCAATATTTTGGACCTATGTTTATGAAAGATAATTACAGACATCCGAATTTCAACATTATGCTATGTAGTGAACTTGCGATAACAAGATGCATGAAGATAATATTGAATAAATTGGCATGTAAAGGGAGGCTGTTCTCCTCAATGGTTTGAGACTGTTATTATGCTACTAAGATAAGCACGCAACGCTTGAGAGACTAAAAATCAGCATAAAGCACTTAGTTTCCATCGTTGTATCTTGCGTAGCTGAGTTGCTGCATTAAAAGTACTGAACAAGTGAATGGTTTGACAGAATTGTCACAATGACGAATTACTACTGAGCTCAGCTCAAGTGGATAATAGTGTAATTAGTTGACTCACTAACTGCCTGATCACATTTAACCTGACTCAGTAATCAAGTGATGAAACCCGCTTTCTTCTTAACTAACGTACTGATGTACCTGAATCAGCTGGTGGAGTAATCTGAATCTTCTCCCCACTGAATTATGTACATAATTTCGATTACGCAACTAACCTGACTTTTTTTCTTTCTTTCCTTTCTAAGCATTTAACGTCCCGCCAAAGTCTTTCGAGACAGTTGATGACGAAAATGGTTCCGGAGTCCTTAGCGTCTAATGTCACTATCTGATATGCACTTTCCAGAGTAAGGAAAATATCCGTGATAAACCTTACCCTGACAATATGTCTGGAGATCGAACCTGGGCTCCCCAATCGACAAGTAGATGCACTATTACTTTCACTACGGCTGTGGGCACCAACATGGATGCTGACGACCCAAATGACTTTACTGGCTTGACTAACATAATATATTCACTGAAGCATCTTACTGACATAAAATGAAATGCCTTACTAGCTTATCTCTTCATTGCTTCACTACTCTGACACTAGGTTCCTGTCTTTATAGGTTCTCCCCATAGTCATCATCCCATTGTATTTATTTTTACAAGCTTCTGCAGTTTAGCGGCTGCTTGAATTATTTCAGAATGGCTGGCACTACATAATTTTCGATGAACTATTGAATATCTACGGTTAGGTACCAAACGGAAAGTAAATTCTAATACCAACTCATTTGTCGGCCAGGGATTGAAGTTCCGCAAACGGGCTACAGCGGTAGTAGCGTAGTCCATTTGTAACGTTCGCACTGAGAATCAGCGGAACGTATTATGCTAAATAATGAAGGTGAAGATGTCATGAGATGATGGAATAACTGCGGAATTAATGGCAGTGAAAACCATAATATCCGGAGGAAACCAGCTCAGATGCCGCTTCTTCTGCCATAGATCCCACTTACAGCTGCTGGGATCGAACTCGGACCGCGCAGGCGAACACTCTAACCATTTGGTCTATCTTTGCCATTTGGTGCAAAATATCAAGGAACGAAGAAATGTACTATTTATATGGTGTTATATTTCCTAGCAATTATTCACTGTATAATTATAGTCTGTTAATGTCAGTACATCATATAATTCCTGATTCTTCAAAGCAGGACACAAATAAATAAATACTCAAATTATCTCAAATATATGTTATTATGTCAAGGTACAATTCTGGAGGCAACGAATATATCCGTTACAGGAAGAAAATTTATATTTCATTCCATCAAAGTATTTACCTGCTTTTTATTTATTATCCAGCAAACTCTAGACATTTGGTTTATAAATCCCTGGAGGTATTCTGATCCCATACTCTTCCATAACTTCCCAGAGATAGTTTTATCTACTTTATCTCATAACATTTCTATAGAATTTTCTTTGGACTTTGGAAAAACCAAGAAATTTATGCTTTTCTTTAAATGTAATGTACCTCTTGCAAAATCCTGATCGATATTTACAGCTGTTATCTTACTACTGAAAATTTTCTTAATTTATGCACTCTGGATGATATTGCATAACACTGAAGAACATAATGATATAGTTTCTGATCCACATTTTCTTCAATTTTCACAGCAACCCCAACTTTACACCCTATTCATTCTGTTAGAAGGAAGAGTCGTATTTAAAACCGCATGAGACGGACTTTGTGCTTGATGTCTATAAAAATCCCTTCTAGATCTGAAATTGCATCCTCCACGTCTATGGTAAAGTACCTTTCGTACTTAAGTCTCAATTCCTTCAATGGGCAGCCTCTCTTATGCTTCGAGCATAGTAACTACATAAAAGATGTGCTGGGCTCTTCTTGAATTGTTTTCGAAGTTAATTTAGAGATCCCTTTAATTAACTTTCCATCATCGCAGACATTCACTCATTGGAGAGTACAGGAGTTCCTATATTTTATAATTCAAATTTTGATCTTAATTTAATTTATCTAAACTATAATTATAAAATTAATCAATTTTCTTATTTTGGAATTAAACTAAGCGCTTATGCTAGGAATTTATTTATATTTAATTGGTAAAAAAAGAACACAAATGTTATATTTCATATATTTATTTAATTGGAAACTGAATACGTACCAATTAGCTTTAATTTATATACAGGATAAGGTGTTATGCTTCGGATAAAAATAGTTGTGTACTGACATTTCATCTTATGAGAAGTGATTTATCGATCCTAATCGCACACATTATGGACAATTTTGTTTTCATAAATAGTTGTAATGAAAACTGAATGAAGCGGAAATGTTTGTGTTTGATTGCAATTGCACCGCTGCGCTGATGGTAAAATGTCACTTCAGGCACAATTTGAATAAAGGACAGAAATAACATCATGATACCAGGTATGGAATGCTGGCACAAGTCCATAATCCTTTTTGCCGAGATCTTCACAGTCATAATCCAAAAGACACACTCCATGTTGGTAGACTTTTGCGAGCTGTTGTAGAAGATTATCAGCTTGAAGCAGTGCACTATTTGGCGATTTTTTATGGATTTCTCTTTCTTGGAAATAATTTTCTAGGATTTTTAAGTTTCAAGCTGATTGTTGGCATTCTAAATGGGATGAATACATGATTAAATTTTCTTGATATGAGTTTTTTTAGATGATGTAAAAATTAATTTCACAGTGTCACCATGTGGTAGGACTGATAACTTTAGAACTTGAGGGGTATACTCTTTGCATCACTGAATTACTTGGTGTTGAATTAATTTTTTATTCCAAATGTCCATTATTCTTGGTGACCGCTTGATTAATTTTTTGAGCCTTTGAGACAGTTTCAGAAGCTTTAATAAAACATCTTCAATAGTCTACTTCAAGCTTAATAATGCCATTTTATATAAAGTGTCTCCTCTGACCATTTGCGAGATACCTGGAATAAGAAAACCGCAATGAAATCAAGTATCAGCGTTGAACTATGTCGTCAAAGCTACAACGCTTCTCATATGGTGAAACACAAATCTACTACCTAGTAATATAGAAATGCAAGAAATGTGGTTAGGAGTATTATTAGGTTACACTGTTAAACAATATTGTTATATATATATACAATTAATATGACTCAGAGTTCAGCTAATGAAAGTTCTAAGATTTAACAACTGTACCATCACTAGTTTTTTCAAATAAAATTGTCAAGTTCTTCTAAACTGATGGGCAATTACATGCACCATTTAAGTATTCAACGAAGCAGCTTCTCTCTTCCCTTTACAAGTGACAGTCTGACGGTATCAACATTCAAAATGAGAAATGTAGCCTAGTTTCCTGGATGTGAATGGAGTTGTACCCTAACAAGTTTGATCTTTTGCTTTATTATTTCCTTCTTCTAGCAGTTATCTTTCAGGGATTACTTGTTTTAAAATTAATAGTTTATTTTCTTCTTAAATATAAATTAAAATAAAAATATAACTTCGCTATGTTGGACATCGGTTTTTGAAAGTATATTTGAGATATCTGCACCTAGCGAGAACTTAAATATGTTAAAGCTCATATGCTAATGGGTATAAATATAAAATAATTTCATAGAAATAAATTAAAAATGAAGTTAAACGATGTAATGCTATTCAAATATATAGACTCACAAGGAGGATTCATTTTTCAATCCCTTGCTCCTTTTTATATAATATATACTCAGTTTTGTTGAGTTCTTTGGCATTAGTGAAAGAAAAAAACGTCCTTCCTCGAATACGTTTTAACATTAGTAGTTGCCGTCCGTTTTATTCCGTCTTACCGGCTTATTGCACGACAAATGTTAACAATAATATCCGCCAACCATGGCGCTCACAACTTTCGATATAATCTAGTAACAATCCTTTCTCGGAAAGTTAAATAAACAAAGCAAGAACTCACTACTCCAACAAGAACAGAGTATTTGCATCGCACATCTAGCAAACAATGGTAGTGATAAAGGAAGTTTGTAGTATAGCATCAAAATGCGGGGAGAGAAACGAGGGGAGCAATTTCGAGCCTTACCTTCATTTCATTTATTTAAGTTCACAAATTATTTTCTCTTAGTTTTATGTAAGATTAAACCTTATAACAGCTGATTATATACTCAAGTATATTATACCGTTATTATCAGTCGGTCATGGTGGTGTAGTGGTAACCATACTTGCCTTCTAAACCCAAGGTCACGGGTTCGAACCCGGCCAGGAGCGATGAATTTTTCGGGCGAAAAAATCGTAAGTATGGCTTCCTTCGGAAGGGAAGTAAAGCCGTGGGTCCCATGTCGTACATTTACGGCATGAAAAAGAACCTCAAGCCTGAAAGAAGAGGCCTCTGAGCAAAATTTGTCGGCGTTTCACGCCCTAAATAGAATGGGACGCTGATGACCTAAGATGTTAAAGAAATAAATAAAAATAAACAAATAAAAAAACGTTATTATCCGTTGGTTTCATAAACATAAACCTTTATATTTATAACCCAATTTTAGATATTTCAATATCATTACGCTAAATAAGTTTATTAATGATACAGTTTGAGATGAAAATTACCAAAAAAAAAAAAAAATGTTTCTTCTGGTTGCATTTAGAATAGTTTCCGTTACAAAATAATTATTCATTGGATTATGTCTCAGTTTATTTAAAAGATACATTTTTTTTCAGATCTCCCTTGATTTGGAACACTTGCTTCCATTAAATATTTCGCCAAATTCTGCTGGGAATATCTTTATGTATGATTCTGCTTGACAATACATTTTCAAATAAGATATCGTTTTTAAACATTATTTTAAATATTGCGTTCTTTTTCCTAGTAGCTATTGTTGTTATAATCTAGTTTCGTTAGTTTCGTAATAATCTTGTAAACTTCACAGAATGTTTATTTATACCTAATAAAATTTGAGAAACACTTTTGTCCATTGTGAAGTCAGGCCTTGCGTCATATAATGCCAAAAGAAAAGGCACTTAGTAGCACAAGGGATAGGGAGTGATTATCCAGTTCCTGTGAAAAATGATACTGCCTGTTTTGGTATTAAATGCCAATTTCTGTAAGTTAAGAAAAATTCCTATTTTGTTCAATTTCACCGCCACGGGTGGCCGAGGTCGTTAAGGCGCGGACTCGTGAGTGGGATGTCTGGGGTTCGAATCCCACCAGGACCGTCCTCCCTTACTGGGTTTTTATCCAGATTTTCCTCAGTCCTTATAACTGGCAAATGCCGAGGAGGTACCCTAAACATAGACCTGGAATGCTTCCTTCCTTAACAAAAATATCCTTTCCCAATATATCATTTCATCTCATGTATCATCAGTGTCCACCGCCTGTGGTGTCTCAGCAGTAAAAACTGGCGTTAAACACTACTAAAAAAAAGCTAAATTTCCATGACCAATGAAGAACAACAGGCACAATGCAGCCGCCAATATAAAATATAAACAAAAATGCTAATAAGTTTATAAAATTTGTTCTTTTTGTACATAGTTCATATGTCTGTTTTCAGAAACCTCTTATTTTTTCTTATTTATACTGTCAATTGCACGACAATGGTTTCTTACAAGCCGGTTAATTCAATTTTTATTGAAAAACTTTCTATGTAAAATATTAGTAACCATTTAATAACTTTTACATCACCTAATCATTAATCAAATTAGTACAATGTCCAAATTGCTATTCGCATTTTATGTACTATACTGAAATGGTAAACCACAAGGAAAAGAAGAGTGAAGGTGGAGCAGTATTAAAGAAGGCGGGGGCGTATGTTTGATATAAAAATGCCCCACGCTATTAGCGTCAGGTGGGAGCGGGGTTTATTATTGAGTGAGTTTCGGTTGGGTGTGTAAGGCGGATGCGGTTATGTTGTTGACTGCTGGTCGCGGTCTCGATGTTTCCCCGGCTGCTCGCTGTGGCTTCTGCTCCAATTAGACTGGGTTCGATCTCAGGGTCCTCTGGAGTGT
This sequence comes from Metallyticus violacea, assembly GCA_030762175.1. Taxonomy (NCBI): domain Eukaryota; kingdom Metazoa; phylum Arthropoda; class Insecta; order Mantodea; family Metallyticidae; genus Metallyticus; species Metallyticus violacea. Next base: position 204,646,356 of record CM060846.1, read on the forward strand.
TTTTTGGATCAGTTTAGATCCGTGGTTTCTGATTCTTCCCTATTTAATAAACATGTTTTCCTTTGTGTAAAATTCGGCTTAAGGTCCCCGTAGCAAAAAATAATTTAATTTGCTTTCTTAAGTGCTAAAGACTGAAATGTTCACTAATCTCTAAAGTATGCGCGTGCACACACACACACACACACACACACACACATGACATACCAGAGTGAATTATGCTGATGACCTGAGATATTAAAGTGCGTCAGTTAACCAAATCAGAGTGAATTAGAGAAAATTGGAGGCCATGGCCGTAACTCGAACCATTGATCTTCGTTTGTTGCATGGGCACGAAAATCCGTGGTTTGAGCCTTAACCTCAAATTTTCCCCCTCTGTCTCTGATTAAAATGCTTAGTCTAATACATTGCTTGTAAGAAAAAAAAAATCACATTTAAATTAGCGAATATGTATAAAATCTCATTTGTTTGCAATTAACATGAAGTGCATTTATAAAACGGAAGCATGATTTAGCGCTAAGGAACAAAACATGTAAACATGCTAAAATCCACCCCTTAATTTTGACCACCAAAATCATGGTTCTCCGTTACTGAAACGAAATTGGTTTTTCATTGAGTGAATTGTTTAATTCGTAATGCAAATGGAGTTTACTAGAAGGTCCCTGGTACTAATCTTTGAATGATGGGCACTTAATGATCTGTGAATAATTTTATGAACACGGAAACTTAAATAATAATAAAAAAAAACAGAAATACGAGAAGTCTGTGCAAGACTTCAAATTTTCCATTGAAATCCCAAAACAGTCAAGAAGATAGCGTGAAAATTTCTCATTTAAAAACCGAACTTTAACAATGGAATTCGTGAAATTTACCTAATCCACCTCGAGTTATTTCAAGTAACAGCAAAGAGATTTTAAACTAAATCCAAAAAGGAAGTTTAAATTCCATTGTTATTAAATTTGGTACGACGCCGAGTTCTCGTGACCTAGTTAATTCTGCAACTAATTGGAACTGGAACTATGAAGAAACTCATCCTTTTCAAAAGGTTTTCCTTTATGACCCATTGTTTTTTTTTTTTTTGTTTTGATTTTGTTTTTATTGCCAAAAGTGGAACAAGTACAGTCGATATCTAAGCAAGTTGACAACAGCACGCATATAGTTCAAATTTGATTTCGGACTAGAGAAAACGTATTGAAAATCAGGGCTTTAATGTACCTTGTGGTCAGTTCCCAATGATTTGTAACTTAAGGTATCCACAGAAAAATATTAAAAAATTGGATCTGTGAATGGAAATTATGATATAGCAGGAATTTGCTTAAGAGAATGACAAAAATAAATGTAAGATTGAGGGTAGTATTTGCAATGCACTCTGTGTTTCTACCATCGTAAACGCGTTGTTTGTTGATGTTATTTTGGTGCATTAGTGCACCAATTGTTGCTGAATTAAACATCCGGAATGTAGATTATAAACCTCTAGTATTACAAAATCGAGGCGATTTCCCAGGCTATTAGTTTACTACCAGAATATTAGCATAGAGAGCATATAGAGATATGTATACAGTGAATATTTTTCTTTTTCTAAAAATAGGAGGAACAAATTAATCTCATTTTCAGTATTATCAGTGAGGTCGCATTAAAAACTATATCATTAAATTGTTCTATCGAACTAGATTCAACGGTTTCTAGCTTTATATTGAAAATGTACACTTGAAAGACTTGGAGAATGAAAAATACATAAAACGTCCGCGTAGTTCAAAAAGTTTTGAAGTCATTACTTATATAAAAAAATTCTTCTAATAAATGCAAAGCTGCTTGGAAGGCTATCGGCACTATAAGAATTAACACCGGAAAAATCTGTGACTCAAGTATTAAAGTAAATGATATTTTGATAACCATTTTATAAATTGTGTTAACTGTATCTCAAAGCAGGCCAATATTCGGATGGAATTTCAGTGAACTTATGCTACAATGTCAAATTAACACATAACAATATATTTCTTGCATAAGTGTTACATATTATTGTCACTCTTATGGCGTGGGCTAGGGGTCGTAGCGGTAGGAGTGCTCAGGGGTATAATTAAAGATCTTATGCCAAGGTAAATGCTTTCATTATCTATAGTCTATGCTCAAAGTAGCGTATATCCAATTATTATATAAATGAGCCACAAATTTGACGTAGAATGTCAGCCGATGAGACTGACAGAAGCTTTATCTTAATGTGATTTCACTGAGTCAAGGTTGCAGAGCGCGATCAGCAGCACAGGGTAGTTCGTGCGAAGAGTGAAGAAGGCGCGGCTTAAGGCTCTGCTACCTCCTCATATAGTTTCCCAATCGCCTAGGGTTGTTGTTGAAAAGTGTTTAACGTCTGTTTTTTACTGAGGCAAGACATGAGGTGAAATGATAAACTGGGTTTTTTTTTAAAGGAAGGAGACTTCCAGGCCTAAGTTTGGGGTACCTCCCCGGCGTTTGCCATTTATGAGGACTGAGGAAAACCTGAAAAAAAAAACCTCAGCCAGGGAGGACGGTCCTGGTGAAAATCGAAACCCAGACTTCCCGCTCACGAGTCTGCGCCTTAACGACCTCGGCCACCTGTGGCGGTAATCGCCAAGAGAGTCTACATTATATTGTAATATTCACCAATTACGATAAACCGATGCCTTAGGTTTGAATTATAGTGATCAATGAAAGGGGAGTACGTAGGTGTTAGGTTCTTTCCCTAGCACCCGCGATCGTAATTCATTTACTAAATTAATGCACCCCTCGGCCATACATGTGACAGTATGAAGTTGCAAATATTGTACAACACTTAAAAGATGCTAGGTCCAAAGATGTTTACATCTTAACAGTAAATTGCCTAATTTACTGTTAAGATGTAATAATTAAGACAGTAATTGCCTAATTTCTAGATCAGTTAACTTTTTGTGTTAATCAATGTTTGATAAGAGGTATTTTTCTTTATTATTTGAAAAATAAAATTATTCCTGTGTCATAAAAAAGTGATTTTAACTTTGCTGATTAATTTGGACTTATATAGTGATTGTTCTTATCTTTACAAACCTTTTGGAGATAATTATGAATAGACGGTGAACTAATTATTTGGAATTGAATAAATTTTTCTGCGTCCCAATTTGGTTACAGATTTAAGTTATCTACCCTAAAAGCAACTGGATCTTTGATACAGTCAGTCGTTACGGGTCTTGAAAATTGTGTAGTTCTACAGTCGTGTTTTGTGACTGGTCTAAGGATTTTAATTGCGTATCTCTTACAACCATTTGTTCTATACTTTATCATTATGGTATCACAGAGAGTGAGTTAAAATTAATAGAATCTTATCTTACAGATCGTAGACAAATAACTGTTGCAAATGCAGAGAACTCTACTGTTGCTTATGTAAATATTGGTATTCCTCAGGGCTCCTTTCTATATTTAGTGATGATTAATAACCTACATTTCAGTTCGAACTGCGATTCCATTTTATTTGCCGATGACGCATCTCTCATGTCTACAATAAGTAATTTGTACGTTCTACTATTGTTTATGGAGTTTTCTTCACCTGCTGCTAATGGTTTTAAGACGAATAATGAAAAAACTCAGTTAAACCTTTTCACTTTTAAAGAATTTTCAAATAATAGTTCTTACTATTATTACTATTATTATATTACTTAATATTACACTGGATTCTAAGCTAACTTGGGACAACCATATTGACTCAGTTTTTGTAAAGCTTTCCCGTGTCATTTACTTATTAAGTCAATTAAGTAAACTTGTATCCCAGGACTATATTATGCTTTTTCCATTACATTTTATCTTATGGGTTGCACTTTTGGAGTATTGGACTCAAAGTCAGTAAAATTTTACTATTGCAAAAGAAAGCTATCCGCATTATAATTGCTTCTCCATATGATGCACATTGCCTTCCCCTTTTTATTGAATTAAGTATTTTAACTATCATTAACCAGTATATTTTCAATTGTTTAGTGATAGTCAAAACTAATCTAAACCAGTTACACGGTCAAGGTGACAACCATGCATATGATAGTAGGAACAATTACTTTGCATTCAGGCCTAATGGCAGATTAAACAAATCCAATTTTTTTAATATGGCTTTATATTCAACAGATTATTTCGTGATGTCCGCACCGTCAGTTTAAGTAGATTTAAGGTTATTTTAAAAACTCGATTATTTTTTTTTTTACAGTAGCAGTATCGTTATCTTTTAATTTCCGTAATGTTCATTATTGCCCATATGCCCATAATATATTGCATCGGTTATGGAAAATAAACAGTCATAACTATAATTAGAATTGTAATTACAATTAACATTGAAGTTTTCAGTACAAAATGAGTAGGGAGGAGTAAAACCACTCTAACGTGTACCAAGAATAAAAATAATGGCTCACATATTCATTGCAGGATCTAGAGGAAGTAATTGCAAAACATTATAATATAGAAACAACTCTTTTATTTTGCAAGCTTCTTAACGCTCAAATGGAGCACGAGTAATCCAGCTGATGCTGTAAGTTAATAAAACAATTTATGCATTGATTAATGCCTCCAGGTACTAATAACAGAATTTTAGCATTGAAATAAATCACGATATAAATATCAAACAACAAATTTTTCAGTAGAAAAGGAAAAAGCTCTTAATGCCAAAACATAGATATAGGAAAGCTGAAGAAAAACTGCTAAATAATTTACATATATTAAGGACGTAGTCGTAATGAAAATTATAATAAATGTGGGTTAGATATAGATTATAACTGTATAATTATCTCAAATCTTACAAATTTAGGAATTTAAATTAATATTTACTTCAATGCTACAATTATAAGTCATAGTGCAAATGTGTTTCTGCTGTTTATTTTACATTTTATAATAAACACCGTTAAGACGATGTTCCTATGTTTTATATGGAATGCTTAACAATGGTATAGGTTAAAATCGTGAAAATAAAGGAATATTTAGGACAATATCATCATGTGGATATCAGATAATAACTTATTCAAGTTTCATTTGTTTTATAAGGTTATATGAATAATAATAATAATAATAATAATAATAATAATAATAATAATAATAATAATGCAAGCTGAACTTGACGGACTTAAAATGGGCTACAGCAACCAAACTAATTATCAAAAATAATCATTCATGCACAATAGAGAAAAGAAAGCACAGAACAAATATTGGGAAAATTAATTTTCTAAATCGAACTATTAGGGACTGAATAATTTACCTGCACACATACACTAGAGTCTTTGAAAGAAAAAAACAATTAAACTGATTAAATTAACAAAAATAAACTCTAACATTCAAGGTCAGGTTTAAGGAAAATATTAATTGTGGTTAAATGACTGCTGTTATTCTATATACTTTCTTGCAATTATTTTTGTTCCTTGTAATTATTTTCTCTTGTAACTAGTTCTGTGTCTTATAAACATTTTAAACTTGCATTACTTTTGTTGCGGAAAGCCATTTGCAACTATTAAATAATTAATAAATAATGAAAATGGGTTTAGTACTTTAAAGGAAAATGCTTTGCTCCGTTTGATGTTGACCGCCACGGGTGGCCGAGGTCGTTAAGGCACGGACTCGTGAGCGGGAGGTCTGCGGTTCGAATCCCGCCAGGACCGTCCTCCCTGACTGGGGTTTTTTCCAGGTTTTCCTCAGTCTTCATAACTGGCAAATGCCGGGGAGGTACCTAAACTTAGGCCTGGAACGCTTCCTTCCTAAAAAAATATATATATATATATCCTTTCCCAATATATCATTTCATCTCATGTATCATCAGTGTCCACCGCCTGTGGTGCCTCAGTAGTAAAAACGGGCGTTAAACACTACTCAATCAAAAATCCGTTTGATGTTAACTAATTTCCTAGTATTTTAGTTAATTAGCATTGTAGTTTATAATTGTAATATTTAAGTACTTCCTCCTTTGCTAAGTTCATGTGTACCAATATTTTTACTCACTCTATATAATCTTCATTTAGGTCTATACGAAGGTAACTTTCTGATTCTAAATTATGAATGGTTATTGTGCTTGAAATTGAAGTGCCAAATGCACCAGACACTTATTGCTTGAGTTAAGGTAAGTTTTGTAACAATCATGATCAGGAAGTATGATTCACATGAGATTCTAACATGAGCTTCACACAGAAGTTCGATAGAAACAACCATCTATAAATTGAGCTACAAAAATGACTTTATTCAAGATTTTGGGTACACCAAAGTAGACTAGCACAACCGCAAGAAGTAATACGTGAATATGCAAAATCACAGGGAACATAATGCATTTATTTTAATCTAACATGGATATTTTATATGGTAAGTTTGATATGATTTTTTCTTGTTGTCCAAAGTCAACGAGGGTGTCTGGATAGACTACTCAAAATAATGTAATATAATGTTTAGTGAAGAACAAAATCTTACATATCTTAAAGAATCAGAAAGGAAGTATTTTTGGATTGAATGTCTAAGAAACTCACTCCTGTAATTTTAAGCATCGTTAATAGCTTCGATATTTTAAATTGTTTTACGATTTTAACTGGTACAGGGAAATCCTATTGTTAGATGTAGATCACAATCAGGCTAGAAACAAGAGTAAACCATAATTATTCTTACCGGTCAGAGATCTAGTGATCTTAAATCCAATAAATAACGCAGCAAAGTCTGTAGAAGAGACCGAGTTGTGTTTTTATAAGGAAGGAAATTTCTTGCTCGCTGATCTTGCGGAGATCTCAAGATCATCAATCATTCTGTAACTCTGGGGTTGTTTTAGGTACAGTGTACCAGGTAATTTACATTTGTGTGTAGAAAAGAACAATTTCATTAACGAAAACCATCAGATAAAAGTTAAGTTTCCGCTGACCGAAAATTGGATTTCAACTAGCACAACGTTGAGCATTACTGGTGGTTGATTTAATTTTACCATACTCGGAACTGATAGAGATTAGAGGGTTTGGTAATTAAGATCGCGCCCACGGCTAGCCAGTCTGACAGGTTTACCACTATTCATTGAAGTGCCAATAAAGCATTTGGTGGTGGACCTCGTATGAGAATACACTTTCAGATATACGAGTACCATACTTTTACTGGTTTTCTCTGGGTTAGACTAATTATAAGAAGGAGAAATGTATTTAATTTGGTTGACATGTATTTAATTACATTGAAAGATAATGGGACAATTAGATTGCCATGTGCATCTAATTAGATTGGAATGTATTTAAATAGGTTGAAAGTTATATAATATAATTATATTTGAAGGCATTTAATTGGATTAAAATATATTTAATTAAACTGGAGTGTGTTTAATTACATTGTATGTATTTAATTATGTTGAAATGTATCAAATTAGGCTGATGTGTATGTTATTATATTGAAAGCTTTTTAATTTGGTTGCCTTGTATTTAATTAGGTTAACTTATATTTAAATAGTTTTACATGTATTTTATTAGACTAGCATGCATTTAGTTAGGTGAAAAGTATTTAATTAGGTTGAATGTATTAAATTAAGCTGATATGTGTTGAATTACGTTTACACATATTTAATTATATTAAATTTTATTACATTTGATTGACATGCATTTAATTAATTGGAAATGTATATGATTAGATTGACATGTAATTAATTAGGTTGACATTTATTTAATTTGGTTGACATTTTTATTTATGTTGACTGCATTAATTTGCGACTTTTACACAGTCAGGCTGACATTTTTTTCTTTTGTTTGAGATGTACTTAGTTAGGTTGACATGTATTATTGAAAGCACAAGCTGTAAATATTGTAATTTCTTTATTTCACACTGCCACTAACTAAGCTCAATTGCAGATTGAATAAATGCCATATAAGAATGAGAGGGGTCGGTTTGATAGTGTGGGTGAATATAATGTTTTGTTAAAGTGCAAGAATGTTTCAATTATTTCTTGTACTAAGGCTAGGGCAAATTCTAAAAAAAAGACAAATAGACGAATTACACATGGACAATTCCGTGTAAAATTGGATGGAAAATTAGGAAAGGTTACTTCACATTTTTAAACTTAAATATATATTTATACCATGACATATAAAGACGAATAGTTTTTTTGTAAGCTATGTCTTTATGTCTAGTAGTTTTCATTAAAAATAAGCCAAAGTTATCGAATTGTATTAAAGTTATCGTTATTCATAGAAACGTAGCACACAAACTATTTAAAATAGAAATCTAGATAAAAGCTCAATTTAAAGATCATATCTTGCTGAAAATAATTATTTGTGAAACATATTAGTTAATTGGGCAAGTTTGGAAGAAAAGTGTTTTGTGCATATTTGAACGAATTTTGGCACAAAGGAAATGAAAAAGAAATTTGAAAAAATTTCGAATTATTAAGACAAATATAGTTGTCAAATTTGTGCTTCAAGGTAAACTAATATGGAAAAAATAATTTCATATCTGGAAGTAGAGTGCTTATTCTGTCTTGCACGCCGTATATCCAGCACTATCAAGTGAATATAGCACAGCTAAGTTCTGGCCCGATACCACACTCCCATAGGTGAATGCAACTATTAAGACCCGTCTGTTGCCAACATAATTTAACGCACTTATTTTTATGGGAGTATTTACTCGGCTTTAAACACAACAGCTGTAAGTGGAATTTGTGGAGGACTAAGCGCCATCTGGGCAGATTTTCTCCGGGTACTTCGATTTTCTGTGCTACTCATTGCTTCTTCGTTTGTTCAACATTTCATTTCCATCTTTGCAGAAAGCAGTGGTAATCTACCGCAGTACTTCTCCATAGAAAAGCTGTAAATACAGCATGATGATGCGTAGGTGTAGTGAAAAACCTGCCTTCGAACAGAACATTGTGAATGCATGAATTCTTGATGGAGCATCAAAATAAATAATGACAAATTTTTGTCTGAGGGAAAGAGAGAATAAAAAACCGAAATTTTTCATTGTACTGTTTTCCATTGAGAAGTCTGTCAAAAATGAATTTATTTGTGTCTTTGTTAACATTTTACGTTAACTATGGAACATACAATTTTATGAAAAGTGTGCTATCAGCTATAATGCTAACTTTTTAAAAATATTTAACAATGGTTTTTCCTTTAAAAACTCTTAAAATTTACATAAACGCCATAAATATATCGCATTAATACAAGAAAGCTAATAGCTTAACAAAAAACAGCTTCCAAATATACGCATTATATCTTAACCCTCTTTATTTTTAATTTTTTCAAGGCAATAATCATTTTTAACGTATGTTAGTGTTCGATTTTAAATGAAATTGCACAAATACATGTTGCAATATATTCATCTGCATATCTCTTAAGTTCTTTACCATCTAGCATTAATTGCAAGAGTTTTGGGTGCAATTGAACCTCTTTCCAAAGGAAGAAAACTCTAGAAACAAGCAACTTAGCCACTCTCCAAACCGTGACTTTCCTTAGGTTAAGGCACTTAAATCAAACATCTCTAACGATTCAATTGCACCTTTCTAGTATACTGGCTGATCATAGATCTGCAAGGAACGCAGTGGTCATTTGACTAGTTTGTCACGTCATAATTGGAAACATAATCATGATAATTGAAACTTAACGATATGAGAAGCTGGTAATTCCGGTAAGCGCATGAACAGTCATTTCAAAAAATGACTAGATGTTAAAATTGATACGCTGCTTTTGAACTCTTGGAGATAGGAGACAGCTGGAGGTATTTTAACAACTATTTCGCTTATGAATCAATGAGCAATCCCAGTACAGGAGTAATAGAATTTTTAACCAATCACAGCTGCACATCGCCACATTGTTTTTGTTTCCCTTCATTTTCACCGCTATGTGCAATTGTTTCATGCAAATTTATCAGGATTGCACACTGAAATATCTTTATAATTTTATAATTTCATTAGCCAAAACCTAAAAAATTCAAAGCAGAATAGAAATATCATTTGGTTTTCAATTTTGTATCTTTAATGTTTCCATATTTAATTACTTTTGTACATTATCATGCTTCATTTGCCTTCAATTTTGTTACCAAAGGGCTTAAATGAATAAGTAAAACAATATATATATATATATTGAAGCCGGAAATAAGGCTGCCTTTATTAATTTAATTAAAAGGCTGCAGAGTGATATTTATAAAGGTATTATATTTGATAAGGATAATTGTTATGCATATGTATAAGAAAATCATTTTTGAGATAGGTATAACAGGAATCGAAGTAATTTGTAACTTGTATGTCATTTAACAGGTAATGGTATTTCACAAAAGGGTTTTGTATACATTTTGTGTAAAACGTGTTAGAAAGAGATTGTATACCTGACGCCTCTCCACTCACGGACCGCTCCTTAGACAAGGCTGAAGAAAGGGTAAACTATCTTTTGTTAGGTCACGAACCTTCTACCCGGGAAATACTTAGGAGTTGACAATAAGAGAAACATGTGGCCGTAACGGGACAGTATTTAACAAAGTCAGACTTAAAAATATTTTAAGAGAAAATGAAAATGTCAGAACGGAGACGAAAATGTTTTATTACAGGAAAGCCGAAAACACGTGCGTTATCTCCGGGAACATTTAGAAATCTACAAACTAAGCAAGGCAAAAGATTTTCAATAGAAATCAGAATGTAAGGAAAGGGCCGAAATTTATGACAGCTTGTTCTGGGAAAATTCAAGTTCGTGGGAAGACGTTAGATCAGGGGGAAAAGAATAATTCTAACCAATGGTCTTCGGATAAAAGTTAACGAATCAGGAGAACTTAGTTACCAATAAATAAATTTTAGGATAGCCAATCATGACAGTACAACACGAAAATAGATAAAATACGAGGGAATTTAATTTAGCGAAAGGCGTGGCGATGTAGTAGAAAAACTAGAGTACGGAAGTCAGAGGGGCTCTCGTGGATTCACACATTCATGGATTCAGAGGGACACTCGCAGAAGATAGACACTCACACATTCATAGATTCACATTTAGACATTCAGTAAAGATACATTCACAGATTTACACTCACACCTTCATAGATTCAGAGGGACATTCAGACATCCAGATATTCACTCAGGAAGCCAGTCTAAGAGAGTAGCGAAGTCAGCGGCGAACGGTTAGGAAGTACTTTACATGTGAATAAAATATTTTAAACAAGTCAACTTGTGTATTTTTGGGCAATACATTTCTCGTTCCCGTGGATCTATACTGATCCCGAAACACTCCAGTGGACCCTGAGAATCAACTACATCCCCCGAGCAACCTATTACTGCTCCAATATATCGTAAATAATTTTAATTTTGAAGTTCATCTGTTTTCCACCTTCATCTGTTTGACCATCACCTGAAATTAAAATTTCGTAGCAGCTTTTTATGTTGGATTAAAACGTATGCAGGAATCGAAATGCGCAGGAATTAACATTTACTCAGCAAGCAAATGCAATTTTATAGCACATATTTGATATATTTTGGACATTTTTCGTTATTACATAATATTTAGAGAAAAATTGCAAATATACACATTTTCCGTAACATTGCCACGACCATAACTTAAAGTTGTTTGAGATTATTTAGTAGAAAGGCATAGCCCAGGAGGAATCCTAAGCCACGAAGCAGTTACATGGCAACAAGCAATTGAATAGGTTGAACAAGTTTTGCAAAGTGTTTACTGGAAGCCACGCACTAGACGATACCAGGCGACATCGTTTCTGATCCAGCAAAGAAAATCTTATGTGCCGTGAAAGTCATCCGTGGAAGACCATTGTGCAGCCAGTGGTAGTTTAATCTTAATTGTGATTGTTAGTGGTTGTATGTAGATAACTGTGAATTAGCCGCAAGTTTCAGTTCATTTGTACTTTGTGTATACAGGCTTTCAATAGTCTGCCAGTGAAATTGGCATTATCAACAACTTCCTATATATGTTAGCGAAAATAAAGGCGCACCTATACAGATGAGCGAATTTTGATATGTGTTTCACGTGAAAAAAAATGCAACTGCAGATACCTGTTTCCAAGTCACTCAACATTTGAAAACAGCTGAACACGTAGGAAAACCATCGCTTAAAAAAAAAAAAAAAAAAAAAAAAAAAAAACCAAACAACTTCTGGTTAGCCCAAATAAAGTAATTTGTTCAACTTCGGGCCCTCAGTTGTTAACATTTTATGCGGATTTAGAGAAGCTTTCATTTCCGCCGACATTCCACTTTACAAATTATAATATCCTGAATTTCTTTCATTCATAACAAACATAGTACTCTGCTATGTAGGTACATCTCATTTTCGCCTTCACAGTATGCACCTGGACATAAATCAGCTACAGCAACAGCTCAAGAATGGATACTATCTCAGGTGATTTTGAAAAACTTTCAATGTTCCAGTATAGGAATTTTAGATATTACATATTTCCTAGTTGATAATGCACATTTTCATGTTAAAACCACATACATGTTTCATGCTTTTTAATGCTTAACTATCTTAGTTCTGTTCATAACTGTAAGAACATTTTATGGATATATTATTTTATTTTATAATATTATTCTCTAAATAATTCAAATAAACTGAACTCCGGCTCAAGATAAATTTACGAGCAATTATGAATCATGAAATTCGGGATTCTAATCATATTACTACAAATAAACAAATACAAAGATGCTAGGCAAAAATTACATTGAAATATTAATCCTCCCCCAAAGTCAATAAGGCAATTACACCTGGTTGAGTTGTAATTTTTGAAGCGGTTTGGTTGATGTTCCCATGTTAGGTGCCAATTTTGAAGCGGTTTGATGTATGGTAGCTTGGTTGGTCGCCAGTTATTAAGGGATTTAGTTGTGATCGTCATATTTTATAGCGACATATCGTTAATTAGCCATTGATCGCTTTGGTGTTGTTGCCCATGCTTCATGCCAACAACATCTCAGGGTTTTGATAAGCTATTTTGTGACTCTGCTCAACAGTACTGGTAGAGGATACCAACTGTGTTAATGCTCTGGCGATTAGTAAATCTGAATACGCATGGTAATTTATTATTCGCAAAATCTTCCACGTCCTCTGGATTTCTGTATACGGGAAAACTTAGCTCTGTCGAATATAAAGTTCTCAATCTGAACTGCCAGCCTTCATTTTCTACACGCTTTTGTCATCTGCTTATGAAATTACCCATTTAACTTCTTAATTTTCATGGGAAACTACATTGATCGTATAATTAATGTTATCCTTTGGTATGTATAAAGTTTAGATACCACATAAATGTTCAATATGGTCAGTTTCAAGTAATATTTTCATTTTAAGTTCAGTTATTATCATTAAATTATTCTATTTCAACATGCTTTCCTACAAATACAATTATGATGAAAGATGCTGCTATTTCGAAATTTGAAAATGATGCCGCACTATTTAGGTACACCTTAAAACAAAATATGAGCAGTCTCTCAAAGTGTTAATTTGTTTAAATTCTATTTGGCCCGGTTCTCGAATCACGGCATGTCTCTGCTGGCGGGTCTTACAGCCTTTAGCCATTATACCATCACTAGTCACATTTATTTCTCTATTGCAGAAGTATATTTGATAACAGAGTGGTTAAAAGCAGATCTACAGTAATGCGAGCTATCGAAGTTTGAATCCTACCCCTGCGTGTATTGTTTTATTGGTTATTTATTGCAAATAAAAATCTTTAGTGTGCCATGATATTATAACTTTCAAAATTAAAGTCTTACTTTAATATTAAGGTATTTATGCTGCCATAAAAAGCGTAAACAATTTTGGTATTTAAAGCAAATCAGAAATTGATAATAAGTTTTGAAATAATTGAAGTCAGTTTCTCTGTTCCTTTTAGTTTTTTCACGTTAGAATATTTACTTCTGCGGCATTTATTTTTAAAATGAAGGCGATTAATTTACGTTCTGGTGCTTGAGCAGAAACTTCTTAAAAGTGAAATATATGTTGACAATTGAAATATACATTATTGCTGTATATTAAACGTTACATTTACTTACAAAGCTCAACAAATAAAAAGTGCAAGTATAACGAGGGTTCGAACCTAGATAACTATTATTACTAGCACGTGCTTTTACCAGTTCAGCCATTAGAAAACAGGGTCCGAGCAAACGCACTTCCTGTTTATGCCATAACATTAGCGGAAATTGAAGGAGGCATTATGAACCGAACCGAACGTCATCGTATTCTTCCAAGGTTTTCCGAATCGGACGGGTTTTCTGCCTCTTGTCATTCTTTCTTTCTTTCTTTCTTTCTTAAATTTGTACCTATATGTTTGCAAAGGAACAAAACTTTTGATCTTAGGTGTGAAGAAATTAAATGAAAACAAAACAACCACGAATATTTTTCATAATGTTCTAACTCTCAAGAAAGCTGAGCATGGATTGAATTAACTTTTTTGAGCACTTTCCTCTCTATAATGGTTTCTCTCTTCGGCATGTAACAGTAACCAGCTATCATACAATATTCTCTATATTTTGATATTTTGGTATCTTTTCTCTACGTCTTTGATATTCCAGTGAAACATAAACTTGTTCTTTACTCATATTCCCTAGGTTTTCTTGGAAGATCTCGATGCTAGTGAAAGATGTAGAGTTTACGGTCATTGCTCTAACTCAACATTTGGAATTTGGCAACACCATTTCAAACATAGTCTTGTATTAAGCATAGTCTTTTTCTCGTGGAACTTTCGGACTACAATTTTCAAACTCTTCTACGCACTTCTATTAGTGGAAATACTTTTGTCCAACTATTTATCTCTCATCGACTGAATTGCCATGAAAATACTTTCTGTAATTTTTTCTTATGAGAGATGTTAATTTTCGATACCAAAAACAGTTTCTTGCAATTGTCTTTGTTTAACTGAAAAAGTATTCAACAGATAAAATAAATCATCAGGCAACCTCTTATTTTACAGGCAGAAAATATTTCCATATTTCAAACGCGCAAAAACAATGCGCATCAAGGATATTTAAGATCAGCTGATGCCCACCATGTTTCAGAGTTTATTTCTGAGTTTGTGTAAAATCTTGTGCGAGAAATTAAATTAACATTTTTTAAATCACAAAACAACAAAACATCTATTAATTTCAAAACATCAAACATCGTGCTGAGTGATAATTAGCATAGGTAATGACATACGAGTTTCTCATTTTATCTGTAGTAATGTAACGAGAGCTTTATAATTTATTTTGGGAAACCCTGGATCTCAGATGCGTTTATTTTGACTATTTGGCGAACAAAAGTATAAAAAATAAATTATTTATCCATAAAATGCTCTTACAGATATGAATTTCCAGTCCGGAATATTAACTGGGGTTAATCAGTTGAACAAATGAACAATTAAAAGTCGGAATTGAAACGATTTACGGGATATACTTTTTCCATTAAACTCTTTGGTAATAAATTGGAGACCATTGAAGCCTGATAACCTACAACATTACTTAAATGAATAATTATTAAATACATCTTTTTTAAATAAATTGACATTGGTCAAACTGGCTCCACACATTGTTTTCACTTTGCTTAGAATATAAATTTAAATTATAAGATTAATTTGTGTATATGATGTCTCGCCAAAACGTTTTCAATTGTCATATTCGTTGTTGATTTCTAGCGTATACTGAAGTTTAGAACAAAAAAGCTTATAAAGATTTTTCTTGTACAATTCTGATGAATTTGCATATAATCAGTTGTACGTAGGTGCGATAAAGGGAAAGTGATAAAACAGAAAATATAAATAGTGACGATAGGCAGCTGTAATTTGTTGGAATTCCTGATATTCTTATACCGAAGTGGTCACTGTTCTCAGTCGTCTGTTTATGTGTGGCAGGATGAAAACCTTACTTTCGAAGCAAGTTCGTATCTGTATAGGTTGTGTTTGCCACAGTCAGTTACACCGTACATAAAACTCCAAATAATATCTTTCCTTACATGCCAGCGTCAATAAAGTGCTCGTATACATCGTTCCGTTTAACGCCACGAACACTGGAAACTCTCTTAGCCGAATTTAGACATGACGTCTTAAAGTACTAAGCAGGAACATGCACACGTAATTCGTTGAGTAAAACAGTACAGCAATACGACGACTCATTTCCCATCATTAAATTGGTAGTTCCATGGATCATATGCTGTGCGTAATTGAACGAATGTTTACTGCAGTTTGCGTACAGACTAAATATTTTTAGTAATTAAGACATGTTTCATTCTTCGGAGCTAAATTGTTCTGAGTATGGCATTTTACAGAAATTGAGAATGTTATGTAAAATGTTAAGTTTGTCAGAATCAATAAATAACCATTGATAATAATTAAGGGTGTATAACACAGTGTGGTATACAATTAATTGAAAGACACGCAGCGAATTTCATATTTTATTGCTTTGTACCAATTACAGAGGTATTTCGCTTTTGGAAAATGTCTTTTAAATTGTATTTGAACATAGTTGTGAGCTACTGAAGAGCAAATACCTAATATTGGTGCAAATTTTCTTATAATCTCTAGGTGAGTCTAAAACACCAGTTTCCATGTATTATTTTTAAATAGTGTTTTAATTTATCACAATTTTGAATACCTTCATTCGTTTGAGGTATTTAGAGATACAACTGTAAAATTCCATTTGAAATTCGAAACCTTAAAAATGTTGTCATATGATTGAAAGCAATGCGATTTATATGCAACTGTTAAATACAGGACTATAAAAATGACCGCCGACAGGACATTTTATGCCTCAGTTGCTAGATTTACCGCAAACGACTGCTTCAGCAGTTCTCTTCCACCTCCTTTGTAATGTTCTTGAATATCGATTTTTTATCCTGTTATTTGCCGGTCTCATGGCAATCTACATTTTTTTTTTTTTTTTTGCGAAGGGGCTTAAGACTGTTTTCTCTAGAGTACCATAATTTTGTATGTAAATTTTATTTTAAATACGAATTAGCTCACGAATATATATATATATATATATATATATATATATATATATATATATATTCCAGAACTATATTTCACGATTTTGTGCTCAAATTTAAATCTACAAGCAAAACAAAAAGCACGAAGAGAAAGCGAAATTAGCATACGTATTGAGTGTTCGACAGCGAAACCACTCCCGAAATTAATATAGCAAATACGAATTTTGAAAATGTAAAATGGCAGTGAAATCAAAAATATTATCGTATATACACTTATTCTCGCCATTCAGAACTTTTTCCTTAACAGAACCCTTTTAGCCGAGGGAGGAGACAATGTCAGCAGCTTGTATAAGAAAAGCGTGTGAGTACAGTCCGCTGCAGAGTGGCGTGGAGTGCAGACGTAACAGTTGACTGCGTTTGGTTTTGTGCTATTCGGTTGTTGTCGGTTTCTTCTTAGTTAAATGTTTTCTTCACATTTCCTTTGCGACACTTTCGTAGTTGTCTAGTCAATTTTAATTATGAACAAGATCACACGAGTAAACACTTTGAAAGCTGCCTTCGATAAAAGTAAGCCTCGGCCTACGCCATTAGATATACATCTCTGGTTGGATACCACCCTACGTATAGCGAGGATCAATTGGACACACTTCAATTAATTGGTAAGCAAAATGCAGCAGCATTTATCAAGTTATACACAGTAGAGTAATTTTCGAACAGTTGTTAAATGTACATCAGGGCACAACTCCCTTTGTAACTGAAGACGAATCTGTGACTTCCGTAACAATTACTGATGCCAGTGCAGAATATACCCATGCCCGTGTGTTTAATTTACCCCCGGAATTATCAAATGTTAAAATACGCCAAAGATTACAGGTATACGGTTCTGTAATTAAAATTGAAAATGAACATTGGTTTCTCGGCTATAAATAACGGGTGCAAAATGGAATTCGTTCTATTCAAATTGATTTTAAAAAACCTTTTCTATCTAATTTGATGATTGCTGGTCACGAGGCTTACATTAGTTACGCAGGGCAACCCCCCACGTGTAATACGTGTGGAGAAACCACTCATTTCCGTGATCGTTGTCCTTACAAGAAATTTACTTCAAAGATCCCGCAAATTCCTCGTCCAACATTAATGAATGAACTATTTTCTCAGGAAAATATTATTACTCCTCAGGAAAACTTCTGCTTCCAGCCCCATTCAACCTGACCAGCAGGCAGACGCTCTCCCCCCTTCCGAGCCCTCTCAACAGCCCGCCTCTCCCTTGGAACCTATGAATCCGAGATTGCTGTTGTCGCTACGGCATGACATACCTCCCTTATCCCCACCAGCTAGTAAAACTGACCAGGTAGCTACTGCACCATTGTATGAAGACGAGATAAACATAGGACCAAATGCAAAGAAACAAAAAGTACGCAAAAGATCCCAATCTACGGCGACACCTTTGCATGACTTGAATGCTCTGACTTTACTCAATAATAAACCAGCGATTTCACCCCGAGATCCGCATACAGGGTGGCTTGTCTTCTAAACGTCATGTTAACAGTGACAAAGCTGGGAAATCTCTGCCGTTATCTGAAAGTCCTACTAAACCTGTGTAGGAGGACACGCTTCATGCAACCTTAGAACTCCCGCTTGGAGAATAATTTCTTAATACTGTCCTCTAGCTGTTTATTCTTTTAATTGTTCTTGGACTAACTTGCCCCTCTTTAAGTCACAGGCATATTTTTTTTTGATTGGTTTATTTATGGACGCTCTTTAACAGCTCAGGTCATCAGCGTCCCATTCAACTCAGGGCGTGAAACGGCCGACCAATTTTGCTCAGAGGCCTCTCTTTCAGGCTTGAGGTTCTTTTTCGTGTCATAAATGTACGACACGGGACCCACGGCTTTACTTCCCTTCCGAACGAAGCCATACTTAGGATTTTTACGCCCGAAAAAATCCATCGGTCCTGGCCGGGTTCGAACCCGCGATCTTGGGTTTACGAAGCAAGTATGGTAACTACTACACCACCAGGACCGACGTCACAGGCATATAAAATTCTTACCCTGAATATTAGTAATATCCAAACTCCTGAAAGTTTTCGTCTTCATGCAAAAACTTTTCATTCCCTGGATATTGACATTGCTCTTCTTCAGGAGGTAAGTTCTCCGTTTATAACTCGTTTATATGGATATAATGCTGAAATTAATACTGATTTTGTTACCCGGGGTACTGCCATATTGCTTAAAGATCACTTGCAATATACGGATGTGCGTATGACTGCAAATTTTAGGGGTATCAGCCTTATCCTTGGGAATCTCAATATTATCAATGTATATGGTCCTTCTGGCACTCATATGCGGAAGGAAAGACAAAAAAAATTTGCTGAAGAAGTAACTTCTTTGTTTTCTAATTCTCCTCGTGTGTTATCAGGTGGCGATTTTAATACTGTTTTATCTCCTAAAGATTGCACAGGGGTTTACTTGCCTTGTCCTGCATTTGTAGATTTAGTTCATCATTTATGGTCATTATTCAACAGGTGAATTTTCCTAATTATTTTATCAATGAAAGAAACAATCTGCAAACATTTAGTAATGTAATGGCGTATTTTGTTGAGGTGCGTTGTCAGCATAATCTTGACACTAATGTACTAAACTAATGGATATGCCATTCGATCATAAATTACGTGCCGTCATATGAATTTTGTTGGTAAAAAAAAAAAAACATTACTGCTGTGAATATATGCGTGAGCTAATATCTGTTTACAGTGAAGACTGCATGAGTATTGAAATGCCCAACGGTGGTGTAGTTGGTTCGTAGAAGGCCATAAAACAGCCGTAAGTGGAAGGCCAAATACAGCTACTTACAATATTGGCATTCTTGTAGTGTACAATAATTTTAATAAAAACTAATGAAATGCATTAGCTTCTATCTCCTGAAATTGGTCGCTGGTTCATCGGAAACATGTTGTAAGATCAACATAATTATCTAAAAATATTTGACAGTTTGCTAATTGATATTTATATTAAAAACGTACAAAATCATCCTGAATATTTTGGAAATGCACTGAAGACAAATAACTCTTCATTGAATGCATTTTTACGATGAAATCTGGGTTCATAATGCCCAGAAAAGGCGGAAAAACATCATTTAAAAAAGTCAGCTGAAAGAGCACTAAATACCAAAGTCGCTATTTCTGCAGGAATAGATATGGCGGCGGTTAGAATTGTCAGAAAAGGGTAGTAGGGCACATGCCTCACTGCACCACAATAAATGTCTAGAGATACTGTGAGGTCTTGACGTAGCTTTGAGCTCAAATAAAACGCAAACGCCCTGCACATTTGATCCTCAAAGTTCAGCTCCTGCATTACAACGCTGGCTCGCAATTATCTTTTAACGACTCAAGATTTGAGAAAATTATTGCTAACCCCCGTTTTCACCAGATTTTACTCCTAGTGACTTCCAACTTTATCTGGAACTCAAGGGGCAAGAGATTCGAAAGCAATGATGAAATTCGAGGTGAACAGGTTGCTGCACATGTTCAAATAGTTACCCAAATACTTGTATCACAGTACGGAAATATTTGAAAAGGTAAAATAGTAGTTCTGGATTACAAATCCCTTTTTTTAAACAAAATTATTTAGAGACACTTTTTGGGTGATACTCATAATAATGCAATACTTGATGTTTCGTAGCGTAGGAAACCAACCCAAGCTTGCAACTTTTTTCTGCAGTTCTGAAATTGAATTGGTGTTTTCTTATTTCATACAGTTCAGCGTTTCTTTCATATGCTTTAAGATTTATTAGAAGGCCCATTTATTTCTTAAAGTCCTTCGACTGTGTATACTACACTCTTAAGCAGGTTCGCAAAAGATTTTTTCCGTTTTCACAGCTTTAGTATTACAAATGGTAATAGTATGCTTTATAAACTTGCAGTATTACGAGAACAGCAAGGACATTTATTGTTTCACCGTAATGAAATTGGATATTTATTTAAACACTCAAAAATAATCACAATTATTTGTTTTCTTTGCTCAGCTGTTTGAATTGATTCTCGGCTATGAATGCTTTTTATTTTTATGAGGTATTGCAAATGATAAATGAGATTCGGTATCGCTTAAAAAAAATGAACTTGGAGAAAATCATTACAACAACCCCAATAGCAAATTCAGCCATACTTTTATATTGTACTTTATTCAGGCGTCTTGGAAGTGAATGTGTTGAAAAATATAACTGGTCCATTTTGAAGTAAAGTTGTCTTTGATCTCTCTTGCTCATAAGCAGAACATAAATATGCCCTTCGAGCACTAACATGTTCTATTAAGTTTAAATTGGGTGATCAAGCAAAGAACTTCCAAATCAGACTTCAGTGTACCTAATAGTAGATTCCCCATGTCACTTAGGCGGATTCTGGAATGGAACTTTTCCACTCCCTCACTTTTCATTTCACCTCCTTGTTCATATTAGAGTTCCAAGGCCAGGTGAAGTGGAGTGGCAGTGAACGTTATACAGTATTGCAATTTTCGGATAGGAAAAAGCGCCTTGGCATCTGATGTGACAGCAGCTCTTCCAAGGGGTTCGAACTTCTTGGACAGGGCTCCATCGGTGTCGTAACAGATCAACAAAAGATTACAAAAAAGCATAAATTCAACACAATACATATGGAGCAAGTCCCAACTAATGTGTTAGCTTACACTCAAGTTTCAACAGTTCTCTTATCGGGAACAAGCACTTTGGTGTTCTGCACGAATCAGAAGTCAAGGCTCTTTTATGCCATATTGAATTGGAATTTGACTTGCAGTTGCTAATGAATGAGAAAAG